>OV884013.1:16975948-17575948 GCA_930367205.1 Acanthosoma haemorrhoidale | reverse complement strand
CAAGTTGAATTAAAATTTTCTCAGAAGTCAGGTGCTATTGACGTCCGAAAGGAACTATAACGTCAGTGTAAAAATAACAAGCACGACTCCATGAGGCTATCACGATCAAGGTCATGCTGAAGGAGATGGAAAACACCAAGCTTGATGAGAAAAACAGGGTTACTAATCTTGAGACCCTCCAGCAATCCCATTACAGTAAATGGAGAAAATTGTCGTGAGAATGCCTAATATGAAAATAATAAATAAATGAGGGGACTCCGCTGGGAACTTTGCAATGGCTGTTCTACCTAGCCAAATATCTGCGAAGCTGTAGCTTATCACATTTGATGATTGTAGGGCTGTAGATTAAGTAAATGAATGAAAATGACAGTCATTCTTGAAATTTAATCGTTTAAAAATGAGTGGTTTATTAACTAAATCCAGAAAGCCGATCGAAGTAAACAGCCCTGGTAGTTGGTAGATGTCCTTGACCGAAACAGTAGAAAGGACAATGCTGTGTCGTAACCTCTCAAATTTTATTTCAGGTTTCTTGACAGAATTTGAGAGCAGCTTGTCGTTTTCCCTAATGAGACGGAGGTGGACGATCCAAGGATCACCGGCAGGCACCATCATTTGAATTTTGTACTGACCGATTTTTGTTTGCATTGATTATCAATTAAATTGATTTTTTTTAAGTGGGGAATCAATTATAGAATAATTAAATTAGAATAATTAAAGAAATCAATAAAATGAAGAAATCGCATCAAAACACTTTTTTTCTGTCAACTGTTGAAGTAAGACCCTCAATAAGCCAAACATTCTAGAAAAACCTCAGAGATACTCACTGAACCAAAAAAAAAAATAGCCCAAATGGGCTGGAACACTATCAAATTGATTATTATTGTTTGTTCTGTTTTTTTGTGATATCTTTAAATGTGTCAACAAATTTGGAAATTGCCAAAACAAAACTGACTTAGAATTCTGGATTCTCAGAAGTGACTTGAAAAAGTCACCAAAAAAGTCAACCATCGGTCAATCTATCCGTAAGTACATTGAACCTCTTCCATCGACTTGACTTGTGCTGCGTCAATTGTGACCGTCTAAGGTTTGATTTATTGAACTTCTTAGTTGCTTCATTATTGTCCATGTTTAAACTAAAATTCCAGCAGCTTTCTATTTAAGATGAAACTATAAAATTTAGAGACAGAAAAACGTATTAGGTATTGAGAAAGTGGTTTACTCCATTATATCTTAGATCGAACTTGCTTTCTGCAGGGTTCACTGCCAGAACAGGTTTTTTATTTTTTGTCGCTAGCCATCGACTCTTAATCAGTCCAGTTCAGCCATTGAACTCATTATTATTATTACAATGATAAAATTAAAAGTTAATTGAGAGGAGAAAACAAATTCAATTATCACACACATAGATGCTACAAATATTCTTGAGTTTAGTTTAAACTGTTTCAAATTCTTATGGATAACAACTGACAAGAGATCGGTGGTAGATTTTATTTAAGTTGCTTCATTTTATTTAAGATTCATGACTTCGGTGGTGAGAATGTTCTGAAAAGTTTTCCTTTATAAATGGTCATTAGGGTCCTTTTTGGTGGATTCGATTAAGCACGTTTTTTGTAATTCACTTGTGACGGCGAACAGAATTTTTCTTTTAAAAGAATTGTTTCAGTTATAAGCCGTCCATTCGCATTAGGAAATTAAGTGGCAAATTATGGCAACTTTAATTTTATAATTATGTCAAATAAAATAAAAAGGTATATATAGCTACTACCAAGTACATCCAAAGAAAACTGTTAATTTTTTTTCTGTGTTAGAAAAACTGATTTAAAATGCGGCGGTGATTAAATCAGTTGTTGTAACGTATTAAGCGACGACCCCGTTGATCAAATCATTTCCTCGATGACAATAAAGGGCGTATGATGATAGTTGGGTCACTGATTCTAAACTACTCTATAAACTAGAAAAAACAGGAAGAATGAAACCACCGTATTTTGTTTCCCTTCTTGTGAGTAGTTCTAGTGAATAGTGAATAGTGAATAATATCTGACGTTCAAACACAAATGGTGAGACACCGACCAAAGGTTGATATTTTTTTGTTTTATCCTTGTACTTGTAATTTAGTTTCCCTTCTTGTGAGTAGTTCTAGTGAATAGTGAATAGTGAATAATATCTGACGTTCAAACACAAATAGTGAGACACCGACCAAAGATTGATATTTTTTTGTTTTATCCTTGTACTTGTAATTTAGTTTCCCTTCTTGTGAGTAGTTCTAGTGAATAGTGAATAGTGAATAATATCTGACGTTCAAACACAAATGGTGAGACACCGACCAAAGATTGATATTTTTTTGTTTTATCCTTGTACTTGTAATTTAGTTTCCCTTCTTGTGAGTAGTTCTAGTGAATAGTGAATAGTGAATAATATCTGACGTTCAAACACAAATGGTGAGACACCGACCAAAGATTGATATTTTTTTGTTTTATCCTTGTACTTGTAATTTAGTTTACCTTGATGATCCGTAGAATTTAAGGAATAGATCACTGATCGTCATTTTTCGCCAATATGGCTTACAACCTCACTAAACTGAATGAGACTTCATAAAGATGTAAAATCTCATTAGAAAAATAAGAAGCCTTTTTATAGAAATAAAAACAAATGAAAAACTTGGAAAAACTAAGTTGGATAAGGGTTCGAATTTAAAAAACAATTGGCAATGGTATGTTGTTGGCGGTGTGAAGATGCCATCATCACATGACTGAGCAGTTTGCGTTGTGTTTGCCAGTCAAAAACATATTAGATGTCAATTAGTAGTTTAAGAAAATCAAAAAAAAATCTTACGTAGTTAATGCATATTTCTTTTTAATGAACATTGGTGGGACGATTCTAGACTTCATTATTAGTTGCGGTTGAAGGTGTCACACCCACCCTAATCAACCAGAGAAACGTCATTATTTTTAAGTAATTTCAAGAATTGTTAAAAGAAATAAACTATTATATCAGTGTGTGCTCTAAACTATCGATGTTGATATATGAAATGATCGAAGTGTAATTACCTACAGTGGACTGGAGTACCCTCGGAACACTGGAGCTATCTTGATCTAGAAGTGTTGTTTTTTCCCCCCCTAGGCTCTTAAATTTGGAAAAAAATTTGAAAAAGGAAAAATTTATTTGTATTGAGAGGAGCTTTACACCAGGAGGTTCCCAAGATCTGGAACCAATTGTTCTCCAAGGGATATTGGACCAGACTGAAAATGGGCGTGGCCCTAGTGTCCTAATCTGTGGATCCACAAAGTATTTCCTACTCGCGTGGCGTAGAAATATTAACTGAAGCAGTTTATGAGAAGGTAGGAAACCGCTTGGTGTCGTTCAATGTCTACGTTACAGTATCGAAATATTTTTCATCACGCGAGAAAACCAGTTGTAGCACTAGAAAGTTGTAGATTGAGGGGCCAATTACGCTATATCATGAGTGCTGATAAAATACAACGACGAGTTCCCAATGATAAATAAAAGATATCAGATGTCATTCAATATTGTTTATCGTCAGCAGTTGGAGCGAATGCCATTTGACAATAATAAAATTATCACCTGACCTATTTAATATATGTGTTATTTATTTGGTGAATGCATTCATTTAAACTAACATTCGGCATATAAAGTGGCTTATGGATATGCAGAAACATTTCTTCAATAACGAATTACAGTGTATCAATGTTCACTGATACATGAATCAACTATTCACCACTTGCTGATACCATGGATGACAAGTTGTCCCAGTCATAAAAATATTACATCAAAGTCTTGTAATGTTTTGAATTACTTGCTTGAATATGATGGCTTACTTATTTTGATATTTATGAGCAGGACCAAACCGGTCTTCCGCAGTTTACTCGTGAACATGATAAAATATGACATCTTAATTTTTTGTTTGTTTTACTTATGCAAAATGTATGCGAACATCCTTGTGATGGGGCTGATTTTTTATTAAGGGACACAGAAAACAATAAATTCAACGCGAATACTTTTTATCGATAAAAACAACTTTATTATGATAAAATTACAATCTGCCTCATTAGGAAATAATTAATTATGATAAATGATCTCATTTATACCATATTTAAAATTTTCATTTACTCGTTCATTCATACAGTATTTACAAACAGCCCAGAGAAATCCCAAATCCACTTGGTTGTCACCTCACTCGCGTCCGAAAGAGGAAGCGGATTCTTCGGAGGTCCCCCACGCTCCTCCGTCAGCCACGTCACTGGATACGAGCCAGCGAAGGCTGGCCAAGAGCGCGAGAGCCACAGACGCTCAGGACATGATTGGAGGAAGTATTTATTACAGGTCACGAGGCCACTGCCGTTTTAGTCTCCGTGGAGGATTGTAGGGATGAGTGGTGGAGTATAATGACTGTGCGAGGTTAGCGCGGTGTAATAGTGAGTATTGTTGGTGGAGCAGCCATCTATTGTTTTTAAATTTTATAGCTTATTTTTTTTTTAGTTTTTTCAAATAATTTTTATTTATCCATACACGAAATGATGACATAGTAATTAGAATATGAAAGAACTTATTAAATGACGGTGAAAATTAGTATGCGGTAATTTTTATCAGAAAACCCCTATTTTATTTGTTATTCAACTGTTGTCACTAGATATAACCTTATTTATGAATAGTAAAATTTTAAATTACTATTAAGAAAAAAAAACATTTGAAATCGGCTGGAACGCATTAATTACTCAATTTCAATTGTTTGTTCTCAAAACTTTATTTTTTGAGTGACACGAACTTTATTTTATATACATTCAACAATAGTGATAGTGAAATAAATAAACTATTAATTACTATAAATAATTTGAACTAGTTTCATTGTGATTTCATCTAAAAATTAAAACTGAAACATCTCCTCTATCATGATTGTATTTCGTAATACATTAATTTGGCAATATCCAGCTTTCTCTGCTTACGCTGAAATCTAATATGATGACGTTATATAACATTTTACTAACTAAATTAAGTTTAGCGTTGTGTTATGTGGACTATGTACGCTGAGGGATTAAGTGCGGTGATAAATAGAAAACTGCGAAAATGTAGTGTAGTCATTAAGATAAACCAGCGAAAATACTGTAGATAAATTATAAGATAAGGATAGGCTATATAATATTACGGGGTTGTAAAAATATATAAGCACGGTGTTAAATTATTACATAGATTAATAGTTAAAAAAAATTCTTCCAAACAGCTTCCGAAGGCTATTTTATTTAACTTAATAAAAAGTAGCCTTTTTCATTACATTCTTGGCTTCCTAAGCACTTCAGTTACAGGTTTTTCTTGTATCTATGTATCTTTGAGTGAAACACAGTGTAATGCAGCAGTTTTAATATTCTATGTACGACAACTATGGACAGTTAAATAACTTTGTAGAGGAGAGTATTTTAAAAGAAAAGACATAAAAGCTTTATTATGAAGTACAGTTAAAACACTGGTATATACAAATATTAGGAGTTACGTTACTACATACTGGGTGGAATGTCTAGGCACGAGTAGTGGGTCTGGGGCTAAAGGTGAGGCATATATTTATAAGAAAAGGATAAGATTATAGAAAATAGGGAGGTCTTGGAGGGATGCGGTCGCTTACTTAAAAATAACAGGAACCATCAGTGACTTCCATGAAGTCTCGAGGCAGATATACAGTTCTTCTCCAGCCCCTTCTACATGTTCACAGCATTATAAAACTGACATTATGAAGGTACTCCTGAACAGTACATCCATTATAATGGTTGATATACATGTTTCTGTATTAACGGGATATTATTTATTATGAGCTTGGTACAAGCTCATCCCGTGTTCAGCGTGGGTACAAGAAATATATTTTAAATTTTCATCAAATATCATCGACGAAACGAAAAATCCTTTGTCGTATGGCAAATGTTTAGTTGTCATCCCAAACTTTATTTCGGTTGACTGGGTCGGGATTTGGACCTGCACATTTCTGGCCAGCTACTCTGTCTACCACTGGCATTTCTCTGTCCAGTCGATTTTCAATTCAGATAAATCTGATTTCAGAACGGAAGTCCTTCAAAGCAATTTCTTTAGTCAATCTCTTGAAATGCATGCCAGATCAGCTACAGTAGAAATTAACTGAGCAGACAGGATTTGCTCAATTGTCATAGAGCCTTGGTGGGAATCCCTGCTATTTCAATATACTCTTCATTTGCGTAACGAGAGAGTGACTAGGTGAATTGCGACAAATATAAAAATTCTGTTCGCATATTAATGAGGCGGACAGGATATCCGCCAGTCACGCCAATTGAACTGGTGGAATGATATCCTAATGAGATTCATTGAGACGCAGATAAATTCCTTGCGGCCAATATGTTATGCATATGTTGTTGCTTTAAGTGGTTTAAGGAGTTTTTTTATCCAGAAAAACTTTAATAAGTATTTGTGAAATCAATTCCCATTGTAAACTTGTTCACACCCGCCAAAAACTTAGGTTTATTCCTGGATAAAACCCTATCCAGGGAAGACAACATTAGACCTAACACACGGTGATCCATTTCCGCCTTGGAACTCCTCAGCACTCTTGTCTTCCCTCACTTCGACTATGGTTTCAGGGTGTATGGTGGCCTCCTCGGCTAAGGCTCCTGATAAATTGTTTCCTATGATTTATACTTAGGATTACTTTTCTTCACAGCGCTTGAATAATTGTTCCCTTCAGCCCGTCGACAATACTTCCTTAGTTCACTCGTCTTCGGTGCTATCATGACTCAAAACCCTACTTACCTTTGCTACCTTCGCCAATTCAAATCAACTATCAAATCTCGTAATACTAGATCCTGCACAAGCACTTTCTAATAGATCTGCCTTCAAAGATCGTTATTTTTCTCATCTGTGTAGCGAACTTGTGGAACTCCATTTCCATGAGTATTCGTCACTCCACATCACTCCCAATGTTTAAGACCATATTTACCAGTAACTTACTTTTCTTCAGTTCAATAATTCATAATGTTAACTACACCGTATCATATGTTCCTTTCTGTAAAATTAGTCTTCCCCTACTTTGTTTATCCATGTATCTTTTGTTTATTTTTATTATGCTGCTGGTTTCCTCATAACCCGCAATATAGATGCATATAGCCGAATATTGTTATAGGGTTATCATTATAATATAATTTATGTCAGCTACACATTTTCTATTGTACATTTTGTTATTCTCAGAGGACCAGAATTTTATTTTTACAGTTTACTTGATACTGACCTACGAACGGAGCATTCCTCCGTATTCAAAATAAAGCTTTATTCATGAAATAAACAAGTATGCTTAGTTGTGTGGAGTGGTTAGCATATCAATGAGATGCATGTAATATCCTGAAGCTCACACTTTTAGCTGTTATTATAGTACACAATTTTCCCTATTCCAATTAAAGTATCCTATAATTATTTGTCACCTTTTCCCTCATTTTTTATAACCTGTTAGAATGCTCAATAATAACAAATGATTGAATATTCTTGCACACTTTCTTGAACACTTGAATGTTTGCAGATAAATGAAATCCCTTGAAAAATTAATCGAAAGATCGTGCTGTATAATACATGCACGTCCTGATTTATACCGAACCCTCAAACCTGGATTCTTTTTGTTTCCTGTTGCATTTCCTGTATCCCACCACACATCACTCTGGTAAGGATGCATCTGTCTTCCCAGTGCTGATGAAAGAGCGAAGGACATCTGAGGCTGGAGTCAAGTACAGAGAAGCTGGAGAAATCAATCGGAAAGATCATCCAGCTGTTCTCTGGGGTCAGTAACTATGACAACGCGTTTCCCCTTCATAGGCCAACTACGTAGTTTTCATAAAACGCTGCCTGGAACGACTATTTGATAAGGTGGAGTTCATCAAAGAAAGGGAGAGGTTTACATAATATATTTTATTAATTAAATATTCGTTTGCCACTTATTAATTAATATATGTCGATAACGAAATTTCACTACAATCTATCAAAAGAATTACAATTATTAAAAAAAAATTGTGTTTTTGTTGGTAATTTACAGATATCAGATGCGGGATGAATATTGCCAAGTAATTTAAATAAAAAGTGACTTCATTCATCAGATGCTTCATTCATTAGAAAATATTTAATATTCAACATATTTATGAGAAAATTGTCAAATTTAACTAAATTCATCTTGGAAGTTGGATATAGTGTGAATATATCTGGTGCTCAATAAAAACACTGTCTGCCCACAAAATGAAAACGAGTTACCAACCATTTTGGCAGTATTGCTTATGAATACACGCTTAAAGGTTGGATAGGACACACACCTTAAGAAAATAAATACCTTCCTTCATTGTGAGATTAGGACTAGGTATATTGCATTCCTTACTGAAAATCTGTTATAATTTGTAATATGGCTTGTTAAATTAGAAACGATCAATTCATGAATGGTTATTTTTACTCGCTGGATAATAGAAAAGAAATAGTGCCAGGGTCGAGATTAGAACCCGGGACATTCTGTTTAATTAGAACATGAGCTTGGACTGATCCATCCCTACCCGAAAACCAGCCTTCGTACAGTAGCGTAGTGAAAGCCCACCGAAATTGGGTGTCACAGATTCCAAAAAGCGCAGATTAAGCCACCTTTACGACAGAATTTTTCATGGTCTTTCTAAGTTATAAGCAAGCTGTGAGATACAACAGTGGAGCTATGGACGAGGCTGCAGACTGGGTAAGTACTTAAAGTAATATTCTTCATGCACCCTAGCCAAGCAACTAATATCCCAAGCTGAAGAAGAACCTAACTAAGACATCGGATGTTCTGTCAAGAGGACAAGACCGGAAATAGCATGCTGGAGCTGAGAACTCGATCTGACAGGTATATGGTCGGCACGTTCTTCTTTGGCTGTGACCGGCAACTGCGGCAGAGATTTTTGAAGTTATAAGCAAGCTGTGAGATACAACAGTGGAGCTATGGACGAGGCTGCAGACTGGGTAAGTACTTAAAGTAATATTCTTCATGCACCCTAGCCAAGCAACTAATATCCCAAGCTGAAGAAGAACCTAACTAAGAGACCGGATGTTCTGTCAAGAGGACAAGACCGGAAATAGCAGGCTGGAGCTGAGAACTCGATCTGACAGGTATATGGTCGGCACGTTCTTCTTTGGCTGTGACCGGCAACTGCGGCAGAGATTTTTGAAGTTATAAGCAAGCTGTGAGATACAACAGTGGAGCTATGGACGAGGCTGCAGACTGGGTAAGTACTTAAAGTAATATTCTTCATGCACCCTAGCCAAGCAACTAATATCCCAAGCTGAAGAAGAACCTAACTAAGAGACCGGATGTTCTGTCAAGAGGACAAGACCGGAAATAGCAGGCTGGAGCTGAGAACTCGATCTGACAGGTATATGGTCGGCACGTTCTTCTTTGGCTGTGACCGATAACTGCGGCAGAGATTTTTAGGACCTGAATATTTTCCATAGCGCTAATACCTCACGGAACCAGATATTTCGAAACAAAGCGGTTTTATAAAACTGATATTGAGGATCAGGTCAAAAATACTATAGCAATATTTATTTACTTACATGTACATTTAAAAATTTCGTATCAATGTAAGAATGTAAATAACATAGTGTTTTTTGTCTCCATTTATTAAGACTTGTTAAAAAAAAAAAAAATGAAGTTATTATTATGTGTGTACTATTTTTTTTTTTTTTTTTTTTTCTTTCAAAACCCCTTTATTCAAAAATGTTCACAAACAAATGAACACAATAACATGAACAAATTTACAGATTTATGGGCCCTTTTCCTGCATGGATAACATGCATTTTAATAGCTAAAATTACAAAAATCAGTAGACTGGACTAGGTGATGGGTCATTAAAATCGTTTTCAAGGCCATGAAATATTGCGTGATGAATCAAACTTGGATTTAATTATTTACTTACATGTTAATAAAAGTTCATTAAGTAGTATTGGACATTTTTTTTTAAAGGCGTTAAATCTGTTATTATTTTAGATATAGTCCTGACATGGAGTTTATTGTTTTTAATTATTTATTGTTTAGACTTAGAGGAGATGTATAAAACGTGAGGGTATTTTGATCTGGTGTTTGAATACTACGACTGTACAGTATCTGTTTTACTTGTGAAACCTAAATGAAATTTATAAATATTTTACTAAGGCCAAAGTTTTATTCCAGTTTTTCTAACCTGAGGCGTGTTTTTTATTAGCTATTTTTGTTTACAAAAGTTTGTCTCCACTGTATCAAGGCAGTCCAGATATCATATGCTCCTTTTTTTAAAAGGCGTTAATCTTCCATTTTTTTTTTCCATACCCCTTAAAAAATGACAAAATGTTGGTTATTTAACAAGCATATTAGCTAAAAGTGTGTATTTCATAAAAAAGATGTCCAACCATGTCGATGTGGATATAATGCGACTTATCTATATGGGATTGTTTCAAGGTACCATGTCCTATGGTCTGATACTTTGGGGTAATTCCACCGATGCCAAAAAAATATTTATCTTGCAAAAAATGGCCTTAAGAACAATTCTGGGGGTTCCGAAAACTGAGTCTTGTCGACCAATATTCAAGCAATTGAATGTTTTAACTTTGACAGGCCTGTTTATTCATCAATGTCTTCTGTACATTAAAGAAAATGAAAATATGTACTCCTGTCAATATAATTTACATGAATATTCAACTAGGAACAATTGTGATATAATAGTACCAACTTTCAGATTGACTGCAACCCATAATAGTTATATATATTTGGGTATTTCTCTATTTAATAAGTTGCCATTAGATTTAAAAAACTTAAGCTTTGAACAATTTAAAATGAGAACAAAAAAATTATTAATTGAATTATGTCCTTACTCTGTTCAGGAATACTTTATGTTTTATAAATAGTAAGGAAGAAATTGTTGTAATATAGCTTGGGTATTTTCTGTTAAACTACTGTAATTGTTATTTAAAAAAAAAAAAAAAAAAAATTGTGAAATTTAGTATAAATTATAATATTAATCTTAACTCTGACGATGCAAAAACTTTTGTTATATGTGCAAATAAATGTTTCTATTCTATTCTATTCTATTCCATTCTACTTGCTGGTTGCCCCAAGAAACAATGTGTTTGCGATTCAATATTTCCTCATTGCCTAATAGTTATTAATAATTGTGGGATCAATACCACGATAAATATCGGCAATAATTTTTTTATTTTTGTTAACACCTTCTTAGTTAGAATCTTTGAAAATCAAAACTTCAGTATGCATGTTAGCGTAGGAGGAGTGTCTGTAAGACGTGGTGTTGTACTTCTCAGGGGAGGTGGTTTTGGGTGACGCTACTCGCACAGAACAAGTTTAGGATTAGAGATATATTGTAATCTTTATTAATTTATTTTTTCCAAACGTTGTGCAATTTTGTCTAATAAACATTGGCTGTTGGCTTACATCGTTGTTGTTAACTCCATGTCAGGACTATATCTAATATAATAAGAGATTTAACGCCTAAAAAAAAAAGAAATGTCCAATACTACTTAATGAACTTTTATTAACATATAAGTAAATAATTAAATCCAAGTACATTTTTGAATGAAATGAACGATTCATTCACTTATCGAGGAACCTACTTTTTCAGTTTTTTTCACCATCGTGGTGACGGTTGTTCTAGGATTTAATTCATCCATTGTTCATCAACAGAAGAAGTTCTTACACGACCGCCTTTGTCTTCAAGACTAAAATCTCCCCAACCGTTGTACTCCCCCACATCATTAATGGTTGTGCCACGTTCTGACCGAGTTGGAACTGGCAAAAGGTAAAAGAAAGTCACGCTTGATAAACACTCAATCACTAGCAAGTATCAAAGGAAAACCAACATTATTGTTCGAAAGATGATTAATAACAGTGAACAATGCTATACAAGAATAATTCATCAAGAAGATATATTTTTAAGAAAACCTGATATCCTGGCTGATTTTCCGGACTATTTGTGACTAGAGATGGAAAGCTACTCACAGATGAGAGATTGAGACCCAGTATCCATGTGAGGGAAGACGACGCGGCACTAATGAGGAGCTTGTAGAAGGCGGCAGAACCTCCTTCGGTGGAGTCCCTGGCCATACTGACTGCTCCTTCAAGGCGTTCTCTCTATTTACCTGCCTACCCGCACCACACCTGTGGTTTGAATTATAGCTCCCTTTGCATATAGTTTCATAAAATTGTACAGCATCTATCGAAATTAACTGATGCCAAGCTCCGTCTATATTGTTCAAAGGAATTTAAGATCATTTTAGAGTTGTCGACTGAAAGTACTGTTGAAGAAGAATTTGAACACTGAATCGTTTGTTAATAATTTTTATATGTTATATATTTAATAATAATAAAACATCTTTATTATGATAATAAATAAATAATTACAATCTGCCTCATTGGGCAATAAGTAATTTTTTTTAGTTGTTAATTCCTTTATTGTGCAATAATTACAATCTGCCTATTATAAGGCAATAAGTAATTAAGATATATGCTCTCATTCATACAATATTTACAGTTCATCATTCACTCGCTCATTCATACAATATTTACAGTTCATCATTCACTCGCTCATTCATACAATATTTACAGACAGCCCAGAGACCCCCCAAATCCACCGCAAAGAGAAAGCGGAGTCCTGGGAAGTCCCCCACGCTCCTCCGTCAGCCGCGTCACTGGATACTAGCCAGTGGAGGCTGACCAAGAGCGCGAGAGCCACAGACGCTCAGGACATGATTGGAGAGACTGGCCATTGCCAGGACTCCCACTGTCACGCGTTTATAGCAGGTCACGAGGCCACTGCCGTTTCAGTCTCCGAGGAGGATTATAGGGATGAGTGGCGCAGTGCATTGACTGTGCTACAGGATTAGGGTGGTTGGAAAGGCTACTGTGGAATTTCGTAAACTTGGAAGGGATGAGTTCTAGAATGTAGGGTATATTAAGGTCGTTATGAAGGGTTTTGTTGCTGACATAATAAGGGGCATTTACTATTGTTCTCAGGACTTTTGATTGAAAGGATTAGATACGCTTGATGTTAGACTTTTTTGCTGTCCCGATTCCTCGGACATGTCTATTCCGTATGTCCAGATTCGTTTAAGTATAACTTTGTAGATTAGTAGTTTATTTTCTATTGAGAGATGGGATGTCCTTTGAAGTAGTCTGTACAGTTGTCCAAAGCGTCTGTTTAGTTCTTGTCTTTTTAGTCTCGTATGTGGGTTCCAGGTCAGTCGTTTGTCAAGATGGAAGCCTAAGTACCGTACTGTCTCGGATACAGGGAGAGGAATAGAATTAACATAAACTAGTGGACCAGACTTGCGACAAAGGGTGAAGGTAATGTGGGAGAATTTTGCTTCATTAACTTTGATCCGCCATTGATTGCACCAATACTCGATCTCGTCAAGGTGTTTTTGAAGGTTATGGGATGCTATGTCGGGGTCTGGATGGGATGACAAGACTGCAGTGTCATCTGCAAATGTGGCCAAGAAGGTGGTATTGGGAGTAGAGGGGACATCAGCGGTGTATAGGTTATAGAGGATGGGGCCCAGGACACTGCCCTGTGGAACTCCTGCACTTATGGGATAGTAGTTAGAGTATTCTAAACCACAGCGGACTTGGAAGAAGCGGTTTGAAAGGTAGGACTGTAGGATTAGGAAAAGGGTCTGTGGTAAATATCTTTTGAGCTTGTAGAGCAAACCTGCGTGCCAAACCCTGTCAAAAGCTTGAGCTATATCGAGAAAGGCAGCAGTGCAATACTGTTTGGTTTCAAGGGCTGAGGAGATGTGATCAACAACGCGAAGGCCTTGTTGAGCAGTGGAATGTCGTTGGCGGAAACCAAACTGGTGTGTGGGAAAAAGGTTTTTGGATTCAACAATAGGAAGTAGACGTTTTAGTAGGAGTTTCTCAAATATTTTTGAGAGGATAGGGAGTAGGCTAATTGGACGATAAGATGAGGCGTCATTAGGTGGTTTCCGGGTTTGGCGAATAGGACAATAATGGGATGTTTCCAGAGGAGAGGAAAGTGCGTCGTTCGGATTATGCAATTATATATGTAGGTTAGGAAGATTATGGCTTTAGGAGGAAGTTGTTTGAGAATTTGAGGAGTAAGGAGATCATATCCAGGGGATTTTCGGTAAGGTAAGTTTTTCAGAAGGTATTTAACCTCAGAGGGGTTAACGGCTTTTGGTGGAAGAGAGAGAGGAATAGGTGAAGTGAGGAAATCTTCCACAGTTGTGCTGTGAGTATGGCTTTGATGAGAAAGGTGAGGTGTGAAAGTATGGGTAAGATGCAGAGCAAATTCCTCCGACCTATCCCCATCCGAAGCCGCCCAGGACCCATCATCACGATGGAGCGGATGTGAAACAGGTTGATACTTTAGGATTTTTTTGGTTACATTCCACAAGGAGTTATCCCTGGTAGACAGAGAGGAGAGGTAGGAATTGAAAGAATCGGAACGGAAGGATGCCAATAACCGCTTTACCAATCGGCAGTACTGATTGTACGTGCGACGATCAATAGGATGCCGGGATCTTTGCCACACTGTTCTGGAGCGGCGTTTGGATTGGATTAGATCTTTGAGATGCTGAGGTAAACGATTATGATTGTGGATTTTTGTGTGACGATGGGGTGACGATGCCTCCCAAGCCGACCTCTGGACCAGAGTAGTGAAAGAATGCACTGCATCGTCTAGGTCTTGGGATGTTTTCAGGGATAATTTGAGGTTTGCGGAATCTGTAAGAAGCTGACGGAAGTGGTCCCAGTCAACTGGGCCCCTAATAAATGAAGGAGGAGGCAGTTTGTGAATTGGTCTTAAGGAAATGGTTAATAATAAAGGGCTATGATCGGAGGAAAGGTCATCGAGGCGCTTGAGTGAATAGTTTAGTGTTCCTAAACTATTGTAAAAAAAGAAGTCAAGGAGATCAGGATTTCGGTTGGGATCTGATGGCCAATAGGTGGCTGTGTCAGGAGTGATAGTGGAGCAATGTTTCCGTGTGAGTGCAGACAGCAAAGCACGTCCTCGTGTATTTGTGGATCTTGACCCCCAGTGTTGGTGCTTCGCATTAAAGTCCCCACCCACAAGGAAAAGATGTCCAATGGAGTCTAGAAAGGAGATGAATTGGGAGTCGGAAATGGATTTATTGGGAGGGCAGTACGTTGATGCAAGTGTAAGAGGAAAAGTGAAGGTGCTGATTGACACTGCAGTGGATTGAAGGAAATCATGTGATACCAAAGGAACTATGTGGTGGGATATGGAGTTATGGACAATGACAGCGGTACCTGCATGAGCTGTTCCATCTGGGTGATCAGTACGATAAGTCTGGTACTGTCGAACGGTAAATGGTCGTTTGCTCGTAAGTCTTGTTTCAGTAATAAGAGCTACGTCGATCTTCTTGTCATGGAGTAGTGCTGTCAGTTCGTTAGTGTGGGTGCGAACACCATTCGCATTCCAAAGGAGAATGGATAAGGAGTCAGAAGGATCCACTTATGGATTTTGTTTAACGGGGATAAGGTAGGAGACAAGATAATAAGTAATTGTGATAAATATTTTCATTCATACCATAGTTATATATTTATGTAGAAATATTGGGCAAATCTTTAATAACTAGGAAATCTTTGCTCTTGAAACCTGCAAGAATTACTATTAGAAGGTCGTTAGATAGATAAGTTAAAATTTGTTTAGAGAACTAGAGAAATTTGTTTCTGACCTCTTCAAGAGAGATATCAGTAAAATATTTTCCCAGGTGAGACTGGCTTGGATGTAAGGAGAAAAATAACAATCAGTAAAAGACAAAAATTAAGAAAACAAAAAAAACAACAAAAAGGCAATGTCAAGCCAAGTGCACAACGGGGCACGGGACTACATTTATCAAAGCAAGAAGCTAACATATATTAAGATCGTGTGTGACACATGATGTAAACATTGCATTATATTTATGTATAATAATTATTTATGTTATGGGAAAAAAATGCTATCTAGTGAAATTAGTAGTTTAAAGAAGTCGATCTAAACCTTTCCCCGTCGTATTGATTAAATGAGACAATGCTTTCCAATAATTTCGGTTTAACGTTATATGTGGCCCATTAAAAGCCACGCGTTTTGCTAGACAGATAATTAAGAAAGATATTTTTAGATATGTATGTATGTATATACATGTTTGTTTTTAATTCACGTAATGTAACCAGTGTGCGCACAATTTTCCG
Source organism: Acanthosoma haemorrhoidale (assembly GCA_930367205.1). Taxonomy (NCBI): domain Eukaryota; kingdom Metazoa; phylum Arthropoda; class Insecta; order Hemiptera; family Acanthosomatidae; genus Acanthosoma; species Acanthosoma haemorrhoidale. Next base: position 17,559,729 of record OV884013.1, on the reverse strand, counting down.
GAATAACTCATTTACGTAAATTAAAAAAAACAAAAAAACAAACTAAGAAATTATTTTCCTAATTAATCGTACATATATATATGTCCAATTATTCTTCAGCTACTAAGTATACTACTAATAGCTATTAGTAGTCAAAATCAAATGATTTATCCCGTTTATCTCATCCCCACTCCTAGGAACATAAGGGAAGATGCTTACCATCTGGTCACATCTGTGAAGGTTCCTGGCCATGATATGCTCAAATATCATGAATGTTACAATATATGCTGTTATATAATGTATACCTAATAAATATTATTGGATTAGATTAACAAATGATGATTTACTTCACCATTTTTTGAATCGGTGCCTCAATGGCCGAGCATGAAGAGGTGTAGGGCTGACTTGGACCGTCTCTCACCGCACTGAGTTCACACCCCTCAAGCCCTCGGAATATAATTGGAATTCCCACTTTGGCTTGTAAAGATGTCTCAGTTTGTGGACCGCTCATAAACGCAATCATAAAACATATGGAAGTAGTTGCTAAATGATGGACGGTTTTGTGACTTTTTAATAAATAATAAAACTAGTTGATCTATAAAAGGATTAGTTGCCTCGATCTTTCAACTGTTAAGGGTCAAATTGATTATTTTGAATCTAAACCCTGTGTTGTTTCCATATATATGAGATCAATGATAAGTACTCCTTACCTAACTCAATGTCTTAGGTATTGTGATAGCCACGGGAAAATAGCTACCTGTTAAGTCAATTGTTATAACGGGACCCCAAGATACTGTATAAATTAATTTATATTAAAAATCTCAATTGCAGGTCATCCATATATGAGTGGGTTAATGTCAGAGAGGCGTAAGCCCCATTTTCTTCATTTTAATAGGATTGATAAAACAACTTTATTATATTAAAATTACAATCTACCTCATTGGGCAATAAGTAATTGTGATAAATGTTTTCATTCACACCATTTTTACAATTTTTGCTCATTCATACAGTATTTACAAACAGCCCAGAGACCTCCCAAGTCCACGTGGTTGCCACCTCCCTCGCGTGCGAAGGAGGAAGCGGAGTCTTAGGAAGTCCCCCACGCTCCTCCGTCAGCCGCGTCACCGGATACGAGCCAGCGGAGGCTGACCAAGAGCGCGACTTTATTTTGATAAACAAATTTATTGGAGCTATTGCGATAAATTTGTGACTTGGGATCAATCGAATATTTAAGGTTTGTCAAATGTAATTGTGAAGTAAAATTTGTCTAAATCCTATTTTTTCTTTATTTTAAATATCTGAAAATGCCTTACGCCATTGCGCAAGTAACTAAATACAATTTTTAAGGTTTAAAAAAATTGACAAACAGCGAACTATTGAGGTTGTGACTAAGTTCTCGTTTTATTTCAACACTTTAGCCCTTCTAGATTGTATTTTTGTACTTGAGTCGGATTTGTTTAAAATGTTACTCCACTGGTAGGTTAACTTACCAATATCTTATCTTTCTCTGTATATCTCTTACTTTCTAATGAAATACTTTAGGACGATAGATATAAATGTTTCACGAATTTAAAATAATTGAAAGAGAAAGAAGGATTAATTTTGGACAATTAGGAAGTAACTTACGCGAGCAAAACGTAGTTCACTGCCACGTCATTCCCAAAAGCATTTGTGATCATTAGCTAACAAACAATAACGCGAAAGAAAAAAACAACTGAAAACTTCCTCTCAAATGCTATTCAAGTTTTGAATAAAATAAAATAAATTAATTATTACTCTACATAGACAATTTTTAAATAAGGTCTGTTTCACATTATTTAATCAAATTGTCTTTGAAGTAGTATTATCAACTGCTTGCAGAGTTTTCTGCGCACAAAACTTACGTATCAGACCCTAGTATTATAATGATAGATTAGGGCCTCTGGTAAAATAACTATTGAATAATAATCAAGACATTCGTTCATCTTGAAATGTCATATCATCAGAAATTGGAGACAAAATGGGCCCTCAAATTCTTAGAGCGGGTTTCTAATTAAACTAACACGATAAAACTTTTCTTTTTAAACTATGCATTAAAATATTAAATTAACACATAACGCCTTTTTTATTGCCTGAATGAGGTTAAATGGGCCATTTTAACGATAGTTAATGATTATTTTCTTAAATACTGGATGGTGTCATCCTACTATCAACTCTGTATGCTGATTATTGTCATACATAATAATAAAGGAGTCTGCTTAACATTACAATGACCAAAAAACAATCTTAAATACTAACAATTAAGTGTACTATAAAAATATGGACGAGTAGCTCTACACATAACATCCTCTCTTTGTTGAGTCATCAGGTTGGAAAGAAATCTCGATTGATTTAAGGAAGACATGAAAGCTTCATTGGTGATCTCCATCAAAAATGAATGAGTGAAATTAATTAGAATAATAACAAAAATATATATTTGTCTATGTGTTTTAGTAGGATATCAAACCAAAAAAAAGTATTAATACCGTGCTCGCTGTTTATTAACTTTAACCCAACTATTGTGTTATTTTTATAACTGTTACATTTTGAATGGAAGTTCTCTTTGCAAATGTTGCTGAAATAAAAAAATAACCCCTTTAAATAAATAATTAAGGGGCCAATAACGAATTACTTTTAATAAAAAAATTAATATTTCCATCATCCTTTATCAAATTCTAGTTCATGTTGTGTTAAAATGACAAAAAAGTTTAATGGATTAAATTTTCTATTAAATCAAGGAATTTTTATATTGCTTCCTTTATTATTGAAGGCGACCGGGAGAGAGGCTTTATTTGTAAATCGAGGTTTTATTACAGATTTTATTGTGATACTTACTTTTTAATGTGTTCGCTTCTTCGAGTAGTAACTTATTATAGTTTTAGTTAAAATTAAAATCAAACTAAATTGAGACAACTTGCATTTTTTAATTTTTTTTTTTTATTTTTTCCTTTAAATTCACAGATAATTATATTCAATTATAGATCCTCAGGAGAATCTATTTACAAATTATTTTTGTATTTCCTGTAGCGTCGCTGCATTACATACAGGTTTTGTTATTCAAGAACTTCTAATTTGCACCTTATTTGTTGATATATTCATATTTTAACAGAGCTCACGAGAAGGAAGAGAAAGCTGGACCACACCGGGATAAGTCATCGTCCCTCAATTTTGTTCGGTTTTGTTTTTAGCGCTAATTAACCGTAGAATGAAGGAATAAACTTTATTTTGTAAAAAAGTATTAATTACTTATATTTAATAACGTTCTCGACATAAAGTATACAATTGGAGGCAAAGCAAATTGGTTCCTCGACATGACAATACATAGCATAGCTCTGGAAATCCATTTTTGGAGAGACCTTTATTACCGCAAGCCTGTGGTTGTGTGACATTTGGTTTTAATACATAATGTTTAGATTACATTCTGGAAATGCAGAACATCACACAACAGCTTATTCCTTTTCACTATTTTCGTATTTAAGAAAATCGAATAGAAAGTTTATGAAATGTTCCATACCTTAACGTTACATTCTCGAACTCATCCCTTCCAAGTTCATGAAATCCCATAGTAACCTATCCAACCACCCTAATCCCCTAGCAAAGTCCTTGCACTGCACCACTCATCCCTATAATCTTCCTCGGAGACTAAAACGGCAGTGGCCTCGTGACCTGGTATAAATGCGTAACAGTGGGAGTCCTGGCAATGGCCAGCATCTCTACTCATGTCCTGAGCGTCTGTGGCTCTTGGTCAGCCTCCGCTGGCTGATATCCGGTGACGCAGCTGACGGAAGAGCGTGGGGGACTTCCCAAGACTCCACTTCCTCTTTCGCATGCGAGGGAGGTGACGACCATGTGAATTTGGGAGGTCTCTGAGCTGTTTGTAAATACTGTATGAATGAGCGAGGGAATACAAATTGTAAATATGGTATGAATGAAAACATGTATCACAATTGCTTAGTGTCCAATGAGGTAGATCGTAATTTTATTATAATAAGTTGTTGAATAATAAAAAATTAAATGTTCACAAAAGAATTTAGCGTGAAACGCCTTAATATAACTAAAGATGTTTTATACTTCAATTTTTAAAAAATCGATAAGCAGTCTAAGATTAGACTAAAAACTTGAAATTGAAATATATTTGATTAATGTCAATGTAAACATCAAATTAAAATGTCAAAATAATCATTATTGTTAATTAGAAATAATGAGGGATCAAAATAATGTTTTAGATGAGTAGACGGACAATGGATGAAAAGAAATGTCAATAAATAATGTAGACAAGAATAAGTTGAGCTTATATAAGTGTAGTGCATATTAATGTATCATTATTTACATATTAGCGTATTTTATAACATTTATTTTTTTATCTAAAAATTGTTTTTCATTATTAAAAGGATTTTCAAAACTTTTTTTCTAAAAATTAGTCATAGATAAGTTGTACCTTAAGGATTCATGTGAGGTTCTTTTTCATTTTTAATATTTCCTACATTTTTATTGAAATGATTACACGCAATTATAGTATTTTAAGCAGGGCTTAGGACTTCCAAAACTTCTTGTTACTATTTTGAGTGAGATTCTTCAATTTGGAAAAAACTACTCGGTATCATTCAATGAAAAATTAATTCATTTAACAAATTAAATCATCATCAATTATAATAAGGTTTTAGATAAAGGTACAAATAAAAAACCTCTATTAAAATCGAATGAAATTAAATACCCGATTTCTACTGTCGGTTCCAAAACCATTACTTCAAAGGATAAATTTTGAATTTATTTTCGCGTTACTCTCTTTAATTGGCGCTTAATGATGGGTATAAACAGAGCTATACGCTTTAACAGAGATAAACCGGCTATCGCACTTGCTAACTTCACCCAACCTGTCGCTTCGTCTTAAACTGATGATCTATAAATGTGTCCTCCGGCCAGCTCTGCTGTACGGTGCCCCGCTATTAACCCACTTGACTGACAATACAGCCAAATGTCTCCAGTATTTCCAGAATGGGATCATGCGAAAAGTGGTCCGACATAACTCTTTCGAGAGGCTGAAGAACGCTGACCTGCACCCGTTGCTTGGTGTGCCGTCGGTGGGTGAGTTCATCCACCGGAGACACATCAAGTTTTTTGACTCGTTGCAGCACCTGACAAACCCAGTGTTTAACAATATGACCTCACCACCACCCCTTCCGCATCGATGGCAACAGACTGTTGGAGAAAAATTAGGTTAAGAGTTATTATGTAAGTTAGTTTTAAAGTTGGTCAAAAAGGTGAGCCCCATCACCTTTATTAGTCAGTTTAGTCCAGTCACGTACAATGTATATCATTATGATTGTTTATTCATTATATAATTTGTACAAAATAACAAAACCTGTATATAATGTAGTGATGCTACAGGAAATACAAAAATAATTTGTAAATAGATTCGCCTGAGGATCTATAATTATCTGTAAATTTAAAGAGGCTATAAAAAAAAACAAAAAACGAACAGGAATCGTGTTTACATATAATATGGAACACAGGTCCAACATTTTTCGTTTTCTTTTATGCACACCTCCAGAAGTCACAGGTCACACAGAAGTCAGAAATACAGGCAAATAGATGAAAAAAATTTTAGCGGCTGCCTAATCAAATTCTCTCCTTTGGAGTGATTAGGAGAACATTGTGATGTAAGGTAAATTACGAGACTGATATACATGTTACTTCAGTTCACACAGCTGACATCTAGGAGGCGTTCCGCTACCCTATGATAAGCATGCTAAAAAAAAACTGGTCCAATTTTGGAATAGAATGATTACATTGCGAATATCCTGCAAAATAAAAAAAAACACTTGCAAATTGCTCCTGGATCAAATGCTTACATAATATCCAGTTTACCGGGATTTGGCTGTGGCTAATGCGGATCGACTCGTTTTTAATTCCAGGGCACACATCTGGTTTCAATATTGTTTATAAGATAACATGCTTTTAAAAACTAATGTTTCTTATTTGAAGTTTTAAGTGTGCAAACCAGGCTCGATTATACAAGTTTTTTTGTAAGGATTTTTGATCAATAAGATAAATAGAATGGTGTTAGGATTTCATGAAATTTATAGATATTTTATGCTATTTTAGTAATCAGGACCTGATGCAGACATGGATAGGATGTCGAAATGTCCTGAATCTTAATTGTTTAATAATTAATTGTATGAAAAATTAATCATCGTTAGTTATAAACACTGAACAGAATATCCCCATAATTAATTAGAAAAAAAAACCTTAAAATTCTCAGACCATATCACCTATGAAGAATAATAATTGTGTCCATCATCTTTAGTGTATAAAACAGTACCGAGTATAGATTGGAGTTGTGTATAAAGAATTAATTTATTAAAGAAAAAATGGCACAAAATAATGTTGATGCATTAAATAATTATTTTTATAAATTTGATGAAAATATACCGAGGTTTTAATTTCAAAAATAAATTTAAGTATTTTATAAGACAGCTGATAATTTGCTAAACGTAGTAAGCAATTCGTACTGATAATAAAAGTACTGTTAGTGACCAGAAACCAATCGTTGGAATCTTATTTATTTGGTATATGTGTTTATTATGTTTATTTATAAAATGATTAATTTAAAATTAATACATGGTATCTAAATATTTATGTATATCAACGATATTTGAACTACTTTAAATACAAAAAAGTTCTTTGATACCTAAATATTACAATTATTTGCAATTCCTAAATTACTTGAAATACCTAAATATTACAATTAATTGAAATTCCTTAATTACTTGAAATACCTAAATAAAAAGAATAAAAGTAATATTTTAATCTAAGCAATTTGAGAGATAAAATGGTATTAAAACAATGTATGAAACGTACCTTAGTCATGACCTCCAACGTGACCGGCTCTACACTGACCACTCTCTCACAGATAAAGAATATGTATATATTATCAGCCTAATTAAAAAATCAACTCATCTCATGTTTTCATGAATTTTGATTCCGTCCGGTTATGTAATGTGAGCGTATCGGTCAATCTGATTAAAGTTATTTGTGTACAAAAACAGAAAAGTAAAAAAAAAAAATTGAACAAATATAATTCAAATGTTTCAATTTATTTCTTTTTCAAATTTTTCGTTGGTAACTTGTGTATATTATCATATAAATATATACTGCGTTTAATCACCGATAGATGTAAACACTGAGTTGTTGGCATCCACAGCATTAAATAGAAAAAACAAATCTTATAATAATTCTCAGACCACATCACCTATGTATAATAATAATAATAATAATAATAATAATTGTGTCCATAATCTTTAGTGTATAAAACAGTACCCCCGAGTATAGATTGTAGTAGTGTATAAAGAATTAATTTATTAAAGAAACAATCGCACAAAATAATGCTTTTTTATAAATTTGATGAAAATCTACTAAGGTTTTTTTTAAAAAAATAAATTTAAGTATTAATATTATTATTTACTTATTGCCTTATAAAAGGCAGATTGTAATTATTGCACAATAAAGGAATTTAACTAAAAAAAAAAAAAAAAAAATATTATTATTGAGTAGCAAAAACTTGTGAACGATGCTTGGTTTCTACACAAATGAATAATAATTATTTAATAATAGTTATTTTATTATTATTATATTTTATTATAATAGTTATTCAGAAAACATCTGAATTCTTGTCGAGACAGCTGATAATTTTCTAAACGTAGTAAACAATTCGTACTGAGAAGAAAAGTAGTGTTAGTGACCAGAAACCAATCGTCGGAATCTTATTTATTTGGTAAATAAATAACAACCACAAAATAATGTTGATGCATTAAAAAATTATTTTTTTATCTGATTGCTTAAAACGCAGAATTCTCATCGCACGTGGTTGCTATCTTGATGTTCCAAAACAAAATCAAAACAAATAATAAATAAAAAAAAAATGATTTCTGAACATATCTTTCTCGTTTTACTTTGATTAACTAGAAACAACATCATTTATCAATATTTAATATTTTTTCAAAGGACAAGACGCGTCGTTGGTTAACTCAGTGCAGCACATTTCTATTTACATTTCAGCACCTTCTTCCAACAGATTCATCCAAAACAACATCCTCCTCTTCTTCGAGGTCTTGGACATTACCATCGCCCCACACAATGAAGATTATGTTCGATACGAAAAATACGGCTGCGGCTGTCCAGAATACAATTTTCCACTGATTGCCGTCAGTCTGAAAATATGTTATGTATTGATCAGTGATAGAAAAAAAAAAAAAAAAAAGCTTTCCATAATACTAGAAGCAGATTTATAAACTTACAATATCTTTTACCAGATGACCCGAAAACATGGGTCCGAAAAAGGCTGCAAAGTTTGAAAAGCCATTTGTGATGCCCATAAAGAACCCCGCGTATCTAGGTATGATGTCGAGATGGTTTATCATGAAACCGATGAAGACGAATCCAAGCAAGGTGACTCCTAGAGAGTACATGAGTACGACCAGCGTCCCGTCCGTGGAGTTGCTGAGGACAAGCAGGCACAGTGCTGCTCCCGTATGTCCTGCGGACCCACACCATATAATATCTCCAGCCATCTTCCATATAATTTTGAAGTTATAGCCATCCAAGATAAATACCAATGGTTGTGAACAGTTTCCTCGACGTGCCGACAGATGTGATGCGCTTCTTGATGAGGATGTCTGCGATGTAAGAGACAACGAAAGAGAATAACCACATGCAAGCGTAAGGCAGTGCTGACATCAAGCCGTTCTGAAAATGGTTCCAATGAGCAAGCATATACACAGGGGAAATATACATACTCTTTATAGAAAACTGGCTGTATTCCGTACGTCTGTGGCGTCCATATGGAGGACTGCTTTGAAGTAGGTCGGTATCTCCGTGACCAGAGTCCACATCCCCCACATGTTACCCAGGAACGTCAGGAGCAGTGCCCAGCACGCCTTGTTCCTCACGATCTTCATCAACGGGATTTTAGAACTTTTCTGTAATGGAAAAATAATCATTACTGTTTTTAACAATTATCGATGAAAAAGGGGAAAAATCCATGACCATCCGGCCTAAGACCTTTAACTGACAAGAATAGCTCTTCTGAACGAATTTACCTTTCATAAATAATTATATATTTAAAATGTACACAATATTATTAAAAATAATAATTATCAATATATGTAGCTACCGCTAACTACATAACATAAATCACCCTATACTCTATTGTATATATTGTAAATTAATTTAAAAAAATGTAAATAATATTACCAAATCACAAGTCATATCAGTGTAAATATTGTAAACAGTAAAAGACGCAGCTGCAAAGACTAGCTCATAGGCCCCTGCAGAGGGGGTCAGGTAGCTTCTGGGGTAAATGGCTGGATCTGGGTCTAGAACATTCAAGCTTCATCCAAGCCTGCAATGCGGTTGGTCAGAATACTACTTTACCCTACTGGCTGAACGCGATTGGCCAGAATAAGACACCAGCCCATTGGCTACTTGGGGTTATATATACCCCCTAGTTTTAGCCGATAATCCATTCTAACTACGGCTCTCTGGACTGGTACTTGCAGCTGCACTGATGTTTCTAGATTTGGCCTTCTCATTTATGAAAACCTCTGCTTCTCTCTCCTAACTATGTTTCAGTCCGGCCTTGTCAGACCCCACACTTTCCTAGTGAGAGTCTCTGCATTCGTCTAGCAAAAACTAGTACCGCCTTGGGAGACTTCTTCCTTGCGGAAGACGGCCACCTGGAACCCTACGAATTTTACCTAGTAGCGTTCCCCCCAGTGATCCAGTCTGCCTCTCTCCGGTTCACACTCGCCCTTGGGATCCGGACGTTTATTCGCCTACCCTCAGATACCGAGTGTGAATGCGTGGTCATTCCAAGACCACATAAACTACCTATAATACCTACCCTATACCTCTTCTCCTGAACATAGTGCACTGTTGGAGCACATACCTATCAGACATGGAGTCAGATAGTACAGTAGTAAGACCCGCCATGAAACGATTGTCCAGGTCATAAACTTAATCAACCCTTACTTCGTCTCTAGGGCTAGGGTAACTAGGCATCCCTCGTGACGACCCGACAATATAAATTTTTTCACCCTTTGTGGGTACTGTAATGCAAAACTACTTTTATAACAATTTTACAATTAGGTTTATTTCGCTGCAAGATATTGTAGCGACCGCTAACTATATATGTAAATTACCCTACACTCTGGTTCATAATGTATTATAATAGAAATGCAAATCTATGTAACTTCTGGTAATAAATCATTGAGAGGTCGGAAGTCGTAGACAAGTAACTCAAAGGGTACGGCAATAAACCTACGAGAATTAGCCACCTGACTGCCATATAACCTAGGGCAAGGACACCTAGACAGAGTCCGCCTTCCACGAGGGAGGGGGTTACCATATTTATATCAGTAAATTTCGCCCTGAAAACTCTCTCTGTTTCCTAGTCTCCTGAGCCACACTACTTGTAACTTGACACCAGGGGCACTTGGCCCCTGGTAGGCCGCTCTTTACTCTTTTCTAGTCTCTACATACCGATAGCCGCTACCACCGTCGCGATACGCCTACTCAGCCTTCCGCTAATCTACTCTCGCTAGGCCGACCTCTACGACGGCACTTTGGCACACAGCCTATAAGCAGACCTCTGACGACTTGTACTTATTACGCTGCCGATCTCTCGCACGAACTCTGAAAACTGGTCTTATTCTTTATGAACCTCTGAACCTCATCCTGAACACAGTGTCTTGTCGGGACACATCCCTATCAATAAATGGAGTCAGATATTAACGCCTACATGGAACATGGTCCATGTTATTAACTACAACAATCCGACCTCAGACAATTGTTCACCTTTTCCGACAATTGTGCACCTCCGACAATTGCTCAACCATATCCCGACAATATTGTAAGTAGAAACCTAGACAATTTTCTTATATGTAGCCTGAAGGAATGAAAAGATGAGGTCTCTACCGAGGACAAAGTGAATCCAGGGAGTTCTCGGGAAGAAAGCAGCTAGAGATCTTAACAGAAGGAAGGAGGTTTTACAAAGGTATGTGGTGTACAAAGGCGCCATTTACACACATTAGACAAAAAATTAAAATCTTAAAAAAATGGAAAAGTCATTGGTCATTGGATTTTATTACTTATTTTTCCTACACAGAGAAACGCCATTTTCTCTTTATAATCTGTTTCTATATAGTTTTTACATAAGCAGCACTCATATAACCTGGGTAATAAAATTTATTGAAGAGTAATGAAAGAAAACATTCATTAATTAATGAGGTGGTTAGTTGTGGCTTCATTGTGAACCCCTTGTTAACAGGTCTACTAAAGAAAATAAAACTTGTTTATATGAAGCCGTCATCGGATCTGAATTAATTGGAATCCAGCGAGTTATCGTGTCCATGCCTAAGGAGGGCCAATAGCCTAAAATAACCGGTCTCTCCTAATACTGCTAAATGTTCTTGAGACCCTGAAATACGAACTAATTCGAGAGCGTAGGTAGGTCAGACTAGCAATTGGGTCATTTTGAAAGTTTTTTCAGCCAATGATTATCGATTGATTTATTTGGGACACTTAAAATTTTCATTTAGTCGAGTAACTAATAAAAATATCTTTACTGCCCTCCTTAAGAATTGAACTTAGACCCAGTCACATGGTGAATCGGTTAACTCAACCATACATAATGTAATCATGGGTTTTTTGCGTACGTTAACTCAGTCAATCTGTTCATGATGAGAGGTACCCCAACGTTTAGATCAAACATCATAATGGGAAAAAAATATACTGTAGATCGTTGGTATGGGCCAATTTCGAAACTATTTTCCAGAAATATAATTCTTACATAAACAGGTAAGAAAAGGACAAAAACAAACATGCTACAACTAATGGGCTTATTCTTAATAGTATTTTTGATTGTCTTGTCCTGGGTGCCTTAAAATCAGTTCATACCAATTATTTTCTGAAATTTTAATCAATGTGGAATTAATTGTTTGCACAGAAATAAAACATTCAGAAGAGATTAGTGCTGGTCCGATTATAAGATACACGTCACAGCAAGAAAAAAAAATGCAAATCGATCCAAGATTAACATATCAATCATCAACTTGTACAGAAGATAATTATGCGATGTTGGGTAAAAATTCATGAATAATGCAAATAGTTTAATTACTTATCTTTCATACACAGAGAAACAACATTTTCTCTGTTTAATCTGTATCATCTCATCAAGACCGAGTTGCCCACTATTGCGCCCCTGAGACATACCTGGGATATAGATTACGCTATCTATCAGCTTCAAGACGTCATCGACCGAGCCACCCATGCATCGATCCCGACATTTTTTCCAAAACCCCTTTCTCTGAGAAAACCTCCGGATCACATCCTACAACTGATTAGAAAGCGTAACAATATCAAGAACAGGTGGTTTAGAACCAGAAACAGGGACTTAAAACCGGTGTTGAATACTCTCACAAACCAAGTAAAGTCCCTGATGGGCCAGTGGAAAAATTCAGTTTGGGAAGATCGCCTCACTAGTCTCCATGGTGACCACAAGCAATTGTAGAAACTAGAAAAGACATGCAGGTCTAAAAAGAACGGTGTAAGGTTGGCCGTGAACGGGCAGTTCATCCCCACCACCGAACAGGCAGACATACTTGCGGATCACTACGAAGCCGTGAGCCGAGGCCAAGTCCAGCCAATAGGAGGCCTCGACCCCCCCCCCTCACCACCACTACCAAAATCTATACCTCCCACCGGCAGGTGGCTGGCTTCATTCGAAGAACGAATGGAAACGAGGCACCAGGTAAAGACGAGAACCAGAACATCTTACTCAAGCAACTACCGAGGAAAGGAATCTCTTACATCACCAACGTGTTGAACTCCTGCTTCAGGCTGCATTCTTTCCCTCAGAACTGGAAGCACGCTGTGGTCGTCCCCTTGTTGAAACTAGCGAAAAGCGGTTATGAGCCATCTCATTACCACCCCATCAGTCTGCTGACTCAACTCTCGAAGCTGTTCGAGAGAATCATCCACCTACATCTCTCCGAGCACTGCGAGATGCAAGAAGTCATCCCACCAGAGCAGGCCGGTTTCAGCACAGGCTTAAGTGCGGATAACAACCTGGTGAGACTGCAACACCACGTCGCATCGAACGTCCGGAGCAATAGAGCTACCGCTATGATCTCACTGGACTGTTCGAAAGCTTTCGACTCTGTGGACCACTACACCCTTCTCCAACGTCTGAGAGAACACGAATTCCCTGATCAGCTACAGAACCTGATGACATCATGCCTCATAGGTAGAACTTTTTCGGTTCGGATAGGCACCACGTCTACGACCCAAAGAAATTGCACTGCCGGTGTCCCCCAAGGATCGGTGCTAGGCCCCCTGCTGTACAACATCTACATGCCCACATCGTAGGAGCCTCGTACCCTAACTGCAAGGTATTGGCGTATGTAGACGACATAGGTGTCTACAGCACTAGCATCAATCCAACCAGAGCCCTTAAATTTGCCGAGAGCGCCAGTCAACACATTGCTGTGAAACTCAACGCCGTCAACATCAAAGTCAACCCGGCCAAGACGCAAGGAATTATATTTAGTTATAAATCTGGAAGAAAGAAGTTACCAAAATCCTTCGCCTTAGACGGCAAAGTGTGCCCTGTAAGCAACAAGCTATGCTACCTCGGGATTACCCTCGGTAGGCACTTGTCGTTCACAACACATCTCGGCAAGAAATTAAAGAGTGTTAGGAAGAAATTCTTCAGCCTCGGACACCTACTTCACAGCCCGGCTTTATCGGTACGCCTCAAGCTGCTAATTTACCAGAGCGTCCTGAGACCTGCTTTAATGTACGGGACCCCACTGTTCAAATACCTAACTCCTAACACTCTAAAAACGCTCCAGCAATTTCAGAACAGAGTTCTCCGTACCTCCCTTACACATACCCCGTTCCACCGAATGAAGGCAAATGAAATCCACGAAAAATTTGAAGTACTCACCATTCAAGATTTTATCAAGAGACGACACATCAAATTTTTCGACTCGTTACAACACTGCCACAACCCGCTCTTTTCCGACCTTCAACCACCACCAATACCTGTCAGATGGAAGCACTGCTGGACCGCCGAAGCCTGGAGGATGATAGTCCTCATAGAACCCGAGCCCCCTAACGGGGACTGAACGATCCACACCCAGCCGAGAGATCGAGGTCGAAGCGGCTTCCTGAAAAACAGATCGATGCGGGTGCACCCACCCGGGTGATAGCTTCTCCGAAGCTGTGCCACTGACCTGTGGAGTACCCCAAGGAGCCGTCTTATCCCCTGTACTATTCAACGTATACACGTCTGAAATTGTAGGAGACCGATATAAAAACACAACAGTTACTGCTTTCGCAGATGACATAGCGGTGTACAGCAGCAGCATGAGCGCCAAGGTAGCTCTAAAACAGGCTGAAGTAGCCTGTAACCAGATCAGTGAGAGATTGGGGAGACTCAATATCTCTGTAAATGCGGGTAAGACTGACTGCGTAATTTTCTCTTTTCAAAATGGAAGAAGTCCGCTGCCTACTACTTACACAGTAGGAACGCAGCAAAATTCACCAGCCAACAACCTAGTATATCTGGGGATTAAAATGGAGAGGCACCTCCATTTTATTAACCATTTTGCGAAGAAGTTGAAGCAAACACGCATGAAGTCTTACCGGCTTACGCATTTATTGTCTTCCCCCAATCTATCACTGCGTCTGAAGCTATTGATCTTCAAGAATATACTCAGGCCCACACTGCTGGTGCACCGCTTTTTCAAGTATACGAAAGCTCGGCGACTCCAACAATTCCAAAACGGTATATTAATGAAAGTGGTCAGACGTACTTCATTCGAGCAACGGAGCATCAATGAGCTACACGAGATCTTTAATTTGCCTACGGTGGATGAATTCATCCAACGTAGACATGTCAAATTTTTCGACTCTCTGCAATACTTGACAAGCCCGGTGTTTAACAAGATAACCCCCGCTCCGTTCCCCCATCGATGACAGGATGCTGTCGCGGCTGGAACGCTTTAGTCTTAGGTTCTAGGTTTAGGTTTTAGTGTTGCAAGCTGAAGCTGAAGCCTCATCACCTAGTGTGTGTATGTGTTTTATTGAACTTTTTTTTAACTTCAAAAAGAAAATGTATTATATTTATGCACTCCTTCGAATGCATCTGTGTATGCAGCACGAGGAGAAAGATGTAAAGCGAAATTTATTTATTTATTTTTTGTTCATTGTATACTTATTAAATAAAAAGGTTATGAAATAAAAAAAACAAAAAAACAGCCGTAAAAAAACTCTTAATTGTGTGGTGGATCAAACTTGACATGAATTTTCTTACTAGCTTAAAATACTGTTCTATTTATCATGAATTGCAAGTAAGTAGCCTAGTAAGTAGGATATAAAAGTGTACTCACTGATACCGTGGAGGCCAAAAGCAGCTCCTTGCTGATGAAGGCTCTCTCGTCGACACTGATGTACGGGCAGAGGCTAGGGTCATCTGCTCCAGCGAGGTACCAGATGACGGACCAGAGGACTCCCAGCCATCCGGAGAAGTAGAAGACACTGGGCCAGCCGAAGGTGCTGCCGACCCAGCCAGCAGTCGCTAGCGAAGCAGAGGCCCCGAAGTACAGACCTGCCAACTTCATTTATCTCATATTTGTAGCCCATAACCCTCGCAATACTTGCTCAATCTGTCTAATCATCTCAATATACTTATAGATAGGAAAAAACCCGAAATCTTAAGTCATATTAGGATTTATTTAATTTCTTTTTCATAATTGGAAACCCTTATGAGACCATTTCCATCCCCCTTTCCTAGGTACGTTACTAATTCCACATAATGTGATGAAAAATAAGACTGATCTGTAAGGCAGCAGACCTGATAGAAAATTAACTGAATTTATGGCGTAACAGGTCATGAAGATATTCCGAGGTTGTTGGAAGATAATGGAGCACAAATAACATTATGAATTATGAAACTGAAGATAAAGGGTTAATAAAATTTTAAAATTATAATTGATGGGTTGTGACAAATATTCGTGGAAGTGCCACAGGTTTACGCCTCCATGACCGAAGGAGCCTAATCAATGGAAAGGTATAAAGGAAAGGGGGGAGGTATGGTATAAAGAGAATTAGCTACTGATTCGAATTGAAGAAGATTGCAAATGTACAAGAGGGATTTTTAGTTATGATGTTGCGATGGGGGATCCAAGGAACTATTATCGACAGTTATATAATCTTTGTAGAGGAGAGTCTTTTAAAAGAAAAGAAAGAGAAGCTTTATTATTAAGTACAAACAAAACACTGGTATATACAAATATTAAGAGTTACATTGCTACATACTGGGTGGAATCTCTAAGGGACGAGTGGGGTCTGGGGCTAACGCTGAGATATATATGTATAAGAAAACATTCTGGGAAGCAGGGAGTGAGGAAAGTAAGGAGAGATGCGGTTACTTACCTAAAAATAACAGGATTCCATAAGTCACAGTTCTGCTCAAGCCCCTTCTACTTTTAGCATTATATATAATATTAGCATTATAAAAGTTAGGATCGAACCTAAGTTTTTCAACTGAGAATAGGTTAATATGACAGAAATAGCTTGTAAAGTAAGGTGTGTGTTTTAGGGCACTGAGGAGGGGATGTGATACAAATGATTACTCGGGGATTCTCCCCATTTAATTTTAATCAATCAAAGCTTAATAAAAATGCTTCCACTCCACGGTTACAAAAATAACTGTAACTACATTTAATGACTGCTAAGATAAAGATAATCTTGTTAAAGATGCGATTCAAAGCACCGCTACCCCGAAGGGCAGAAGGTTACATCTTCTTTTAAAAAAGTTAAACACTCTAAAACATCCATTCTTTCGAAGTCCTTAATATTCTTTATATTCATTTCCAAAAGTACAATTTAGCTTGTAATTGATGTAAACCAGTTTTGATTACTACAAAAAAAAACTTTTTGATCTAACGGGGGAAAATGATCACTGGTCCTTGGATAAGCTAATTAAGGATTTTTAATAATTATTAAAATACCTGGTGACGTTAATATATTATGTATCTATGTAAATGTTAAGTGGGTGTTATTATGTTCCCAATGTTTGTGGTAGTTTCCAAATGTTACAATATTGTGACGTTAATTTCTCAATAAATTGCCTACCAATCTTCTTCATGTGTGATTTTATAGGTATTTTATAATACAACACCCACAAGCACTACTCAGATAGAGATCACGTGTCAGATACCTCCTAGAACGAAGGCTCCACATCGGCTTCTTTCAAATGGGGGTATCCACCGACCCAGCTGTCCCATTGTAACTGCCATCATGAAGCTCTGCAATCAAAATTTGATGCCAACTTATTATTCAAGGAAAATTATTTGTTTGTTGTATCATGTGTGATAATTGACGAGATAAGCTTTATTTTGAATCCGAATCGTCTCAAGCCGATGTACGTGTCTTCTTTCGAAGACTTTGTTTTGTACCTTACGAAACTCTATTTAAGATGAACATAACTGATAGGGTATCCCTAGTGCCTCCCCCATAGTTAAGAAGATATTAAAGGCAGTAAAGGGAAAATTCATTTAAAGCCATTTTATATCGTTAAAGCCAATTTTAATTGGTAATTTTGTAAAACCATGTTCGGTGACCGACAAGATCTTATATAATATTTAATTCTTTTAGTTGACAATAACGAGTATTCTTTGAGATCACGCTGACCCTCGGCCGGTTTGGCGCAACGAAACAACTCTTTGTAATTTTTCTTCACTTACTAAGTATTTTACTTGGTTTTCAGAGCTAGAAATTATGAATTAATTGATTGTATAAATACATATGTATACTGTTCTTTAAAAAATATAATTAAAACTCCTTGGATCACCAAAAAATGCATTCTGGTTTAAAAAGGATAGTTGCCAGTGGTGTACGCAAGAGTTATAAACCCCCTGAAATTTATGAACAAATATGTTTTATTAATTTATTTATTTTTTATTAATTCATATAATGTCCAGTATAGCAAAATAAACCCCAACTTTTGTATTAGATATGTGCAAGAAGAATTTAAGGGGAATTGGAAAGATAAATAATATGAATATCAACCAACAGATAGCAGCACTTTTGGGCCTCTGTAATTTTTAATTTTTGATCTAATTTTCATACTTTTTCGTAAAAAACTTGTTCCCGATTGGATGATTATGGACACACGAGGTTTGATAAAAAAGTGACAAGAATTTTTAAATTTCGTAATTTTTTTTTTATCATATTTGTACACATGTCTCTGAAATAAGTTGAAATAGGCACATGTTTTCAATGTTTACTTTTTTAGTTGCACCCGCTGAGGTTATACGTGTTTTGGTGTTCTCGACGATTTTTAGTTTCGAAAAAAAATGAATCAAAAAATTTGTATTAAATTTTGTTAAAAAAATGAAATAAAGTGTAGCAACGTATTTGAAATGTTGACAGTGGCTTTTAGTGAATCTACCATGAGTAAAACAAGAGTTTATGACTGGTATGGACTTATCAAAGAGGGCCGTGAAGACTTTGAAGATGTTGATCGCGCTGGGAGCCTTAACACTTCAATACACGACAGCACCGAAGAAGTTCAGAAAATGATTCTTGACGATCGCAAAATTACTATTAGAGAGGTTGCAGATGAAGTTAATATGTCATTTGGATCACGCCAAGCGATTTTTGGGCATGAAACGTGTGGGAGCAAAGTTCGTTTCAAAATTGTTGAATTTCGACCAAAAAAACATGGCGTGGATATCGCCAAAGAATTTCTGAACAAAGTAACCAACAATCCAGAGTTTGTGAAATGCATCATAACCGGTGACGAAACATGAGCGGGGATGGTGATGGAAGCCAAGGCGCAATCTTCGCAATGGAAGCGGCCTGAAGAGCCAAGACCGAAAATAAATCTGACAAGTTCGATCAAAAGTGAAGGTTCTTCTCACTGTTTTTCTCGATTTCAATGGCGTAGTGCATCATGAGTTCCTGCCAAAAGGTCGTACGGTCAAAAAAGTATATTACTTGGAAGTAATGCGCAGTTTACGTAAAGCATTCCGACGAAAACAACCGGAATTGTGGCAAAACAATTCGTGGAAATTGCATCGTGATAACGCTCCCACTCACACCTCACTGATTTTTCATAATTTTTTAATAAAAAACAACCTTCTTGTGTTACCTCGGCCACCGTATTCACTGGGCATGGTTTTCTGCGACTTCTTTTTGTTCCCGAAGTTGACGAAAAAACCTTAAAAAGGATGAATTTTTGACACCATTCATAAGATAAAAGAGGAATCGCTGAAGGAGCGAAGAGGTATATCGAAAAGTGTGTTTGAAAAGTGCTCCGAAAATTGTAAAAAGCTCTGCCACAAGTGTATTATATCTGAGGGGGATTACATTGAAGTAAACTATCGATGAATAAATAAAAAAATGTTAAGATGTTGAGACAAAAATGCTCGTCACTTTTTGATCAAACCTCGTATAGTGGGCATTCTAATGCAATAAATAAAACCTCGTATAGTGGGCATTCTAATGCAATAAATAAAACCTCGTATAGTGGGCATTCTAATGCAATAAATAAAACCTCGTATAGTGGGCATTCTAATGCAATAAATAGATCCATCTTGATCAGCCGTGCTTACCTACCTTCTTCTTTTAACAAAACAAAAAATAATACTGCTTACCCCCCCCCCCCTGGTTGTTACCTTTCGACCGCTCGATCCTCTTGCTATAATTCGAGACATATGAAGGCCTCATACTAGGCAAGTAATTTAGTACAGATGATTTAGCAATTTATCATGATTAGACAAAACTATTTATGTGAACAGTAAATGATTTAATGTGTTCGTCATAGTGGTAGAGCTTATAGTTAGTAGCGCTCAACCCGCCTCACTTATCGAGCGTTCAATGGAGAAGCCAGAACATCTGTACGTTAAGTAGAGTTCTTTAGTAGCATTTATTTTGATAAATAATATCCAGAGTTTGTTAAATGCATCATAACAGGTGACTAAACATGGGTATATGGGTATGATGTGGAAACCATGGCGCAATCTTCGCAATGGAAGCGGCCTAAAGAGCTATTAGCTACTGGACTAAATTACTGGCCTAGTATGAAGCCTTTAAGTACTCCGAATTAGAGCAGGAAGATCGAGTTGTCTAAAGGTAACCACCATTTTCTAACTAGAATGACAATATATTTATTAAGGTATTAAAGCTGAATAAAGGTAACTCAAAGTGCATTAATGACCTGCATTAGTCCGAGGCACGTCCTGACGATCAAGAGAGCATAGTAGCCACCGGCCACGATGAGGAACGGTGAGGCCAAGATGGTGAGTGATGAGAAGGTGGTGCTGAGCAGAAGCAGCATCTTGTTACTGAACTTTGTCACCAGCACTGCAGCGACGAGGTTCATAGGAAGGTAACCGATGAAGAAGGCACTTTGAGCTGTCGCCTGCTGTGCGTGGGTCCAGTTGAATACCTAGGACAGAATAGCAAAACTCTCCCATCGTACGAACATATAAACATTCTTCTATAAGAAGACACTAGTAGCAAACAAAGGATCACAGATTTAAAAAAAAACCTGTCTGTTCAATAATTTGACTATTTTCCATTTAAAATTTTTAAGGCGCATAAAATATATACATACATTCGGAAAAAATACCGAGATGGAAGCTGGAGGGACACAAACTGGGAAAAATATGGTGAATTAGACTTAAAGAATTGTGAAAGATCTCCAACATGTTACCGATAAGAAACTGACATTTTCGTTATCTTGAACAACTTTCTTATGATACAATAAAGTGAAAAAAACAAAATTAATATCTCAGATTTCGTTGTTATTTTGAGTTTATAACTTTAAAATCCCAACGCAAATATGGAATTCCAACATTATTACATCTAAGTTGGATAAATTCTAAAAACCAGATATAAAGAATTTAAAACAACTCCAGTATAACGAATTACATAAATACGTCTGTTTTGTCAACTTCTTCACCAAGAATAAATGGAAGTTCCCCTCTTCTCGGCCCAGAAAATATCCACCTATGTTTTATTAATAAAAACCTTCAAAAGGCGTCAGTTAAGGGAGGGGGAAACTAGTGTACGAAACAGATTAAGGACACTAGGGGGCGCGTCGGAGCAACCCCCGCCTCTGACCTGCCTATATGAGGACCAGATTTTGCCAGACTCTCGGAACCCGGCACCTGAAGAACACAGCTCGTGCTCTCTCTCTCTCTCTGCACTGGCTCTTGCTGCTCTACTCGAACCATGGCTTTCTTATTCAACTACCTCTGCATCTCTCTTTCCTAACCTCGCTATGTTTTAGTCCGGCGTAGTCAGACCCCACACCTTCCTAGCGGGATTCTCTGCCTTCGTCTCGCTAAAACTAGATCCTCCTTGGAAGAGAGCTCTTCCTTGAGGACGACGGTCCCTGGGGCCCTACAAACTTTACCTAGTAGGGTCTACCCCAGTGATCCAGTCTGCCTCTCTCCGGTTAACACTCGCCTTTGGGATCCGGATGTTTTTCCCCTTCCCACAGATACCGAGTGTGAATTTGTGGTCATTCCAAGACCACATAAACTACCTATAATACCTACCATGTTCCTCTTCTCCTGAACGTAATGCACTGTCGGGGCACACCTTCTAAGATCTTATGGAGTCAGGTCAATACGAATAAAGCTGCCCATCGACTAGGTCACCAGCAAAGGTCAATGCCTTCAGGTTTACCCATTTTATCTCTTTCTTGGCGCTCGCCGGACAGCGGTCGGGTTGTAGTGACCCTAGCTACGGTGGGCGTCCTCCCCCCTTGGGGAGACCCGACAACGTCATACAATATATAATATAGGATCTCAAATAAAATAATGAAGTTTAACTACTTACAGGATACTCAGAGGTTGAGTTTAGATCAGTCATCAATACCATCCCAACACTCAGGTTTACTCTCATCATTATATTGATGACCAGGCAAAAAAAAAGAATTAACGCCTGAAGGTGTCGAACTCCAAATTGACATCTTACTGTACCTGTGAAAACCATAACTTTGTAAATTTGTTTTTCTACGAAAGTGATAAGTAAAATTATTGACTCCTTCCTTGAAAAGTCCAAAGTAAAAGCCAATATATATCTATTGTATGAAGTAGAAAAGTAGAATGTATATATTAGTGTGTGGTTATTTTGACGGTATGTACCACCAAACCTTATAATCGGCTTAAGACATTTACACCAAGTTCGGCATTGATGTGGTTATTTTACATAAGGTGCAAAAGATGGGAAGTGAGAGAGGAATGCCTACCAATTCAGCTTCTTTCTACCAATGACAATCCCATTACTCCATTTTTAAATTCATTTTCAAATTCCGATGAAGATTTTACTCCACTCTTCCTACTACTGTATACTCACTAATTTAATGATGGGATTTATAATTTATTCACGATGTTTCCTGTCTAAACGGTATAGCTTGTACATTTTGATTTTCAATTTAATCATTATACAACTTCACACATCCTTATTATCCTCCCCGAAGATTAAAGCGTATATGGCTCACGCGAGTTTGGTCGGCCTCCATTGGCCCTTATCCGGTGATTAGCGTAATGGGTCTCCCCGTCTTCTTTAGCTGCCTTTAGTCCCTGAGGTCGGTGTATCTGCATATATTTTATGAGTGAGTGAGCGAATGATGAATTGTAAATGAGATCATTGATGACAATTACTTATTTCAAAATAGGGTATATTATAGTTTTATTTAAATTCAAAGATTTTCTTTAAAAAAATATATACATGTTTAAAAAGTTAATTTATTTTCTAGACTAATAGAACGTTGTGTGAGCTATGCCTCGATGTCCACAAAAAGTACTCAATTACTGACAAGACAATCTCTTACCTGCATTGATGGTGATTTGTTCCATTTCCTTCTAGAAACCTTCCCTTCTTCCCTTCTGGAGCAGGAACTCTTCTTAACGAAACCTTTGCAAGGATAAAACTCAGAGGAACTGCCAACATCTGTCTACTGCCACTCTGCTGTCAATAAAGAGGTACAAATATACATATGAGATAACTGTATCTCATATTTATATGTAATGTGTTTTTATCGTAGCTGGTAGCTTTTAAATACTTAAGGCGTAATCCAAACCTAATTAGACTAATACTATCTTATTAATAGAATGTCATTGAAAGAAAGAATTGAAACGAATAATTCAATATGCAGTATTCAAAATTATTAGCCTTCGAAGTATTATTATTAGAATTTGAAGATAATGTAGGACTTAAGGACGTAATTCGAGGATAATGGAAATTTAAAGATCGTGTACTTGAGTGGGTAAGGGGTATCAAATCCAAGATTGCTCCTTTGTCAAAAATACTACGTTTGTACCTTCGAAATCAAAAGACACATTCTCTAATAATCTAGTCCAATGACACTCCTGTTTGACTTTCATCATTTGGATTATATTGGGACCAGTAATGTGGTTAATTTTCGTGTTGGTACCGTACAGGCGAACCATGGATCGGATTTTCCAACTGAACCCGCCACGCAGGTGTGTGTTTCAGGCACTTAACCTTCCCGCCGCGCCGGGTTCAATAAAGTAAGTAGACATATTTCAAAGTGCATTTCTAAAAATAGTGTTGATTGGAAAAAAAAGGACATTAACAAACCACTGGTATTAAAGATCAATATACAAATATAATTTAAATCAAATAAGGATTATCTGCTAATCAGCCTTAGTTGTTTTTTTCAACCTGTAATGTAATTGTAGATAACACTTGGAATAAAGGCGATAAAAAGGACAAAGCTCACTGAATTAAAAGAAATAGAAAATTTTTGAGGCTTCTCAATTCAGTTTTGAGTATCTCAAATTAAATCATTATAAAAATAACCCATACCAGCAATTACTGTGGTTTTATTGTAAATTATATGGTTTTATTATTATTATTTATTATTATTCATATTGGATATTTACGATTTTAATTGCTTCTAAATTGAAATTTTAAAAACTTTAGACAAATCCGAAAATTCCCATTGCTACTACATATATTTGATTAAAATGCAACTGACTCTATTTTTGTGAGCAAATTGTTGATATATTCCTTTTTCAATATGGCTATTCATTAATTCTGGTAAGGTTAGTTTATTTTAAATTAATTTAATAGTTTGTATTTTTAATCTTGTTTAATGTGTTCATTAGCTGGTAAATAATGTTGGTTAATTATTGTAGATTTTATTTATTTAGTTATGATAATTCATATGATTTTTTAATATGTATATAAAATCAATATTGGTATAGAAGATGCCTGAAAAGGTGAACGTTTTCTGTGAAATTTTTCAAAAAAGGAATAATGATCACTGAAGAGATAACTCTATTGTTGCCACCATTTGTATGCTTACATCTAGTCTTAATTAGTTTGTTTTAAATTTAATATACATCTATTATCAAGATTGGCGGGAATTCACATCATTTAATTATTTATTTTATTGTAAATTGTTAAAAGTTCAGAGGTGTCGGCAGAATGCCTTAAGGAATTAATCTTAATAACAGTAATAAACTGTTGTTATTATTTATGGAGGTTATGGATCAATAATATCAGCGTGGTATTTAATTCTCTAGATGCCTACTCCAAGTGCCAGGTACAATAGCCAGGTGATATAACCCAGGATTTTTCTAATACCTATCTAGTTAGTGTCTGACTTGTTTGGGTTTACCCCAGCGGCGTAAAACCCTCAGGCCATCAACACTGTTGTTTTGTCTATTTGAACTCATTTAGATAGATGTGACCTTTATCTAAACAGAATCAAATTCATATATAGTCCAGTTGCAAAATACAATTAATTTCATGACAACTTATCAATGCTAGATGCTTCCTGACATCTTAACAATGCCTGGTAGTATTACGAAATTGATGTTCTGAAAGTATTATGTTCTGGAAGTATTATGAAAATGGTTCATCAATTCCCCTCTACTTAAAAAAGATGAAGTAGCATGAGGTGAATCCTGAGTGATGAAGCAAGAAGCTCTTTGGTTTCCCCTATGACCGCCATCATTAATTTTCAGGATCACTGTGCCAGAAACATTTTCTCGTCCAGTAAATTAATTCCTACACCTACTTCAATCGACACTCCTACATTGAGTAAGCTACATCTCCTTAGTGCATTGAGTTTTCCCCTAAATATTTCTTCCACTACCCCCTGTCGGGGGTACTTCGGGGGTAATTCGGGACGCTTCTTGGAGGAAATCAGGGTCCCAATTGAAACTATAACTGATAGTACTCCAGGCAAGACAAGTTTATAGTATAGAAGGGTGTCAGCCTTCCTTTTGCTGGGCACTTTAGAAGCTCCCTTGGGGAAGGTGGGACCATCCTGCCTTTCCTGGGACAGAAAATAATTGATGAGGAACTACAAAGGTGGCCCAGTTTTCAATAATAAATCACTGTTTCTTCATAAATGCTCGAGAGAAAAATAGTGCAGAATATATTTTTTTTCAGCCATTTCAATAATGAAGTGCAATTCTTCAAATATTATTCCTCTTAACATTTTTAATGGAATCATTAACAAATATGCAACATGTCTACAATAGTTGTGGACCAAATGGTTTGTGTTAATTGAGGATAGTTTTGATGTTTGAGGAAATTAATCGCAAGTCCCTTCTTGAAGTTGTTTTTTCGTGACTATGACGCTTATTTGGGAGGAATTGTTTTTTCATGTGACTCATGCATTTATTTAAAAGCTACCCAAGGTGGATAATTAACGTTAGCTCAACTATCTCAGGGATTATTTTCAATTGACCTAATTCTTATTCGTTTAGTGAGGAATAACTTATTAGTGCATTATTAGGTGGTCAGATGATTTTAATCTCTCAAAGAAGTCATACTCTCTTCTTAAATAAATTTTGCGAAAATGCTGGCCATGGTATGTTTGCAATCACATGTGGTATTTCAGGATGTTTCAGGGGCGATAAATCTTTCATGCAATGGAATTAATCACATATATCTTGTAGATCATTTATAGTCGACAGCTGTTCTTCTACTCAATGTGTAATTCTTTTTGGGGTGGTTTTACATGATGCAACCCCACAGTATTGTTCTCTCAAAGTAGTCTTATTTTCGTTATTATTGATTTTGTGCGAGATTTGTCGGATCTTCCTTGTTGTGTATTCTCAAAAGCTTGTTAGATAATGAATAGATTTACTTGCTTCATTCATAGGTATAGATTGATTCTATACCTAAAAAAATAATTTACCTGAAGAACGCGATATCACTTCTAATAATTCAGAAGGTCTTCTGTTAAGGTAATTTGTATAAATTTCATTACTGCTTTTTTTTTTTTTAATAAATCTGATTTGGTAGATTGAAAATTCAATTTTTTTTTTCCAATGGAAGCTATAAATGGAATACTAGCCACATACACAAATAGAACTATTATTTTCACTCAAAACTATAGTCTAATATTAAGTAACTTATCCTTTAGAAGTCTTTAATATATCCTTTAGCATGGCCTTTTTCCTATCTTGTTACATATTTTGATGATATTTTTATTACCAAATTAAATTTATCTATTAGAATTAGGTTTATTTTGAGTATGGTTCGCTACCAACCATGTACCATGGTTACCTTCTGGGATTTCCAAATATTTAGGGTGAGGAATGTGGTGACTTATAAATATCAGCTGGTAGAAGAGAAAAATATCTTTTTCTTTCAAGAGGTCAGATGTGTTTACAAGATAGTGATTACAAGACTTGGATGTTAAACAGAGTTAATTTTAAATGGAATATTGATTTACCACTTTAAAATTTATATTTATTTTTACAGAAAGGTTAACAATTCATTACACAAAAATAAATTAATATGAATTCAAAGATTACTTTCATTCTCTGACATGTCGTTTTATTCTTTGGATTGTTGCCAATCTAATTATTTGTCATTTTCAGTATTTTGATTGTAATTGTTTTCTATGTTTTTATATAGTTGGTTCCTATGATAATTGTAGTCCTGAGAATGCCCTGAATAGTTACAACTTCGACTGTTGATGCAACATTAACAATAAAAAATATGTTGGGAGAGACTTTTTTTCCAAAACTAAGTTTCACAAAATAAAATAGCAATATACAATTGTCTCTTTTTGTTATTCTTAAAAATTATACTATATGTACTAGTTTTATTTTTGTTTTTAACTAATAATAGTATAGTATACATATTTGTGATAACAATCACAAAATGTCAGTAAAACTGTCCTGTAGATTGCGTTTACAACTTCAACTCAACTCGCATTTTTGGGGTTTCGTAGATTTATTTCTAAATCCCAAACCTTTGTTTTCAACTGTGTACATGTCTCAAGTCTCATTAATTAATTATTTGGTAACATAAAAAAAATCTAAGCTGTTTAAAGACATGGATGTCCTGATTAATAATATGTATCCTGTATTAAGATTTAAATGGATAATGATTACAAAAGGTTAATACTACCATCAAAAATGAAACTTTTTGGCAACGGCAAATTCACAAAGAGGGATGACATTTTCCGTATAAGTTTTACTGCTTATCTCAGAAATGCTAAAAATAAAAGCAATCCTATGAAAAATAATTAAAGTTCCGAGGAATAGAAGCCACCAAGAGTGACAAAAACCACCCCTTCCTTAACCACAAAGAATACCTATAATATTATTGTTTAGATATTCTATTGTATGTTAGGTAATTATTATTTCAATTATATAAAAAACTTCAGCCAATTATGACTGGATATGGCAATTATGTTATTATGAAACATTTGAAATAGATAAAATTTATAAAATAAACAATTAATATTTATGAATTTTCTTCTATTTTCTTTTACTACTTATAAATAAGAAAGTAAAACTATTTCAACAAAGATAGAAATGGGTACAAAATAAATGATTTTGCTGATCGCAGTTGTAAGGTAAGAATTTGTTTATTTATACATTCCATTCATCAGCCTTCGTATTGCTTGCTTAGGAATTAAGTTTTTGTTTGAAATTATTTGTGTAGAGACAGTGTTTATACATGGACACGTACTAGGGTACCTGTGCCTTCTGGGATTTTTAGATATTTAGGATGTAGGAATGTTTTCTCCAAGCGGGTAGCAGTTTGGGCGAGAAAAGGATATCTCAGAGCACAGACCAAGGAACTTGAGAGAGAGCCATGGGCTAGACGAGAGAAGACAGGATGGAAGGAAGAACTAAGGAATGAAGATAATCCATCACCCAACAATGATGAGTGTAACCACGTTATTGTAAATCGTTGCTTTTATTAGGTATCTAATTTTAATTATTTAAACTAGCCAGTTATATTAATATGGAACATTTGAAATTCACAAAATGAGTACATTTTAATTCAAATGTTTTAGAGTAAACTATATTCTATATAATTTTTTTATGAATGTTCTTTTACTGTTTACGAATAAGAATGGGTATTTTTCTGTTTGTAGATAAATATTCATCACTACGAGATGGCTAAATATTTTGAATTCATATATCAGCTGAACACTTATTAATTACTTGATCCTTTTTTTTCCTTATGGTATTATTAGTTAAACATTTAAATATAACTAAGCAAAATGTCTACTATACATCATTGTAAGGTACTTAAGTACTTAAAGTAGATGAGTTATCCACTATAATCCACTTAGGGTTACTTCAAGGTAGAGAAAAAGAAAATACTACACATGCACCCAGTTTCAAATAATAAACAAGTTAATTACAGAAGTTTCCTTATACTTTTGTTAGGTGTTCAAGGTTTTACATGTAGTGGTGAAACCACCCAAATGGTTAAAATAGTTTGTTTTCAAATCCTGGTAGTTGCATATTATAAAATTATTCACATGTCATGATAACATTATAATTTATAATCCACAAAGACATTTTTTTAAAAGAAAAGTTACTGAAGAAAAACAAGAGTTTATTAATTATCTTATCATGGGAAATCCCTTCATTCATGACAATCAAGATGCTGAATACCTTTGTATTGTTTATTTAGTATTGTATTTTATTTTTATTTTTCAGAGATTGCATTTAAATTATTATTGAGCAATAAGAATAAATAAAAAATATATAGAATAATAATATATAGAAAAAACACCCTTTTTATATAAATACAAATTGTATTTATTTTAGATTTCATAATAATAATTAATTAATAAGGAACATTTGATTTTGTAATAATAATTAGTAAGTAATAAACAATTTATTAAATTATGTATCAAAATTAGTGAATATCAAATGGGTTTAGGAGGCCAGGGGAGTGAACTTGTACTGTGCAGGGCAAGAGTCTCAATTGTTATTGGAATGATATCCAGTCTTTATTTAGACTTATGGGAGCGCAGATGTCTTCAAGTCACTTTATGGTCTATCTAAGGAATGAATTACCCATCTATATATTGATACAGAAGACGAAGGCAGAATCAAATTTTCAATTGAAAGTTTTGTACCAACATGGGATACAAAACTAGATATAGAAAACATTAATATTAAAAAATTTTTTTGTTAAAAATAATTATTTTATTTCAATTAATTTCTTATTCAATAACCTTTTCAGTTTGAATACTTTAAGAAAAGGTAAAATCACAACTTTATATGTTTGAATGGTCAAGAAACAGTACTGAAACTTTGGTCCATTCGCAGACTGTAATGGTACCCGTTTTATAAATATGTATATAATAAATTAATAAGATTTAATAAATAAATTAAATTAATATATAGACATTCCATAATAGGGTCAATCGTTTCAGTCAAACTGTGTTTTCAGAATTTAAATCGTCACTCAAGTCTTGCATTTCCCCACTACCAAATATTATAAATACCGAATTTGCCACAAACCAAATTAGTGCTGTTACCCAAAATATGATTCTCCATTGGTCTTCATTTTCCTGAAAACATAAATAAAATTTAAATCATTCATTTTAAATATAACCTTTATATATTATATTAATTGCCATTCTTGAATGCTTTGAAACAGCTATGAGTCAATTTTATTTCATTGGACTAACTGCCTGTGATTATATATTTATATCTGTATGTTAAAGAATAGCATTCATAAACTTCATCCGGTCCATAAAATATTTTAACTGAATATTCTGTAATACTCATGCTGATTACTTATTGGTTCATATTGGAAAATACTTATTTAATTGTGCAGTATCACATAATTAATGGTTTCCAAGATGGTACTAATTATATCATAGAAATAAATTCAAATATGTACCGAAAAAATAAGGAAACACAGACTATGATCGGTGTGTAGATGAGAAACAAAAAATCATTTTCATCTAGGGATTTAAACTCTAGAATCTTGAGGAGAGCATATGTTTAGTATATTTGATGTTATGAATTTTCCGGGATAATTTGAGTTTTTATAAAACATTTAATCATGAGAAGTAATTTGTATTAAAAGAATGAAGTCCATAAAGAAGTCATTGTGTCGTGATCTTTTTAGTAGATTCAAATCATTATTTTATTTTAAATCTAATGTTGATTATTTGGTGACATTATTAAAAAATGAAGCATAGAACATAGTAACTCCAGAATAAAAATTAAATTCATCCTTAAGAACAAAATATTTAGTACTTAGTATTTATTATTTATTAGTAATTTGTTATTATATTATTTATTTGAATACGCTATTAACTTAATTTTTTTTATATATATAAAATTGTTCTTTATTGTAACAATTACATACAATCAATACAGTAATATTTTAAGAATTGCTAAGAACAAAGAATTTCAATTAATAATTAAAACACAGTATAATGCATATATACAGACAAAATCACAAAGGATGATTGAACATCAACTGAACCTAAGGGCTCTCCCTTTGGGCCCAGCAATATAATTTAAAAATTAAAATATATTTTCTCTCACAGATTATTGTTAATGTTATACATATATAACTCATTCTGCAATATATGTTTACGTAAAACATTGTTAATTGTTATTTTTAAAGATTATAACATTGAGGAATTATACTTACAGCATCATAAACTACATATCCAGCAAACAAAGGTCCTAATAAGGAAGAAACATTAGATAGAGCACAAGTGATCCCCATAAAAAATCCAGCATATTTTGGTATAATATCTAGATGGTTTATGTTGAAACCAAAATTAGTAAAACCTAGAAGTGTCGCTCCAACTGTATATATTGTTGCAACTGTTACTTCAGTTTTAGAGTAGCCCAGAATTAGTAGACAAGTTGCTGCGCCCCATTGACCTGTAATTACATATATATATTCTTAAAGAATGTAGCTTAAAAAAGGGGAATAAATTTCAAATTGTTAAACTATATACCATGTGCAGAACATGCCATTTAAATGTTTCATGTATAAATAATCATCTTTAATTAACCCTTCAGTGGTAACGTAGGTGCCAACAAACCCATATCTAGTTTTTACATGAGCAAATGCTAAAAGTCAGCACTGCAATAAATTTTTCTTCAATAATAATCACAAGGATACTATTTTTAAAGAGCCCACAATCACAATTCAACTAGTACAATGCTTTTCTATTTCACCACTGCAGGGTTGAATAATTCATGATCATAAAAAAATCTTCCTAATAGGCTGTGTAATTAAGTCATCAAAGCTTCTTGAATGTGGCATCATTAATAGTTCAAATTACATACCAATTGTGTTACATGATTTTCTTGCAATTGTCACAGATATTCGTCGTCTCTTGATCAAAACGTCAACCAAATATGAAAATATTAGTGAGAAAATCATCTTACATGCATAAGGCAATGCGGAAATCAAGCCATTCTAAAGCATAAAAAATAGTTAAATATTAATTAGGTAACTTCATATTATTTCATTCAACTTAAATTATGAATGGAAACTATGGAATGATGATTATTAAACACACAAAATTTGTGTTTGTGTTCATGTTTAATATAAATATATATAATATCAATGGTTAAGTGACTGTTGTAAGTCTGACACTTTACACATATGTGCACTTAGCCATCAATATTTAAACTTATCATATCTGTGAGTTAATACAAGAGCAAATAACTTCAGTAGTTTTACTTTTGATAATGAATATTTTAAAATCCATTAAAAAGTTTTAGTGTTTTTAATATCAAGAGTATAATGTTATGATACTAAGAAATTTAAGATATAGCACTATTTATGAGGAGTCAGAATTTACTTGTTTGTTATAGGCAATCCCTCAACTGGATTGCCTATTTCTCATAATTTACGTAAACATTACAATAATTTTACAAGCAGATGTTCCATTACTTATGGTGATGTGTATATGCTGGCACAATATGAAGATTCCATAGTATGCAACGTAATTATACTAATTGGAGTAAAAATAGTACAGCATTAAAGTATAATAAGTAAAATAGCAATAACATTATGATCTTAGTTGCACTTTTATGTAAAAATATAACAGTTTTTTTTAACAATTACACAAATTTCATTTTGAAAAAAAACTAGTATTGGTAGTTGAAATGAAAGAAAAACCAACTCATTGGCTGATTGATCATTGGCATCACCAATTATTTTTATTTTTGTCTAAATTAAACTTTGTGGTATCAATTCGATTTATGAAATGACAGATGCATAAAGTAATGGAGTACTATCAGGAGAGGTAGTCACTTTTTAGTTATAGGTTTTGTGTTGCTTAAATGTTTACTTTCCTTCAACCTCCCTCAATGAATTCCTGGCGACACAACCATCTTCTCTTCTAGCCCTGGCCCTATCTGCACCTCCCAAGTTTTGCAGACACACCTCTCCCTTCTAAATACATGGCTTTTCAAATAAAGATTCAAATGAAGATTCAAAGTGACAAGTTAATTGGTTTTGGTAAAAAAAAACCTTCCCCCTCCCCCATAGAAAGTAGACATGTTGATTGCACATAATCATTTTAATTGAGGTATTATATTATTTATATAAAAAATATATTTACTTAATAAATGATTGTGAATACAACTTGGTATTTTTTACAAAAAATACTTGATTTTATTTGTTATATCATATCCCAGTTAAACAAGCGACTGTAACTTTCATTAAAAAAAATTAAATATTGACGAAAAAGTACTTTTTAAAATCAAGGCAGATGAAGATTGTTGACTCCCAACACTTCGTTTTTTGGAACATCTTTGAATTTCTTTTGGGTTGCTATCCTAAATATGTTTCATAACATTGGACTTTATATTTTAAATAGCTTCAAAACTTGAAAAATAATTATGATGTGTGAAAAACCTCTGAAGAAATAATGGCAGCTGCTGTTGCCCCTGTAGTTGGTAGAAAGTACTGGAGATTTACAAAGGGAAGCTGATAATAGGCCATTACTTCTCACGTTTCCTAAGCTACATTCACTGCTTCTTATTTTCTCAAGGCTAAGTGAACCCTGGCCTGACCCAGACCCCACAGAAAAAAAAAAATGAGTTACCTTAGTTTAGTTAGCAGTCAGGGGTTAAAACAACTTGACCACGGAGATATCTGTGGTGTGACTGAAAGGATTTTAGAGTTACAGATTTGAGCTTCACTTTCATGTTCTTGTTATTGTATTTTAACCAACACATAATATTTATAATCATATGTGCGGTGGAATATACCTCTAAAACTTAGATTGCTTGAAGCATTTTTATGATTGCAGTGAAAGAACACATTTGCATACAAAAGAAACAAAACAAAAACCAATTCTTTACCTGTTTGCAATTAGAGAGCTTCTCGCTCTAGACAGATATTAAACAACAGAAATTAACTACCTAACAAATAACTTACATTTGTCGAATGAAGATGAAGTACAGACTTGAAGTAAGTTGGCATTTCTGCTAGAAGGGTCACACTTCCCCAGTAATGACCCATAGTAGTGAATAAAAGAGCAAAGCAAGCTTTATTTTTTAGAATTTTCTTCCATGGTATTTTTGAACTTTTCTGCGGAAGTATTTCACATATAGTAAATGGTCCCGATGATGAATTTAAATACAGTATGTTTGAGAAATTATTATAAATGTATAATACTTAGTAAAATATAATAGAAGTACTTACATTTGTAGAGGACGTAGAGTGTACTAATTCCTTTTCCAGGAACAACTTTTCTTCATTGCTAATGAGCCAACATGTATCCGGTGAGTCGGCTGCTGCGATGGCCCATACGACTGTCCAAGTCACACCTAAGCAGCCTGAAAAATAAAATATGCTAGGCCACCCCAATTTGGATCCCATCCACCCAGAAGTGGAGAATGAGACGAGAGTACCGAATTCCATGCCTGTAAAATAAATAATAATGCAAATGTAATGATATTGTAGAATGTATTCATTAAAAAAAAAATACAAAGAAAGGGCCTAGTTTCTAATTGACCTTTAATAACATCTAGCAAATGTTCATATTATATTTTTACAAATGTCCAGTTTTATTTAAAATAGATGATATTTTATTTAAAATATTAATTTTAATATGACTGTTAGGATTTGTGTTTGAATTTAAATTTGAAGGGAAAGTTCATAAGCCATTCAATAGATAGCACAATAAGTAATCATTTTCATCAGAAGCCAAACAAAGCAGTCAAGACAGTTTATTTTTTTAATTTTGCACAAATCAATCTTACAAACAGTTTTATCATAATCTGAATAATAAGCATTAGTTCTTATCTACTTATGCATTAAAAGATGATAATGAATAGAATAAATAAAGTCTGTATCCTAGACATAATTATTTGTCATTAATAAGAAGGGGGATTTGGAAAAAAAAAAGTCTTATATAAATCATTTATGCTGATCATCAAAGGTATTAGAGACTAGGGATAACCCCAGGGGAATCTGGCCTGAATGTACAATGAATACATTTAAAAAAAAAAAACATGTTCCATTTAAAACCTCATTAGTGGTTGATGTGTTATAGGATGGTTCTTAGTATTACTGTGTTGTGCACATCATACGAACCTCCAATAATTAAAGAACCAGACATACTTCTTTCAGTTGGTGGAATCCATCTTGACATGATTCCCATTACATTTGCCATCATCATACCCTGAAACCAAAAATTAGCAACATAAATTTGATTTACGATAATTGTCTTAAAAATATAATTTAAACTATTATTGTACAAAGAGGAAATGTGTCAAATTATGATGTGGTATGTGGTCACCTGTTAACTTCTATGATAGCTCCAATTGTATGAGCCTGTTTATACTATACAGAATATTAAAAAAATTGTGTAGTTTCTCAGTACTATAGGAAATAGTTTTTTGATTCACAATTTTTACTGGCATCTTGGGACTACCTGTTCATTATCATCATTGCAAGAGGAGTTAGGATATTAAAGATTTTAAACAAAAGTTTTATTTTAAACTAAACATCAGAATGATTTCCAATAGTAATTGTTGCTTCTTGTTTTCTTTATATAATTTCATTATGATGTTAGTAGTAAACTAGAGAAAACAAAAATTGTATCCCTTAACCCTTAAAATATTTAAAAGTTAGTTAGCAAACAATACTTAACAAATAAAACTTATGGACCAAATGGTCATGAGTATGTACTTGCATCGCTCCAAGGACCATCCGGATGAAGAGAAGAGCATACAGGCCACCGAAAGTGACTGCAAGAGGTGTTGCAAAACTTAAGGCTGATGTTAAGGTTGCACTGATCATTAGAAGAAGCTTGTTGCTATATCGTGTCACAAGAAATGCCGCAAGGATGTTCATGAAAAAGTAACTACAGAAAAAAATGCTCTGGGCTTGCGACTGTTCAGCCAAGGTCCAATTGAATACCTGTAAATTATTTTCAAAATACTAAATTTTTTATATATAATTATCTTAGGACTCAAAAAAAAAAGATTTACTACTATTTATCGACAAATTCTAAATTAATTACTAATCTCCTACAATATAAAGCTTTAGCTGGTTAATTTATTATTTGTAAATATACCCCAAAAAAGGGGGGGGTATCCTACTACTTTACTATACGTGTACTGAGCATATTATTTTCTAGATGAACTGCTGTTTATTTCCAAGTTTTGTCACGGTATATATCACACTATAATTAAACAGTATAGCACTTAACTTGTGAATATTTATTAAGTACATTAGCCCCTGTACCCAACTAATTTAACTTTACCGTTCTACTCACTGGGTAGTCAGAACCAGAGGTCATGTCAGTCATTAGTACCATTGCCACGCTAAGGTTAACTCTCATAAGATAGTTGACACTCAAGCATAAGAACAGCAGAAGCACCTGAAGATGGCGTATCCCGAACATCCTGTTAGACAATTTATAAATTGCAGCAAACCTCAATTAATTATTAATAAGAAAAATGTAACTGCTCATATAGTCCATTTTTCTAATGATCAGCTAATTAATAAAAATAATTAATATTACAATGTAATACCTTTATACTTAACATGCCTGGAAGGAATACCTGTATGTGGAATAATATGGTACAAATTTGATGTAAAGGAATGTTATGAAATAATATGAATGCTTTTATTATGAAAATGCAAACAGTATTATAATTAGTATATAATGGTTTATGCTATATAATAATATACTGCAGTTTGCAGTTTTAATGGTTAATTCTTATGAGCTCGAAATTCTTTTTTTCTATCAAAACCTCTTTATTTATTTTTCTATATTTATGGAATGATTAGAATCTACTAACTAAAATTTCACTTATTTACTGTAGCTAAGCTATATTTTATAAATTTTCTGTGGACATAACATCTTTGTTTAATTAACTCTGATATGGTTAATGGAAGGTTTTTCGAGTATATAAAAGGTGATGTGGCTCATGTTTAGGGCGATTGTAACTAAAACTTAATTAAAATCTAGATAAAAACTAACTTTACCTAAGCTTCTTGACATCGGCGCTAGAAGGGTGTTGTGGAGTCATGGTGTTAAACACCAGGTTTGTAAGACTGTTGTTTTTGGGGGGGGAGGGGGTTTAATTTCAAATCCCTTCATTGATATTATTGACATGTTTAATATGTTATAGATTCTTGAATAATTGAATTGTTTTAGAAAATTTCTTAGAAAAATACAAAGCTTTATTTTAAATTAAAAAAATTATAGGGCTTATCTTAAGGATGATTGTTGTAACAATTACTTAAAATCTAGATAAAAACTAACTTAACCTAAGTTTCCCAGACAATCTGTTGCCATCAATAGTGGAAGGGTGGTGGAGTAATGGTGCTGTAACACCCGTTTGTAAGGTGCTGCACCGTGTCAAAAAGCTTGATTGATGTGTCTGGTGGATGAACTCACCCACCAATGGCAAACCAAACAATGGGTGCAGTTAGGCGTTCTTTAGCCTCTCTCGAGAGGTATGCCTGACCACTTTTCTCATGAGTCCATTCTAAAATTGCTGCAGACATTTAGCTGTATTTATTGTCAATCAAGTGAGAACATAACAAGGTACCGTACATCAGAGCTGGCCGGAGGGCATATTAGTTGAGAAGTGGTATCAAGTTGGATGAAGTTAATAAGTGCAAACGCCGGTAAGGCTTGAGGCGTACTTTTTATATTTTGGTCCTGCGATGGTTAGTGAAATGGAAATGCCTATCCAATTCTATCCCAAAAGGAAGAAATACTGCTATGATTATTGATACCACAATTCAGATTGATACCAATGATATTGAACAAGTAGACATAGAGAAAAAAGGAATTTATAAAAGTTGCAAATTTTCTTCCAAGAATCGTTTCAGGGAAAATATGGCGCAAGGCATTAGGGAGTTCATGAATTATTGTTTGGCTCAAAAGGTATTAGTCCCAAACGAAATGTGGGTTTTTTTTCTCAAGGAAATGGGAATGTTTTGTTCCCAATTTTGTAGTTGAATTTTATGCAGACCAACAGGGGCCTTCAATAGCTGAATAAATCATTATTGATACCACAGGGATTATTATTAGTTATATTTGTGATCATTAATCTCTATCTCAGGTTTTTTATTGTTGCTATATGTTTCTTATTTTTTATAATATTCTTAATTTTTTCTTTTTGGGTAAATTGTTTGATTTATATATTTACATATAATATTGTAGACTCTTATTTTGTATTATAATTCGAAAATGTTTCTATGGATTGATGAAAAATCTGTTCTATAGGAACGTAACGCATCACCTTTACCATCTTTTATGTTAATGAAGTTTTTCTGAACAATCGTATAATGTCAAAACGAATAAACCCTAATACTGTGTGAATGTCATTGACGTAAAACCATCCAATGGTTTCATACATGATTGCATACAATGCCCACGATACTTTATAATTAAAGTGAACTTATTTGTAATATTTTTAAATGGTGTAGGTAATATTCGAATTGACAATTATTTAATTCTCCATTATTTTTTACGTAATAGAAGAGATATGAAAACTAATTCTAATTAAAGTATTTTTGTTTTTATGAAATACGAATCCTAGTTCTTTGCCGTATGATATAAGCGATTAAAGTAATTTAAATCCGCTGTATGTGTGTTTTTTATACATGATTAAAAAAATACTTTGTATTAATCAGGATTAAGCTTTATTTTTATAAGGTCATTTCCTCGTAAAGCTTTAATTTGTTGTGTTGTATTATTATGAAGCGGGAGTGGGTGGGAGCGAGGCTCCC
The DNA here is from genome assembly GCA_930367205.1 of Acanthosoma haemorrhoidale. Classification (NCBI taxonomy): domain Eukaryota; kingdom Metazoa; phylum Arthropoda; class Insecta; order Hemiptera; family Acanthosomatidae; genus Acanthosoma; species Acanthosoma haemorrhoidale. The sequence continues at coordinate 17,521,152 of OV884013.1, read as the reverse complement.
ACGATGCTTTAAAGTACTGCTCTTCAAAGTTACTTAAATTAGAATGGTTAAGGGAGTACTCTTCAAATTTTCGTACTTTTCAGATGTACATATTTTTTTTATCGAATTACGGAATGCGCAGCTAACTTAAACAAACTAAAATGGGACAAAGGAAGGTGCACTAGGTGCACTCGTTTAGGAATGTTTCGGCCGGGTGGTTGCAGTTATCAAGCATGAACGAGCCACTTCTAAAAGGCTTCACAAGACATGAAAAGAACACCTTCAAGAAGGACCACCTACCAAGGGCTGCTAAAAAGAACCTATGATATTCTAGCAGAATTATCAATGCTGTCGGAGAGTTTGCAAATTAGAAACAATTCAATTGTTTTTGCAGACAAACTAATTAAACGTTCCATAAGATTTATACAATCATTAAAGGAGAAGCCTGGTACCAGACAGTCTTGGAAAATAAAATAGCAATTGAAGAAAGCATGTTTAATTCAGTAACTTTGATTGAGAAGCCAAGAATAGTTTGTATTAACGAACAGCCATTGCTTTGCAGTGTGGGTAATAATCTAAAATCTCGGCTATTTTCTTCATCAGAAGAAGAATATAATATGATTTTGGGAGACTTAAGAATTCTCAGGCCTGACTGCTGGTCAAATAATATTCCAATCAGATATGGAGGGACTGAAGTCGATCCGATAAGTGAACGTTTCCGTTTAAGGGCAAGAAACGGGGTAAGAGGCTACTTCTCTAACTACTTGGGAACCTTATGTGAACACATGAAAACGAAATTGGCAAAGAACCACAAACCGATTTCTGAAGAAGAGAGTATTGTTTCTGACTTACTGTAAATTTGTAAATGTAATATGGCCAACAAAATTGTAGCTGTTGTACTTTTTTGCTATTTAATTAGAGAAACACACCAGGAAAGTAATGTGTACTTCACCTTTTTTTTATGGCCCACATAGATTTAAAAAAAAAAAAAGTTGATGTTGGTTGAATTAGGACGCACTTTATGTATTACGCATAGTATATAATTCCTACTTGTAGAACATTAAAATTTATTTTACAAATCATTATTTACAAAATACCCTTTAGACCCCTATTAAATCTATGTTATGTTATATGCTCACTACATGGCAAATGTAATGTAAAACTATAAGTAATCTCAAGAGACGGAGATTGTAAAAGTAGGACAAAGGCCAATTGTCATAAACTGCTAAAAGTCGTCATGCCATAAACCTCTGTTTTGGGTGTGGACAGATTTTCCCAACGAAAGGCAAGGGTGCACCCCCCTGTTCTTGAGTGTCGTTTAAGGACTGGAGGTCAGTTTACAACTCTTCGGGGTTTTTTTCTGTCACGAAATAAGTTCCAGAAGGGATATGGGACTCAGCAGCTAGAGTGACCCGAGAATAGTGTACCTAACCTATAGACAAGGTGGTGTGAAAAGGTATACATGAATACAAAAGGCCATAAAGAAAAAAAACCTTCTGTTGAAGAATAAGAGATACGGTCCAAAACGAGAGGATATAAACTTCGGGATGTGATAGGTCTTCCTTCGCAGCTTGCTGGGCTAAAGACTTGGTCTTGGGCAACTGCTGGGAGCGAGTATTCTGCTTGATGTACTGAGGACTGGTCTTGGGCTTCTGCCCGGAGCGAGTATTCTGCTTGCTGTGCTGAGGACTGGTCTTGGGCAACTGCTGGGAGCGAGTTTTCTGCTTGCTGTGCTGAGGACTGGTCTTGGGCAACTGCTGGGAGCGAGTATTCTGCTTGCTGTGCTGAGGACTGGTCTTGGGCAACTGCCCGGAGCGAGTATTCTGCTTGCTGTGCTGAAGACTGGTCTCGGGCAGACTTCAGAGACGACGAGGTTTTGACTTGAACTTACATCTCGATCTTAAAGCTATCGATTTATTTCAGTAAGAGATTTGTTTTATAGTTAAGCTAGTAAGATCTCTAACAATCTTCCTATCATTTGAATTCAATCAAAGTACATATTATTTTAGTAAAACCTTAGTAGTAAAATATAGCATACAAATTTCTATTTTATATAAATGAATCCCTTCCATTTTGGTCACCACGTTAATTTATTAAGGTAAATTACTTTTGGAGACCAATAGTGAGTGAATTGAATATTTGAGTAAGGTATAATTTTGTAAAACTTTACGCTAGTACAATACGCTCAGGATTTGATAGAGGAATCAAATCTGCCAGTAGTTCAATAGTTAGAAGGCATCCCTAAAATTCAAACATTTTAATTATTCAACTAAAGCGTAACAGTGTGGTGTTTGAGGGTAAGTCAGGTAAATATATAAACGGATATATGTATCCTTAGAAAAGATACATCCTTTATATATTGCCTTACAGCTTTATTTATTCGGATACAGTTGTATATCAGATAGATTAGTTTATCGATACGCGTGGAAGTATCCGTATTATATTCAAAGAAAAAACCGTAGTTCGCTTAACGTAGTATTTCTGACCTTGAGAGCCAAACAGGCGCTCCCACACCACTAAATTTGCCATTACACCACTGATTATAGTGCAGCAATTAACAGCCAGAGAAAATTCTGGGAAATGGGAAATACCTTTTGCTGATCCGAATCTTTCTACATAATGATTTCGCCATCCTTCCTTCAGACCTGGCTTAGAAAATCCATTTAGCTAATATCATCTTCCAAGCAGAATATATCACTGAACCATTGTAGTTGGTATATCTGAGACTAGCTACATACCCTGTTCCTCTTTTATTCTCATAAGATCACTTTTGTTTATAATTAAATCTAAATTGAAGTATTTTGTCTATTCTATCCTATTACTAGTTCAGCAGTGTGACCCTCAGAGGCAACAAAACTAATATAAATAGTCAGCAGAAGCACAGTGTCATGCATGCATAAGAATGATCCAGGGGGCACGTGGACGATATAAAAGAGCCAACCACCAGTTTGTTGACTTCAAATCTGCCTACGAAAGCATAGACAGATTGGAGTTGTACAAAGCTTTAGAAGTTATGAAACTCACCAAAGATCTTCATCAAGTGAGAATGTCGACGCTGGTCTTTCTGAAGAGTTTGATGTGGATAATGGTGTGAGGTAGGGATGCCTGTCTTCTATATGATCTGGCAGGAGAGAAAGTGTTTAGGCATTAAGAACATTGCCTAACTTTCAGAGCACGCTGAGAACATAGATTCCAGCTAGTATTAGGAGACGAGTTTTTTCGCAATGGGTAAAACGGCTAAAAAACTAAGCAAACTGCTAAAAACAGTTAATTAAAATCAATTATTAACGAATAGGAGATAACAAGGATAGCTTCTTAGAAGTTGTGCAATACAAGCTAGAGGTAGTAAGGAGCTTTGTGTACTTGGGATCTGATATAAATTCAAAAAACGACATCTCGCAGCAAAAAAGAACGACCACTGGCAATAGATGTTACTTCACCCTGAGCATTTCAGAAGCAGGTTTCCCTTCTGAGGAAAAAAAAAAGATAACCACAGGTTTTTCGGCATGTGTTGGTCTGACCCGTGTTACATCAACAAGGCTGATGAAGAAAAGCTCCTTGCGTTCGAGAGAACCATGCTCTGGAGGATATACAGCCCAGCTGGAACAAAAACTATTGGAGCAGACGGTGGAACCAGAAGCAAGACAGCCTCTACAATGATATAATGGTGCTCAAATGTATAAAACTCCGATCGAATAAGTCCCCGAGAAGATGATGTTGGAAATGCTGCACTGATCACGGGAATCAGGAAAATAAAAGAGAGTTGGCTGGGCGGCGTGACTACCGACTTATTGAAAATGCCCGGCACTAGCGAGTGAAAGACTCCAGCCAATTGGAGGAGGAGTTTGGAGGAAGGCCAGACCAGACAGTCTCTTGGCGATTTTACGTAATCTCAAAGTAAAACTGATTGGTTCTAATTATTTTCAATTAAAAACAAAAATGTTTTCCTATAATATTGAGCAGGTGACCGAATTTATAATGTCGTGATTATTAATATGTCGTACGTTTTAGGACTATAATTTAAAATAGGCATTATAGCTCGTTTATTATATGAAACCCTGGTAATAAATAAAGAGCCATGCACTTCACTCTTAAGAATAACCTTATTCCCAAGACTGGGAAGAGGACCAGGGAAAGAAAGCAGGTGGGTATTCAGCGACTATTCTTCGAATTCATCGATAAATGCTTACTTGAGTATTTATACTATAATAATTTAATCATTACAAATAAATAACCCGAAGGAATGCATGAAAAAAAGTGGACTGCTATGTGCATTGGGGTTCGATGAAATAAATTGGAAGAACGAGTCCTCGAATAAAATATAGAGATGAATAACAGTCGCAAATGTCTAACTTTCAAGCAATGCCGAAGGGCTCTTCAGAAATCGACAAATATTGTATAGTATATGTAGTTGTACGCTTGCAACTCCCGTGCTTACATACCTATACATGATTGACTAGATAGTTGTTCTTTCCTGACATGGGTCCTAGGAAGCCTAAGCAGGAGGTAAGCACCTCGCTTCACTTTGCAGGTTTAAAATAATGACTTTGAATAACATAAAAGTACATACCTTTGAGGAGTAAGCGAAGTCAGTTGCAAGGAAGAAGAGGGCCCAGGGATATCACTGGCGGTCGACCCGAATATATCTCTCATTATCACCCCAAAAAAATAGGAAACAGCTTTCGATCATTTAATCTACTATCCGAATACGATTAAACTGTCTGAAACCTAGAACACCCGTGGTGGGGTTATCTAAATAGCAACAATAATCCCTCGATAATACTGGTGTTATTAGCTGTACATATTACTAATACAAGTAAATCTTAAGATTTGCACACGTAAGACCAAAGTTACGAAACAAGTGCAGAAGTAAGGTACTAATTTATGAAATAATATTGCACTTTTGACCCTACGATCACTTGCGAAATAGATGTATAATGGCAAACTTGAGGGGGTGGAATATAAAAACGGTTTTAAGCAGAAGAATAGACGACTCAAAATAGAGAATTATAACATGATAGAGTATCTTGTATGTTTGTGGTATCGGGTGGAGTAACATTTTTTGAAAAAGAGAAAACGGTACAGATTTTTGAAAAGTTGTGTTTTTTTGCCCAGTACTAAAACCTCGAAGGATTCAAAATGTAACAAAAGTTAAAAAGCCGAAATATAATATTTCAATAAATATGAGAGAGAGCATGTCTTGAGACAAAATCTAGTCGTTTGAAAAAAAAAAAAGAAATTTGGTAATATACATTTTAAGTCATTGTTGAGGAAAATAGAATAAATCTTGTGTTTATAAGGGTATTTAACGATGAGTTTAATTTAATTTATCTTAATTAAGAATGTTTAGTGTGGTACATATATATTAATGAATGTTTGATGTGGTCTATATTCCCATTGTTTAAAATTATTAACTAATGACATGAGATTGTGACTGGGTCAGCATTTAACACAGGAAATTCATACTTCTGGCGAGGTAATCTTCCATCTGAGATAATCCACGTTTTACATATTGCAGTTATACATATAATTATATTTGCTCTTTGAATAGGGACTTTGTCAGATCGTAGGTTCTTTAAATGTCCAGTAGGAGTGCTTTATCTCATTTATTCCATGGAGGTATTGTCTTCGCAGTACCATCTTTGCCAACTTATTTGAATTTGCTCTGCAGTTTATGTTGATTTTTTTAATATTTTATTTCAATTTCTCCCCTTTTTTTTATAATTCTTTTTTGTGTTAAAATGGAGGGGAAGAGTTCCTTGAGCTACAATGACCTCATCCAATTTATTGAATGACATCAAAAGGAAAATTACCACCAGATGAGAGCCATAATAGTGTTCTTTATTAACATTGTACTAATAATTTATTAATCTTGTACTAAGAACTAAACCTTTATCGACACTATATAATCCATCCTGAGATTCTGAACTTCTATCCAGTGCTCATAAATCTCACTTTGTTTTCCTTTATTTAATTTACTTCATTTTGTATAGTTCTCTTTCAGTTATACAAATCAGACAGTAGAAAACTTATCTCAAATTATGTTCAGGAAAAGTACAAATTGCTTTCCAAATCGACAAATAAATAGCTAATTTATTATTCAATTAAGTATAGATGTGTAGCTAGAGGAAAATATGAATATTCTGAAAACTGTGAGATAATCCAGGTATCCTTAAATTTGGGATTTCCTTAGGAGGAAAAAAGGGCGAAGGCCGGAATATAAATTATACAGCTGGGAAATAGTGAGAAATTGATACCACTTGTGCACATCAAATCTTTAGAAAAATCTCTGCTCCGTACCTTTTGATTAGTTCCATAAATTAGGAAGTACCTTATACTCAGGAATCTTGATTACATACAGTTACTCCCATTACTTGTGTCTGAACCTCTGAAAAAATTGATCTGATTCAAGCTACGCTGAAGGATTTAACTCACTAATATTGGTTGATTAACCACATTCATTCATAGCAGAAACGGCATATCTAACTCCCAACCTTTAATTAATCTGGTTCATTAATCTCCCTGTCCAATTAATCTTTATGGGTTAGTATCTGGTTTTTATAATATAACTATAGATTTATATATAACTATAGATTAGAAAAGCAATGAAAGTTTAGAAAGGTCAAACATTGTTGCATTGTAAGTACTACTTCATGTCCTTACAGGATGTGTCCCGATATTAATCGGAGGTACAGTACCCTATTTCTTACGTTATTTTAAATTAATATTTTTTCTATACTTTATTTTTCAGTAATCTGAGGAATGGATGCCTCTGTTTTATAAATATTGGACTGGCAGCAGATGGGCAGAGTCTTGTGATCAAATATTTTGCGGATGCTCACAACCATCCGACTTATTTGAAGCACTAGTCCAACAGCGAAGATTATCTTCTCAAGACCACTGTGAGATGGCTAATATATTGAATCTAAGGTGCAATATAAAATTAGTGAAACATTTCATACCAGAGAAGAAAGGGAAATCTGTAAGGAGCGAAGAAGTGTATTATCATTGCTATTGATCAATTGATATGTGTTAATATTGCAATTAATTAAAGAGTTCGTTCTGAATTTTCAACGAGGCAAGTTGGCCGACGGCGGGATTCACTTGGCTTTCCTAGCTCCATGATTTATTTATGCAATAGCGCTGGCCGTTGCAAGACCTCACGCTCGGGCAATTAGACTTTACAGGGTCTGTATCAGTGGTTCGTATTGAAGGGTTAGTTAGTGAACAGTGGCGGGTCTGAGTTTTAATTTAAAGGTTTGTTTATTTGGTTGTCTTAGTGCCAAATCTCGTTTCATCAAGAGACGTATGCGCCTACTGAAATAGTATATTTGTCGGATTGATTGGAGTCTTATACATTCTGATAACTGAAATGAAAGAATATGTAAGTCAAAGCAGCAGAAAGCTAGGATGTTATTTATTGTCATTTAATCATAAACCAAATGGAGAAAATATTTGTTTCTCAGCTTAAAAAGCAATATATTTGTAAAAGCTACCTTCAAATTTGCGATGATATTTACATAAATCTTTGTTAGAAACTTGAGTTAACCACCTCATATTTAACAATTCTATCATTCTTGCTTTCTACTACATAATTAAAAATTTGAGCGAAGAGTATGATTGTCAAGCTGCATAATAATTAAGATTTGTAACAATTGATATTTCAGGTCTGTAGCTCCCTGACAGAAAAACAGAAAGAAATTTTAGCCAAGTATTGGTGTCCTTCATCAATCATTTATGACCCTCTCAAAGCCGGCAGCATTGATGGCACAGATACAGAACCGCACGATAAAGCTATAATAAGAGCACAGAACTCAAAGTACAAACCAAACTGTAGAGTAAAGGGTCAACCGGAAAACACAATATTTGTTTCTAGGCTTGATTTTACAACCAAAGAACATGACTTAAAAAACGTATGATAGTTAAAACATTAAGTAAGTGCAAGTGATTTTCATAAATAATTGTTTGTATAATAAACCAAGTATCTTTTTTGTAGCACTTTTCCCAATTCGGAAAAATAGTGAACTGTCGATTGGTCGAAGATATTGTTACTGGTAGATCAAAAGGGTATGGTTTTATTGAATATCAAACTGAAAGGGAAGCTGCGAGAGCATATAGGAATGGCCACAGAACATCTTTGGATGGGAGAGAGCTTTTTGTAGATATGGAATGTGAAAGATTACTTCCAGGATGGATTCCACGCAGGCTTGGTAAATTTCTTTATGTATTATAAATTTAAGATTGCTAGATCTGCATGTGTCTATGATCGTACAAACAAATTCAGAATATTATAGAAAAATTAACTTTATTCTGGGACTATGTAACCCCCCCCCCACCATGAGGTACAATTAAATAAGATTAATTCTGACTAACAGAGCATAAATAGTATAAAAGTTACATAGGCCAACAGGTGTTTTGATGCCTTGAATTCAAATATTGCATTAGTTTTTGTAGCTCAAATTTATAAGATATAACATTTTAGTGAAATACATGTTACACTATTTTAATTTGAATCCATGGATCAAATAAAAAACTAATCACAAAATTTTTCTTATTATATTATGATATACAAAAATAGAGGGAAAAGTCATCAAAAAAAAACCAACTAGTCACTGAACACTTCTGAAGCTTCTCATCCGTGACATTCTTGAATGTATTTTAGAACTCCAGCAGTAATCTGGCATCATATGCGTATCCCATCTTCCTTGGTAATGGAACTCCATAGTTTTAACATCCGAGTGAAATCTTTCACCTACTTCCTCACTGGTGACTCCTAATTTTTTCAGGAAAACAGTCTTAAGTGGCTGTGTATATAGTGCACCTTGATGCTCATGTTACTCCTAAGTGATTCAAAATTGTTAAGCATCTCGTTTACCAGTTTAACATAGTTTTCAACTTAGTGTTTGCCCAGAAAATTTCTGACAACTGCAACAAACGAAGTCCATTTCGATCAGCCTCATTCATCGAATTTATGAAGCCAGGATCCTTAATGATTTGTGGGCTGCCAAACATTCCTACTTAAATTTTTTCTTTACTCAACTGAGGTATTGTTTCCCCTATATATGCAAAGCATGATTCATTCTTATCAACAGCCTTTTCAAACCACTTCATAAGGCCCAGCTTTATAAGCAGTGGAGGAAAGATGACTATCTATAGGGGTCGTTGATGACATTATTTTCACCTGTGTCCGTGTTTTGTCTCAGGCCACTCTTTTCTAACCCAGTGGTGCGTTTTGTCTCTGCTATCCCAGAGGCCCAAGCAGTAAGGATATTTAGTGTGGCCACTTTGCTTGGTTAGAAAGTTTACCTTTGATGATCACGATACCTTATCTTCTCCAAGAACAAAGCTATGGTGTTATATTCTTTTTTAATTTTCATTGAGCGAGCAATTGGTATTGAACCATTTTTATTCCCTTTGTGAAGAAGGACACATTTCAAACTTCGCTTTGAGCTGTCAATAAATAGGTGCTAATCGTCTGGAAAATAGTCAGGTAGACCCATTTTTTCCAGAAGCCCTCTAATTTTGTGGCAAAGTACAAGATTTTCTTCATGAGAAAAGAACAATACAGGAACCAATCCTTTTATATGTGATTTATAACTGGACAAAATGGAGTTAGAACTGCACTTAAAAAAAAAAAAAATCTGATCTAAATAAGTAGAGCAGATAGGGGAAAAACTGATTTCATATTTAGATTCAGCACCCCAAATATAACTAAAACCATTTCTAAAATCCTAGCCACCAACAAATTTATTTTATTTTAGGCCTGTGTTATTAGGCACAGGCAGTTGCTTTTGTGATTTGTAAGCTTGGAACTTACAAACACAACAGAGATACACTTAAATTACATTAGTGGACACATAAGACATTGGTTTGTTTATGCTAAAGGCTTATACCGAGAATTTATTAGGATTAATTTATACAGTTTCTCTCTGTCAATAATATCAAGAAAGAAATGATGTGAATAGTTTGTAGACAGTCTCAACACAGTGTATAATACTTATCAGTTGAACAGAATATTGCTTAGTACCTTATAAGCAGGTTGAAGGAACAACATCTCATGATACTTCTACTGCTTTAACTGGCCAACTTTCTATATCGGAAATACGGAATGCTATGTAACCACTTTATCACTTGGGGTTCCAGATAATTATCATTTTTGGGGCAGTTTGTGGCCTGTCATTTTAAGGATCTCGAAATACTTCATTCATTCATGAATACCTCATTTATTGTTTGTAAGAAAGGCATTTTATTTATTACTACATTTAAAGGGTGTTTGCTCGAAATACTTTCTCGTTCTGTTATTAGCTCAACATATTTCCTTATCATCCTTGTCTGTTCTGAACTTCTAGGTTTGCATTACTTCTCTATCTCTTCTTATTTTGGTGTACAAGATTTTCTTCCCTCCTTTTCTGTCACAGTTCTTTCACTGTTACCCATGCTTTCTGATCTTGTTGGGTTTGCAGTGTCTGCAACAGCCTTAGAATCTTCATCAAATCAAAGTGGCAGGTACTTATTTTCAAGGGGTCCTAACACTTTATGTGCTGTTTGGTTGATGGCCAAGCTATGTATGCCTGGTCCAGTCAACATATTAGTCCTCAACCATATTAGTGTCAACCTTTTGCCCCGGATTTCTGCACAGCTCTGCTGAATCTGATCTTTTAAATGTTAATTTCCTAGATATGTCCTTAGAATGGTTATTGCTGTGTGGGATATTATGTGGGCAATGTCAATCATCATTTGAATCCCCCAAATATATAAACATCTTTGATGTGCCTGCTGCTTAAAAGGAGGTGGACAATTTAGCTTACAAATAGGCCCTCACTGGTCTAAACCCTGAATAGTCACTAAGGTAATATAGAGTGATACAGGTAGTATCAATTCTAAATTAAATTATTTACAAATTCCTATCTTTAAGGATGAATTTTTATAAATTACCTCTCTTACTTTGTACTAAAACCGTTGTTACAATTTATCCTTCATCGTTATTGTCATGATGACAGTTCAGTATAATCATTTCATTTAGAATCCTTATTGGTGTTACCTGCCTCACAGACAGTATATTCTTTATCGGCCTAAAAACACAAGGAGGCCTCAGATAAATTAATTATTAGGCATAGCAATCAATGTATTTTTTGTTGCATCCTATTTTTTTAAATGGAATTAAGTGGTTTAAAAATGCATTTGAAGATATATTAAGTCAATTAAACCCTTTATTTAGGCCTTAAATAAACATGATAAAATTCCCACCTTTGGTATTCTGATACAAGTGGCAGAATTTTTTAGGATTTCATTTCTGAAGTTCTGTTTCCAATAAATGGCATTTCATGATCTATGACTAATCAAAAAGGTTAAACTTCACTCTTCAATTCTGATAATGAAACTTTAAAAATGAAACACGTGTTGTTATTATTATGTAAATGAGGTCATGTTGTCATTGCCTTAAAGCTGCAGATGTTCATGCATATTATGAAATATGACCTCATGACTATAAAAGTAAGAGATACTATCATTTGTGTAGTAGTATACTTATACATAAGTATGTAAACGTTGAGATAAATGATAGAAGACTCTTGCCCGGGCTTAGCCTGTTTTGTTTTCGAAAAATGAGGTGATAGCTAAACTGCTAAATGATTCACTTTTCATTTTTCTAAATCCACTCTTAATATTTAAGATACAAACTCAAAAACGATTTTTATTTTAGATTTGCTATTAAAATTAATTCTATTTTACATAAAAATTATCCTTAAATATTATTATACTGCTTATCAGAAAGTCAACTTCAAATTATAACGAATGGAACCTTGAGGTAAAGCCTTCCTTAGCCAAAGTTAAGTCGTGCAACACCTAACACCTCAACTGGGACTCGTGGTCTCCTTAGTGCTTTAGTAGCCACATACTGTTCTTATTTGGGCGATTAGTTCTCTTTAAGTGTAATACATATAAATCAGTAAGATTTGAAGAGGATACAGGTTATAAAGCTTTGATAATTAGCTAATACTCCTTTAAGATCAACTTTCCTGAATATATCAGCAGTTTGTGTTGCAATTGGGCTACAAGACCCGAAATACAAACCCAATTGGACCTAAAGTGTTGTTAGTGTGGTTATAAATGCCAAACATCACCCTCTTCTATTCAATGTAAAATATTGCAACTTACCCTTGAGCCAGCTAGATATTAGGTTTAGGAAACTAAACATTCTTTATTTTGATTACATTTCTTTTTCGGTACTTGTGAAGTGCTATTTCGTGGTGGGGTTTTTGTGAGACGGTGTACCTACAGTTTACCAACCTTACCTATTGTTGGTAACATGAGACATTGTAGTTAAGGTTGGCGACGATATCAGTAACTTCCCTTTTAGCAGTTCTAAGAACAATTCAATATAATTGGTTTCCTGCCTACTTATTACTACCGAGGTCACTTATTCTCTCGATCATTAACTGGCCTGTTTCATCTAATTATGACTACATAATCACCTCGTTTTTTTTTTGTGCTAACCATTTCTACCATTTATTTAATCAAAATAATACAGTTCACTATTAACGATAGTCATGCATTCCTCCACAAGAGTGGCATTTAATAATATATAAATATACATAAACTATTCATTGTTTACTGTTATTTTCAGGTGGAGGATTCAATGGTAAAAAGGAATCAGGCCAGATACGTTTTGGTGGACGTGACCGACCTTACAGAAAACCCATAAACCTTCTTACCTCTAAAGAAATAATGAATAGTTTTGATGAAAGATATAATAGGAATAAATAACTTTCTTTTAACTCTGAATTATTTTTTCTTTAAAGGAAGTGGTATATCTTTCATTTTAAAAGTATGCACCTCTGCACTCTCCTTTAGTGGTAAAACATTTTAGGAAAATGAAACACATGAATTTTGATCGTATAGGAAATGTCCAAACATCATTTCCCAAAATGTTGACATTTGCACATTCATGTTTCTGGCATAAGGGAAGGGGGACGATATCTAATTAAAAAATTATGTGATGATTATTTGAGCCCTTCATTTTACCGAGCGACTCCAAATTAGCCCTAATCCCAAATTTCCTATTCCCATATTTCTCGCATTATATGTCACAGATATTACTGATACTGTTATTCAGGGCCAATAATTAACAAGTACCTTTTTATTCTTATTTTTAACTTTTTTTGTTAATAGGGCGGGGTATTCTAAGTTCTATCCCCTGGCTTTAATGAAAATTAGATTATTTTTAATTTTGTGTCTGAATGGGCCAAGCAAAGGGTGGAGGAATTGCATTTGAAATCAAGTCATTTGTATCACCATTGTCCCAATGGTAGAATTAAAAACATAAAAATAAAGATATAAAATCATTATGATTCTTAACAAACAACTTTTATCATAATATAGTTTATTAATTACACCTTAAAAATATTTACAAATATAATACATGTTCATAGAGTAAATACCTGTATAAAATTAACAGTTATTTTAAGGCTTACTTACAACATCTACAATCATATTATAATAATTTAGTATGTATATTATTATTGACAATATTCTTATGTGATGGAAGTAAACAGTCCTCATCCTCTTATCTTAAAAATTAATATAATAAGAGTAAAAATTCAATACAAATTATAATTGGACATTTTCCCTATCCAGTGGTCCATTTTTAAGTGCCTAGTAATTATTTGTATAAGTTTTAACTTCATACCAATTTTAACTGTTAAAATAAATATTTTTTAAAATATTATTGTTTGTTGTTATTGGTTTTTTTTGTTTTATTTCGAAATAGAAACTTCATAAAATAATATCCAACTTTAGCTCTCACCGCCAATGGGCTCATGCTGAACAGGCATGCCTGAAACAAACAATAGCATGATAATTCATTAAGATTTATTATTCATGACGTTAATGAAGCGAGCAAAAAATATCATTTTGGTACTACCTCACCCTTTTTTTATGTTATGAACTATACAGAAAAAAATAATATTTGAATTATAACTAATACATAGGGGGATAAGAAGGGAATAATATCAACTAATAAAATTAATTATAATGCACTAACAAATGCTAATAATGGTATGATAGTGGGTATTAAATCTATTGAAATTGTTTTAGTGTTGAGAACCTTTAATTAATGGTATTAGGGTTGCTTAAAAAATCAATACAAATCTTAAGTAAGGATCACTGAGTGACTTTTGTAAAATTTGAAAAAAAACTTCATTAAGTGTAAGTAGTTATTTGCCTCATAAATTGAGATTGTTGGTTACTAACTTGACTATAAAACTTCTTTTTTTTCTGAAATACATCGATGGCTTCAAAATCAATATGTGAGTCCAAGTCAATAACTCCGCATCTCAGAAGTCCGACCGAGACCAGTCCTCAGCTCAGCAAGCACCAGATCCGTTCTGGGGAGATGCCCAAACTTAAGCCCTCTCCAGAAGAGATGCTAAGGAAATGCCCCTCTGGTTGAGGTGCCTCTTGTTCTCTGGACCTATCGCATATAAATGCCCTCCTAAACCCAACCTTCATCCTTGCTCCTCTGCCGGCTGGCAGGGTCCATATAGTTTTAGGTATAGGAAATACCTCCTAATGAACTGACCTAAAACGTGACCGCAACACTTTCTCCAAGCTTGTTGCCCACCCAAAGGGTTTTGGCTTGTATAATAGCTTTATGTAGGGCAATATAGGATCCGTACTCATCTGAGGACAATTTATATTTGATAGTCTTTTACTGCTTCTAACAACACAAATTGATCTCATAATATTACTTATGTAAATATTCCTATAAACAATGATTTTCACTTCCTTAGGAACAAATTTTTTGTTTAAGTAAGCATGTTGTTATCCCAAAGCCTCGGCCTCTCTTGGTCAATATAGCAACTCTAGTATTTAAAATATTGGACTTATTTCCAATGCTTTCCTTCTTTTCACGCTGCTATTTTTATATGTTCAAGCTTCTTTTTTCAGTTTTTTTTTTTCATACTTTTTACATTTTATTTTAACTAACATTTATTGAGCGTCACCAAAAGTGTTTTGGAGTGAATATTTAAAATTTCAGATTGATTGGATCATTTTTGAAAGCCTTGTATCTATTTCAAAGTAAGGCTCTCCCTTCAGGTTTGGTAACTTCAAGAATGGTTTATATTTGTTAAGTGGGTTGTATAATGTAATAGTAAACATAGTGGGTTGTATAATGTAATAGTAAACATATTATTGAAGTTTTTTGCACCTATAAGATTTATATGAAAACAAGTATAATTTTAACTCTGACAAGATACCTCAAGGGAAAGAATATTCTAGGCAAATATTCACTAAAAATCAGGGATGAAAACAATTATCTATTAAAAAAAAACTTTGAATCTAACAGATTTAAATAAACTTATTTTTTAAGATACAAAGAAAACATTTTTTTATTAAGTTTTTTGTATAAAGGTTTTGAATAAACATTAAATAAATGTTTTTATTATAGAATTTTTGTTATAATTAAATTTATTTGAACCTAATAAACAAAATTTTCAAATGATGACCTATTTGGGATTTGATATTTTACAAGAACTATTAGTATACAATTAATCAAATCGACTTGTTGAAATGAATTTCATCTTTTAACATTTGTTACAATAGTTGGTTGCTGAATAAGTATTTTCTTTTCTTTTGAGATACCAGTAGGAAAAATCTTTTATTTATGAATTTAAAATCTAATTAAAATAGTTTTAAAATCAATAATTATTTTCTCGAAAGTATCAACAATTTTTTTTTTCAAAATATAAGTTAACAATAGTTATGTATGCCTGAAATAAACATAATGGCCATGGATATTAACTTGAAATAGCTACGATTGACCTAGCCATACAGAGGTGCAATACAGTAAGTTTAAGGTAGTGCAACACCTACAAGGTATGTTAAACCGACCCTACAATAAAAAAAAAAAAAAAAAAATGGCTTACCAATAATGAATGAGACCAGAAACCAGTAGTTGTGAGGTAATTTGTATTTAATGTATAAACAGCACTCCTTGCGAATGTTTCTGGGTCTGGAATAAAGAACTGACCTTTTCTTTTTAAACTTTGTACAATATCTTCTCCATGAACTAATAAGTTAGTGTCTATAAAATACGGTATGAGATTTTGTACTTTAATGTTGTATCGTGCATATTCTGTCTCAATGTTCAATGAAAACATATTGATGAAAGCCTGAAAAATTAAAGATATAATAACATTGGTTAATACTAAAACCATTTTTTCAAATTTTTCATCTTTATTTATTTATTTACACCTTAAAAAAATAGTTTAATCACGGAATGTGGTGTTAACATAATAAATCATAATTGTCATGATTTTTATATGGGAGAAGCACCCAGTAGCGTGTTAATAATTTATTGAAAAGATCTATCCTTTTCAACATTTTTTCTGTCATGTGTGGCGTATGCATGTCAGAAATACCGTCCGTCATTGTCTTAAGATATGTGTTGACTTAATGTTAAAAAGTGGTAATGACGATCCTGTCAGAAGTAGTAAGTATAAGTCATTTTTATGTGCGGCTGAAGATCTGATTACAATGATGTGTTAGTCCTAAATAATATGATCAAATAATTATTTATTATTAAATAAGAACAGAACAATTATGAAATAAAATATATCAAGAATATAAACTGTGGATGCTTCTTAGGAGGCCATATAAAATTTGAAGAGTTTAGTCTTTGGAGATCCTGGGTCAGAACACATACAAGTAAATTCCTTAAAAACAGTCAAAGCAACAGTCTTGTCGACCTGGCCACTGTCTGGTGGAGGTCAGAAAGAGATAACCGAATAAACCTGTGGTCTTTGAGCTTTACTAGCGACCTAGTCGATGGGCAGCTTAATTCGAATTTGTTTATTGTTCTGACTTCATAATATCTTAGAAGGTGTGCCCCGACAGTGCACTATGTTCAGGAGAATTGATACAGGCTAGGTATTATAGATAGTTTAGGTGTCTTTGGAATAACCACAAGTTCACGCTCATTATCTAAGGGTAGGCGAAAACCATCCGGATCCCAAAGGCGAGTGTGAACCAGAAAGAGGGAGATTGAACCACTTGGGGAGATGCTACCAGGAACATTTTGTGGAGCTCCAAAGATCGTCATCTACCTGGAAGTGATCCCTTCCAAGGATGTGCTAGTTTTAGCGAGAGACGAAGGCAGAAAATCCCACTAGGAAGGTGGGGGTCTGACCACGCCAAACTAAAACATCAAGATTAGGAAAGAGAGGTGCAGCTGTAATTAAATAAGAAAGTCATGGTTCCAGCAGAGCAACAAAAGTCAGTGCAGAGAGAGAGAGAGAGCAGTGAAGAAGTGAACTTCAAGTGTCGGATTCTGACTGTCTGAAAGAGTTAGAATTTCTGACTTATATAGGCAATTCAGAGGCTGGGCTATAACCCGCGCCCCTAGTGAGCTCCGGTCGTATCGGGATCGTGAACTAGTCCCCTCTCTCTACACGCACGCCGAAGATTTATTGATAAAGTATGAAAAGGTAGACGGATGTTTTCTGGTCCGAGTAGAGGGTAACTTCTAGTTATTTGTGGTGAAGTTGTTGGCAATAAACAATGTTTATGGGACAGTTCTATAGTGGTATACAGTAAAAAAAAATCTCAGAAGGAACTAGTTCAGAACTGAAAACAATTCATATTGTATTTTTAAACTGATATTTGTTGGATAATTTTTATTTAATCCTGCATATTAGATGAAATTTTCAAATTTCACAGGTTAGGACCTGAAAACCCTGATTATAGTTAATTTATACTTCCATTAATAAGTTATTTCCATGAACACAAGATATAAATTAATTATATCAGCATAACATTGTGTTTTACATAGTATGTTAGAACCTCTACATAAAGCACAAAATGCTCTCAAACAATGAGGCCGGTCATGAAATTTTAATAGCTCATTGTGACTGAAAAACCTGGATACAAGTGTTTATTTTTAGCTTGCTTTATTGAATCGGTGGAAAAATTAGCTATTTTTATAAAACAACAGTTCTGCAAAAAATTGTTTACTTTCAGTATGTTTTGTTGAAAGATTTTCGTTAAATAAAATAATTGTCATAAAAATGTAGTTTGTTTTTTGATGATATCAGTTTGATAATTAATTTTAAGGTCAGGGGTTTTATCTATTACAAATTATAAACATTTTTTTCTACATTATTTTTTTTTTATTTAGCCAACCAGGCTTTCAAGAAAAAAAAAGGAAATCACTCCTAAAGATATTAAGGTATCGTCACTGTGATGTATAAAGTAATTAAATAAATAATATCATGAAAATAAAGTCTTCAGAATATCAGACATATCTGGTCTGCTTACTGTATTTTTGATTTGTTTACAGCACTATTACTGTTGATAGAGTATAACGTCATTTTCAGAATCTAAAGATATGGATGGGGGAAAATATTAAATGTTTTCTTAATTAGTTAATTGATCAAAATATTAATTTTGTTAATTAATTACGGATCTTAACTCGACAGCAATGATTTGCTTGCCCCCTTACAGCTATTGTACAAGATCCCTATTATAAGTCAATTAATAAAATATTTTATATTAACTACTTTCCACCAATCATGTGATAGCACCTGAAGGTGACTGTATAGTCTCTCATAAGTAATATTGGTTTTCTTAAGAAAAGAGAGTACTTTAGGCAGAGAAGTCTTAACATTCTTAATACAAGCTATCCACAAATGGCACTCCAATAACAGAATTAATTATATTTATGCATGTGTACTTAAGCATATTAAAATTATGTACATATGCCAGTCATTTCTATAATTTAAGGTTATATTTTTAATAATTTATGGAGGAGACATAGTGCAGTTGGTGGGTAAGAGGGCAGGCTAAACAAAAACAATTTAAAGATTTAGCTGCTATGCACTCCATTTGGTAAAATGAGACCAACTGAATGCTAGACATAAGGGCATCTAATGGATTCTCCAACTATACATAAGATACCCCTTGAATCGCTTGAAGGGAATATGCCAAAAAGAGAGGGTATTAATACCCAGTTTACTTGCTATTACATTATTGTATTTATACTTTCTAAGCTTTTGAAATTTTCCACTTATTAAATAGCCCTTACTTATTTTACATGACCTTATTATAATTTTAACGCCATTTGGAATTAACAATTCAAAATATATACATTTTCAATGTCCTTACTTTTGTCGGAGCATAAAGGCTCATTGTTGGTAATCCTACTATTGATGATATCGAGCTTATGTTTACAATCAAGCCTTTCTTTTTTTGTTTCATTTTGGGTAGGACTATTCTTGTCATCTGTGCTGCAGCTCCACAGTTAATGTCAATTTCATTCCATAAGAAACTTTTTTCTCTCTCGCCATATTCTATACATTCGAATTGTAAAATTCCAACATTGTTCACTGAAACAAAATTATTGGTTTATTTCATGTGGTATACCATTAATTTAAAGAAAAGAAGATTCTTAACTCTAGAGAATACAGCCACTTGACTTACTAATAAATTCACAACTTCATATAAAATACTCTACAATCCATCAAACCGAATTGACTATTGAACTGTCTGTTGAGAACATTAGAATTCAAAATAAGGAATTATAATCTAAAATGTAATTTTTTGATATCTTAACTATAAGGCAAACAAAATGATCACCACTATCCCCATAGTAGCAGCCTATAATCGAATGTAGTGACAATATGCCAAGGGCAGTATAATATGGGCCTCATACCAAATTTCGCAACTTCAATTTAAATGTTCATGTATAAAGCAGCAGCTTTCGAGTGACTGACGTAAGTTGTGCATTCAGAGGAGGATTATCTATTATTTAAAATAGTTTTTAGCTTTATGTTTGTCAGCTGAATGGTTCCATTGCCGGCTCCTAGTCTATATCCCTTGCAGGAGATATTAGTCACTTAGCAACTCCAGGGTTCAGGTAAGAAGGTGTTCTCTATTCTGGGACACACAAGCAACTAAAAGAGGAGAGAGATAAGGCCAGTTCTAAAGTCGAGAGAAAGAAGAGTTTAACAAACACAGTGAAGCTAAAAGAAAAATCCACTGTTTAGCGAAGGACAATTATGCCAAACACTCCTCTTCATGAAATGTCATAAGAGGGCTTGACTTTTAAAGGGATAGAGTTTGGGCACAACGCTTTATTTCAATAGTGGTTGTGACTAAAAGTATAATGTCTTCCGAATCCTGAATATTGCTAATTATGGTGAAAACAAAAAGCCATGTACACACCATAATTCCCGACATTTATTTGGCGAGTTCAGACTAGAAGAGGCACTGACATGCATTAAAAAATGGAAATCAGCAGAACCAGATGACATTCTCCCGTAGTTTCTTATCTATTTAGGCAACGGATGTGATACCGGAATCCTCGGACATGATGTCGACCAGCCATATACCAATATGGCTTGAGTGGAGAAAAGCAGAGAACAAAAAATGATCCTGATTCCCCGGAGAGTTTTAGGTCAATAGCACATTTTCTCTGCAAGCTTTTTTCTCTAAGCTATGTGAGCAAATTGTAGTTAGGCTCCTGGCATATCTAGAGCAAAACGACCTTATGTCACGTGACCAGAAAGGTTTTTTCAAGGACTCCAACTGCATTGAGGAAATGTCTCACCCCTCCCAGGAGGGATCTGGGAGGGTCTTCCCCAACCGCTATCAATTTTACACTTTACCTATTGACGCGCCATCTTTATCAGGAGGGAGTCGTGGCTGGTCCAGAATGCCCACTGTATGATCTGGGACAAATAATGACAGCATCCATTTTGACGTGTGTCTTGCACTAAAGGACGCAATAATTTACTATTTTGAAAATACTAATGACAATTTACTGAGCGTTGAAGACTTTTGTGCAGCAATGAGACAACTGGCCGAATCCATCGTTTCAGGCATTACATAAAAAACAACAACAATTTTATCAGTAATCACATAAAATTAATAATATCTTACTAATGTATGTCAACATTGTTAAAATAATGTTCATTAAATAAAGTAGGAATACAATATATTACTATTATATAAATGTACAATCTATACCTAGTATTCCGACATCCTTATCCTCTAGTTCGCTTTCTATATGACTGTAGCAATTTCTATCTTCGAAATCAGCCTTTATACAGAATGTTCTTACTCCATATGATTTCTCTGAAACATAGCATCAACTATATAAAATTAAATAAGTAATAAAAGATCATGCCTTTAGCAGTTTCTATGGTTAGAGATTTTCAAAAATGGTTTCTTATCGATTGCTATGTAGTTCCATTCAATTCACTTCTGAAACATCCACACCTAATTGGCAGGGAAAGAGGTTATCGCCTTGCAGGAAAGATACAATCGATGCCTTGTTTGACCCCTCCCCCACTCCCTTAATTCTCCCTTCAATTTTACTTATTGTCTTTTCGTATCAAAATTGACTCGAATACTATTTAATTCTTTACAAAAATGCACTAAGAAGCAGTGGCGTAACTATATCATCTGGGGCCCGTGGCAAATTCATTTAATGGGGGCCCTATCATTAAGCTTTATTATACTTACGAGTTGTTTAGTTACCCGCAACCAATAACAATTTTCAATTGAACCTATTTTAATATTTTTATAAATAGGTACAATATTAAAACAATATTTCTGAGCTCGCGGCCACTTGGGCCGGGCCCTCTTGGGTTGGGGGCCGTGGCATTTTGCCAGCCCTGCCACCCTGTAGTTACGCCTCTGCTAAGAAGGGTAGGCGAGCGCGAGCCCCCAGTATGTCACGGATACTTTATCTACTAGCGATGGTATCCTACAACGCCAAGGCAAGAACGTAGTCCGTATAAAATGAGTAATCAATGAAATTTTCAATAAGGCAGAATTAGCTGGTTGTTTGAATGACGCCAATGTTCCATTTTATTTTATATTTCCACCATACTTCTTAAAAAATGTCCTCTCTGTCTAGAACATGGTGGGGACATATATGCAACAGTATGGTAGACTGGGGGAAGGTTACACAGTGCTCAAAGTTCACAAACCATTGGTCGGAGCGCAGAATTTGTTACGTGAGACGAGCCTCTGAGACCGTCGTTTAGGTCGGTAGTCGTTAAACAAGTAACAGAGAGTCGAAGGACAGCAATAAAACCTGAGAGGGTAAGCCACCTGCCCCTAATAAAATAGACCCGAGCAGACCTTCAGTCACTTTCCGGCGGCCATAAAATCTAAAAGCCATGCCAATAAATAGTTCTTTAGGGGACGAGGGGCACGTACTCGGCGCAGGTGTGACATCATAAACATACCCCGTTCAAGCTAGGCTCCTCCTTCCGGTAGGAAGGGGAAGTAATGTTTAAAACCAAGGGGGTTCGCCCTGGAAAACCACTCTTTTTCCTAGTCTCCTCAGCCGCACTATTTGGTCGCTTTACGCCAGGGCCGCTTGGCCCTGGTAGGCCTACTTCTCTGCCACACCTCTGCGCCGTCCCTGTCTCACAGCCTCTAGCAGACCCTCTGACGACTTGTACTATTACGCTGCCGATCTCCCGCCCGAACTCTGAAAACTGGTCTTATTCTTTAAGAACCTCTGAACCTCTTCTCCTGACACAGTGTATTGTCGGGACACATCCCTATCAATAAAATGGAGTCAGATATTAACGCCGACATGGTCCATGTTATAAACTACAACAATCCGCACTTGTCACCAGGGCTAGAGTGATTAGGCACTCCCCTAGTGACGCCCCCCGACACTATCTTTACCCCCTTCTCTTCCCAATATAACAAGTATAAGAGATTAGAAATGGGCAATATTTAAGAAAGGTCGTGATTCTAGGTGAACTTGTAGGTGAGCCTCATCACCTTTATTTGTCAGTTCAGTCCAGTCACGTAAAATGTATATCATTATACTTGTTTATTCATTATATAATTTTTATAAAATAACAAAACCTGTGTATAATGTAGCGACGCTACAGGAAATACAGAAATAATTTGAAAATAGATTCACCTGAGGATCTATAATTATATATAATTATCTGTAAATTTAAAGGGGCTATGAAAGGAAAAAAATAAAGAGGTAAACTTGTGAAGTCTCTTGCTAGTTACTGCAAAAAGTATTGGAAACCCGCAGTTGGTAATAATATTCAGAACGAGGCTACGTCATCAGTTGGTAATAATATTCAGAACGAGGCTACGTCATCAGTTGGTAATAATATTGAGAAGAGGCTACGTCATCAGTTGGTAATAATATTCAGAACGAGGCTACGTCATCAGTTGGTAGTAATATTCAGAAGAGGCTACGTCATCAGTTGGTAATAATATTCAGAACGAGACTACGTCATCACTTGGTAATAATATTCAGAGCGAGGCTACGTCATCAGTTGGTAATAATATTCAGAGCGAGGCTACGTCATCAGTTGCCCAAACATTAGGACCTGAGGAGACGGGATACAACCACTGGAAAACTTGGGTGAGGAGCTAGGACCTTCAGGTACCTCATATTTTGGGCCATTCCTTTCAGAAAATGTGGGTGCAGAACCAGGACGTGACGAAATATTGAAGGCGGGTGAGGGAATTGCAGACTGGCTCCTCTAACTTCAAATTCAACTCTGAGCTTTCTGTTGGCATTTCTGATTCACCAACAATGCTTCCTTCCGAACCAGCTCCAACCATATCCGCAATAGTTCCATGTTCTTCTTGGGAAGCTGTCCAATCCACTTCTACGTGTATCACATCTGTCTCCCTCTCCGCTATCCGTTGCTGGTACATCCGGCACTAGGTATTTCCCAACGCCTGAAGCTGAGCGGCCATTTGAACCAGGAAGAAGAGGTAAACTGCTGTTCTTACAAATACTTCTGTCAAATATGCATTGAAATCAGAACAGAATCAAGCAAAACAGAGAAATTTGGGTAGTAGCAATATTAACAAAACGGAAAGCTACTAAAAACAAACTATTTTGCTCTGACAGCAAAAAAAAGGAAACAAAAATAAGACCATTTATGTGAATCTCATAGCAAAAATGACGATGAAAACTGTGCTTGTATATACAGCTTAAAAGGACTCAAACAATCAAACCTGATGCACAGTTGATACAATACAAACAGATTTCATTTATTTTGTTTACCTCAATTGTGAAAGCGTTTCTGAAAATGACTCTTCCTAATCAATTCGTATTTTATATTAATGTAAAAATATGTTTTTTAATGAAAAAAAATTTAATAATAGTGTACATTCATATTAATTTAACAATATGTACACAGCACTAAATGTCATATTTTATAGTAATAAAACTGACTAATATAGTCAGGTAACGTTTGTAGGGCCCCAGAGACCGTCAGCGGCATGGAAGGGATGTGCTAGTTTAAGTGAGACGAAGCCAGAGAATCCCACTAGGAAGGTGCAGGGTCTGACCACGCCGGACTAAAACAGCAAGATTGCGAAAGAGATGTGCAGAGGTAATTAAATAAGAAAGTCATGGTTGAAGCTTTGATGACCAAAACCAGGGGGTATATATATCCCGAAACATCCAATGAGCAAGCGTTTCATTCCGGCCAACCAGCTGGCTTCTTATTTTGGCCAATAAGCTCACTTGCAGGAGGTACCTTCTGCTTGGCCAGGGGACTCTTGGGCTGTATGTGGGACCAAAACCGATAGTTTATTTATCGTGTTTTACTTATAACTTCCTGTAAATTTCTTAATAAGTGTGTAAACTTACCCGAGGCCCTTTAGGGGGCATATTTACACAGGTGACTTTCTTTTAAAAAAGATCATAGTATGAAGTCCTTCATAGATGTCGAAATGGAGCTTAAATCTTAAGTAACGATAGAGTATGAAAAGCATGTAAATAACTGTATTACAAGCTATTTGAAAAAAAAAAATGTGTAAACATGCCCCGGTCTAGCCTACAAATTACTCAGAAAAGGTTTTCCTTTCTACACTGAGGTTTCTCTTTACTCCTGGACGGTAACGGCCAATGGTTTGTATTCCAGTGAGTGGTTGGTTCTGATTGTCTGTCATTAGCTCGGATAGTCTGCTGAGACGAAGAAAATTGCATTAATTCCTCTACCTCGATTGTTCTTATGATGGCTATTAAGTCAACTGATCGTAAAATCAATTGGAATGTTCTTTTATTTCCACTAGCAATAAAATACAGTAATAAAATCTTATGATTTAGAGGCTATGGATACAGACCATCAAATATGTCTAATATGCTATCCGAAGTATAAAAAAAAAAACTAATTGTTTATCGTTGACAGTTTTCACAATTTAAATTTTAGGAGAATGGAACTTAAAGAAAACTTTTTGGATAATGGAAAGCAGTGTCATTCAAATTAAAGAACGTGAATGACAAATATCCATTTTTTTCTAACTTTGACACGAATTATTTGCCTGTGAATGATAAGAGCAGCCAACAATTACTTATACGTATGATAATGAGCTAAAAAATACATAGCTAAAATGCCATTCGCCTTTCTTTAAATGATAAATTCGTAAAACTGTCTGTATTATTTTGTTTGCAAATACTCAAAAATAATTGTTTGTTATATTGTAACATACCTCGTTTCCTTTTTTTCTTTTGGTCGTCGGTATGCCCAATGATTCTTCAGCCACAGTGCTATTTCTGGAAGCGTCCCCCACATCTATGTTAATAGTGGACATTTTCTTTATTTCGTAGTATGATTGTTGTTCAATAATTTAAAAATAACCGATCATTATGAACGGGAGTACGTCCTTCTGACAAGGGTAGGCGAGAACTATCCCGCCCCTCTTCAACGCCATCTGGCTCACTCTCATTAGCCAAAGGAGAGATCACGTGTTCGGAATTTTAAATTAATCGAAATCAAAATTGCAGGGGATAAATTTTGGAAAATCAAAAATCCAGGACATCTCAATATATAAGATAATAATAATTGTTGGCGTTAAAAAGGCCTAAAGCCGGAACCTATACCCACTACTATAACCAAGCATCATATTTGATTATATTGGTATAATATTAGTCCGGTTTTATGCATGAACAGGAAAATGGCACGGTAGGTGTCAATAGTACCATCCTGTTCCTGAAAGGGGACACCATCGCTAACATATGATTGGGGGGGAGGAATACGATTAGCAATCGTATCCTGATTCTCGATCCTGACTGTTTGAATTTATCCAGCTGTAGCCTGATTGAAATCCTATAGCGGGTTAAAGCAGGTTGTGGGTTGAAGATTTTATAATAATACAAATTTGGGGTCTCTCCACAATGTATTTATTATCTCAGAGCTGAAGTTTTCGACTGTAATAGGCTGTCATCACCAGGCTCCGAAATAAAGCTAACGATGATTCCCAACAAACTGGTCAGTGAAAGCTGTAGGGTATTTTAACTGATTATACAACTGTTGTCTGTGCACAGCTGACAGAATATGACATCGTTTAGCATATCCCCTTTCTAACCGATTGTGATGGCCCTTGTATCGACTTGCAACACGCGTGATTGATGAGTTCAGACAGTCGTATGGGATGGATCAGGTTGAACCCTCTGTAACAAAGGTATTTTCTTGTGTAGCGGTCGCTAACTACATCAGATAATTTACCCTCTACTCTATTGAAGCGAGTTTGCCATTTATATACATTATTTACATTTATTTTTTAGTGCACAAATGTAAGTGTGATTATTGTTAAGCATTACAATAACTGCAGAAGAGTTCACATGCAGCCCATAGAGTCCCCTGGCCAAGCAGAAGGTACCTCCTGCAAGTGAGCTTATTGGCCAAAATAAGAAGCCAGCTGGTTGGCCGGAATGAAACGCTTGCTCATTGGATGTTTCGGGATATATATACCCCCTGGTTTTGGTCATCAAAGCTTCAACCATGACTTTCTTATTTAATTACCTCTGCACATCTCTTTCGCAATCTTGCTGTTTTAGTCCGGCGTGGTCAGACCCTGCACCTTCCTAGTGGGATTCTCTGGCTTCGTCTCACTTAAACTAGCACATCCCTTCCATGCCGCTGACGGTCTCTGGGGCCCTACAAACGTTACCTCGTAGCGTCTCTCCCAGGGGTCCAATCTGCCTCTTTCCGGTTCACACTCGCCTTTGGGAACCGGACCTACCCTCAGAAAGATACCGAGCGTGAACTCGTGGTCATTCCAAGACCACGTAAACTACCTATAAAACATAGCCTGTACCTCTGCTCCTGAACATAAAGCTCTGTCGGTGCACATGCCTATCAGATATGGAGTCAGATAGCTCAGTAGTAAGACCCGTCATCAAGCAATCATCCAGTTCATAGCCTATTCAACTCTCTCTCCGTCACCAGAGCTAGGACAACTAGGCCCCCCCGTGACGAACCGAACCTGTTTTGTTTTTATTATTTAGGCTGGATCCCCGATAATTCACTTGCAATCACCCTTTAAGGCCATTTATTTTTTGAATAATAACTTAGACAAGTTAAAAGTTATTGCAATTGTTTTTTTTATACCTTGGAAATGTAAAATGCTGGCATTATGATGGCCTAGGCTAGTTCACACGACCTTCTTCGTCGACATTGAATTAACCATTTGTTTTATGTATAACTTTATTAATGATAAATTTAAATAAAAAAAAAATGATGACTTGATACATGGGATAATCTCATATTATGTTAATTAGTTGTTAAAATTTACCAATTTCTGATGCAGTGTTCTGTAATTTCGTTTCGTTTCTGCTTATTAGAATTATATCCACGCCACGTTTCGCCAGCTCTTTCGCGTAGGCCTTTCCAATCCCGTCAGTGGATCCGGTGATAGCTGTTGACAAAATAACAAAAAAACAGTTTTAAATGTGTATAATAATCATTAGCCTCTGGATTATGACGTCTGGTCTTCAGATTGGGAAATACAGAATTAATGTTTGACCAGTGGATAGTCAAACTGCTCCTTGATGAGTTCTCAGCTTGTGCTACGTTGGATGTACTCTGAATATAAAAACCAAAATGCTCACAAGAGCTCTCAATGTAAATTTAGCCAGCTATTGTGTTTAGTTTAGTTTTTTTCTTTTGGGTTTTTTGCAGTGCCTTTATGTGCACATCAGTTATAGCAATCAACATAGCCATTATAAGTTAACGGGAGCTGGAGTAAACTTTTTAGAGCTCAAAATGGTTTAGAATTGAATCTCTTTAGGATTAGAACCTTTTTAAGGGTTCGCTCTGAACATTTCAAAGAATTTCTGTTGAATTTGAAGGGACATTAATTCTATAAATATTAATTCCTTAAAATACATAAAAGATCCTTGCAATCAAGTAATTACTAGTTCTGTGCGTGTTCCAGTTTTTTGCAACTGAGTGAGTCAACTTTTACTTTCACTTGTAAGAATTCAAAGATTATATAATAAGTATGAACGCGTTATTTGCTTAC
This sequence comes from Acanthosoma haemorrhoidale, assembly GCA_930367205.1. NCBI lineage: Eukaryota > Metazoa > Arthropoda > Insecta > Hemiptera > Acanthosomatidae > Acanthosoma > Acanthosoma haemorrhoidale. Next base: position 17,492,862 of record OV884013.1, on the reverse strand, counting down.
AGTATAAATATTTATTTTACGAACCAAATTATTACTAGTTCATGATTTAACCATAGTTTACATTAGATTTTACTATTATTGTTCTTATAGTAGATGTAGAGAATTCGCTTTCTTTTTCACATATATGTATCAAATATTGATCTATTAAATCAGCTGGGTTCATTGCCACTACTAGTGATAAGGTATAGGTTATCTTTGTCCAAGGAAATTCATAGCAGTGAGTAGGTAATTCGTTATTTATTATTGCAATATTTTTTATTTAATGCACGCGACTGCAGGATACAACTGATATTACCATAAGAGATAACTGAATAGTATGAGATACCATAAGAGATAACTGAATAGTATGAGATACCATAAGAGATATATGAATAGCTCTAGTTTTTGGTATCTCACTGTCATAAACTCCTTATGTCCCCAGGAGGTTTCGGTGTCAGTTTTTTGAAAGGGCGGTGTATGAAAGTGTCTACATTTATATATGAAAATCTGTCCATTCGTGTTCATTAACAATTTTAATTATCTGTCCTCGATGACTTTGTTAATGTATAATACTTTAGTAGCTTGATGTATGTGCTTGATTTTGACGTTTAAAAGAAAAGAAAGAAAAGCTTTATTATGAAGTACAATCAAAACACTGGTATATACAAATATTAGGAGATCAGTTAGAACATACTGGGTGGAATGTCTAGGCACAAGTGGGGTCTGCAGCTAAAGCCGAGACATATGTGTATAAGAAAAGGGTAATATTCTGGGAAGCAGGGAGGTCTTGGAGGGATGCGGTCGCTTACTTAAAAATAACAGGGAACCATCAGTGACTTCCATGAAGTCACGAGGGAGGTATAGAATTCTGCTCAAGCCCCTTCTACTTGTTCTTAGCATTATAAAACTGGCGATCAATGGGAATAATTCCAGAAATATTACTTTATTATTGTAGTAAACAATAATTAAGTGACAGTAGTCACACTTTGTATTAAGTATTGTATTAACTAAACTATATTTGTTTAAATGTACATAAACGCGATGTCAGGTCGTCACGAGGGAGGTGCCTGGTTACCCTAGCCCTGGTGACAAGTGAGGGTTGTTTGAGATTATAACCTGGACAATCGTTTCATGACGGCTTTACTATCTGACTCCATTTTTTGATAGGTATGTGCCCAGACAGTGCACTATGTTCAGGAGAAGAGGTATAGGGTTAGTAGTTTATGTGGTCTTGGAATGACCACGAATTCACACTCGGTATCTAAGGGTAGGCGAAAACCGTCCGGATCCCAAAGGCGAGGGTGAACTGGAGAGAGGCAGACTAGATTGCCGTGGGGAACACTGCTTGGTAAGTTTGCAGGGCCGTGACAACCGTTGTCCACGAGGGAGAGGTCTCTCCCAAGGAGGTGCTAGATTTAGTGAGATGAAGGCAGATATTCCCACTAGGAAGGTGTGGGGTCTGACAACGCCGGACTAAAACATAGCGAGGTTAGGAGAGAAGAGATGCAGAGGTTTTTCATAAAGAAGCAGGCAGGTTTCAGAGTTCAAGCGGGGTAGCCACGAGCCGGTAGTTGCCAGGAGAATGATTTACAGTTTTTTTTTTGTTTTTTTTTTTTTTTTTTTCCCGAAGCTCTCTAGGTCGAAGTTAGGATGTAGGAAAAATATAAAATATTTGGGGTAAAAGGAACCTTGTATCAGGAGTACCTGCTTGAAGGTAGTGTGAGAGGAGTTAGGGATGTGGGAATCCTCGGTGGAGGTTGGTTAAGTCGGTACAGTAGTGAGAGTCTACTGGTGGCTTGATTTACAGGGGCCAGACCCCCGGCTTAAATACCCAGCTAGCCCTGTCCGCAGCCAATCATCATTAGGATTGTTGTGGCCAATGATGTGGCTTTCTCTGGCAGAGGCTGGAAGGGTTTTGTCGAGGGTCTGGGCCTCATACCTGACTGCCAGCTGGTGTCCCAGCTCATATACCTAATTGGCACCCAGCATTTTTTTATTGCTTAACACATTTACAATGATTTATATTTTGTTCATGTTATTTACATTTGTTTACAATATATTTTGTTCATGTTATTTACATTTGTTTACAATATATATCCAATAGAGTATAGGGTGATTTATCTTATGTAGTTAGCGGTCGCTACACGCGATTTGTCCGATTCTGATGTCCTATTCCACCAATGAATAGAGTATTTCAGATGCTAAGGTGAGACCGATGTTACCTTAACCATTTTGTGGGAACATGGTTCTTTTCCCGTTTAGTGGGAATATCTGCATGGAAGCCAGCCATATCTTTTCCCGTTTAGTGGGAATATCTGCATGGAAGCCATATCTTTTCCCGTTTAGTGGGAATATCTGCATGGAAGCCATATCTTTTCCCGTTTAGTGGGAATATCTGCATGGAAGCCATATCTGTTCCCAGGTATTTGTAAGCAGAGTTTCAGGTTTGCATAGACAGTTACAGTTTTTTTTGTTTATTTTAAACTTCAGACAAAATAAAAGTAGAATACAACAATATGTATTTTTATATTTAATTTACAATTTTTTTTCTTATTAACAAAATCGGTATTAGCCTTCGTTTCAAGACAAGTAGTATTAATTCGTTTCTTTAATACTTGGCATAAACAAGATCTCTTCATTGCATTAAAAGGAGAATGCCATGAATTAATCAAACATAATAAAAGTTCTCCCATTTTTCTGTTCCGATGGAGTTCGTGGGGATATGAGATTAATTCTATTGTTCTGCGGGGTCAGAGAAGAAATGGGAAGCACCTCATTAACATCAGAAAAACAATCGTTTATGCAAATTTCTAAAGTCTGGTTTGGAAATTTAGTGGTCTAAAGACACAGTCTGATGACTCATCAGGATTCGATATCTTTGTCTGATTGGTTATCAGAAAAAAACACAACAAAAAATAGAATACAGATAATCAATATACAAATAAACAGAAATATTAAATAAAAGGATATTTTCCCAACATTCTTGGAAACAATATTTGACTAAAAATGAAATGAACATTTAAAAAAAAATTCAAAACTGAGAAAATCAAATATTTCAAAATTACTGAAAAACTTTTTGGATGAAATCGGAATGAATATTTCAAAATATTTTTAAATAACGAAAACAAAATGGTAATAGAACAAAAACACAGCAATGAGTTACGCAATGTATTTACGTTACAAAAAAATTTTGCTCACATCCAGATACTAAAATATACCACCATAGCAACAACTGCCTGATACTGAATAATAAATAGCGAGAATAACTGCCTGACAGTGAGATATTAAAACATATTTTAGTGGGAATATCAGGCCAGTAGAAAGACAATGTTCTAGAAAAATGGCACTTGACTGATCCTTAGAAGGCTGGCGTCACGAGTCACCACTTTAACACTGAAAACCCGATTTTGACTGAAACAGGTGGTAGACTACCACTACTCAAAGGTGAAGGGCGAGGGACCCAGGGTTCAATAAAAGAAACATAGATGCCTGAGACGCACCTGTTCCCACATAAGGGTTAAAAATAAAACAGTATTTGCTTTCAGACTTTTAAGTAATTTTTTATACAGTATTTACATACAGCACAGAGGCCTCCCAAATCCACATGGTTGTCACCTCCATCGCATGCAAAAGAGGAAGCGGAGTCTTGGGATTTAAGTAATTACTGATATTTTCTTTAAAGAGTATCATAAACAAATATATGAGCGGTTTATAGAGTAATGACGTACAAGTGTACTTTTTGAACACCCTCAAAGGATTTTGCTGTAAGCTAACTTTAATATTTGTAAGCAGGCAATCATAAACGGGTCAGGGATGTATACATATTGGTGGGGATTGATTTAAATGTTTAAATAGTTGTTATAATCATGTGAAATCCCGAATCCGCCCGAGTCTGGGGAGGCAAATATATTTGAACGTCCTACCGAAAATAACTTCAATAACGACCACATACCTTTAGCGATTTCTCCCGGATTTACATGCTTAGAACCTAATATTTTTTTCTTATGAAAGGTAAATACATTTAATTTAAAAAATACATTAAATGAACATAATCAGGATAAAAGAAATGTATCAGATGAGTTAAGATAAGGATTCAAACGTTTACTTTATTGTAGGCAAGCTTTTTTTTTTTTTTTTTTCCCCTACGACTTCGCCCGCCGGAAAATATTAACACAATAACACTTCCGTTCAAAGATAAATTCATTTAATGTCATCATGGGACTGTAACGTATCAGAAAACCATGTATTTTTACATTAATGCCGATCGTTTTATTTTTTAACCCTTATCACCCTTTATGTCGATGAGGTTGATATTGGATGGGATTGGGTGGGTATCCCACTATTCATCTCGGTGACCTAAAAATACTTTTGAATCAACACTAATATTGGTAATTTTCGATTGAAAATGTGATCTTTAGATGTGTGCGTGGCTTTTTTATCTGACTCAAATACAGCTTGAGCTGTATTTGAGCCCCTTAGGTTCGCTCTGAAAATTTTAAAGAATTTCTGTTGACTTTGAAGGGATATATGTAATTTCTATAAATATTATTTTAACTAGTACAAACTAATCGACGAATTTTGTTCCTCAAGATTATTATTCATTTAGAACTTTTCAGAGCTCAAAATGGTTTAGAACTGAATCTCTTTAGAATTATAACCTTTGTATTTGAGCACCTTAGGTTCGCTCTGAAAATTTTAAAGAATTTCTATTGAGTTTGAAGGGACATGGAGTCTCTTTCAGATTAGGACCTGGTGTAGAGGTGAATGGGTACGAACTACTAAGCAATAAAAAAAATATTCTTTGAAGGCTGTTTTTCAAGGCGAAGAAACACAGATTTATATTGGCCTTGCGATATTATCTTAATCACTCGGTCCAATTTTCAGTCGTCCAGAACATAATTTGCTGGAGACAGACGTCATGATTGCTTGCTTTTGTCTTTCAATGTGAATCAAATTTTATTTCCACCAATATTATTTAGTTAATCGTTTCAACCCAAAAAGCAAGTACATAGCGTTTTGGTGTCATCGATGGAACCAAGAACAAGATTACATTGGTATCTTGATTGTCGAAAAATGTCATGGAACTTGTCCATGTTCCAAAATATATGTTTTAATTATTCTGTTTTGCGTAGTGTTGCCCGTTTTAACGTCTACGTGATTTTGTTCTTGAACATTTTTGAAGGAAATTCTTCATCTATTTATCGTAGACAATCGTGTGATGCGATTGGAGTCTGCACTAATAAAATAGGAAAGGAAGATTGTGAATGCAATCATCAAAAGACGTACAGGGTTCTACATTTAGCTCATGTCAGTGTGGATTTCGAATGTAACGGTTCTATGAAACTAAATTCAGCCGCTTTCACATACTCATCAAGAGTGACTCAGGCTGTTTCTTGATGTCTCTCAGCTCCCCACTGCCGTCATTTGATACCTCATTCCTTCAAAATAAATTACAAAAAACTGAAACTGAATTGTTTTGATGATTATAAAAAAAAAGTTAAAGGTAATCTGAAAAATTAAGATAGGTTTCGTGATTGGACATTAATAAATACTTCTTTTTTTTTTTTCCAGAATGGTATCAATTCCAGAACGGTCCGGTACCAATTAGTACTCTCCAACGAAGGATATCGAGGTTAAAAAATTTTACAGTTTTAAAAGTCAATTCCCAAATCTATTTTGGAGGATTTAAAAATATGTTATCAATACAATCAAACCTAAACGAACTTGGAAAAATTTATACACGATATATTAAGGAAGATGAATAAAGTAAATTATATCAGTATATTGGATTTGCGAAACAGTAAATTCTAGAATTTAGACTGCGTTTAAATTTGGAAATAATGTATACCAATTCACACGGGTACCCTTTGGTTTAATTAACTCCTTAGCAGCCTTTATCAAAGCCATCACACCTGTGATACCCATAGGGTATGAAAACAACATAAAAAATTATGTGGACGATATCCTCATTTTTTCAAAAACTTTCAATGACCATATATTACATTTGGAAATAATGTTTGAACGTTTGCTTAAGGCAGGAGCAACGTTAAATTTTAACAAATGCAAATTTATTCAAACCACTATTAAATTCGTGGGACATATTATAAGCAGAGAGGGTATAACAAAGGACCCAGATAAAACAATGGCTGGAAATTTCAAACGACCTGAAAATAAAACGGAAATACAATCATCTTTGGGCATGGTAAATTTTTATAATCATTTTACATCAAAATTCTCTGAATTATCTGTACCCTTGACAGGCAATATAAAAATCAATACACCTTGCAAGTGGGAAGATGAACAAGAGATGGCCTTCACCAGATTAAAGGAAGACATGTGTAACTATGTTAACTTAAACTAACCGGATTTTGAGAAAGAATTTTTTTTACAATGTGACGCTTCTGATTTAGCTGTGGGAGGAGTATTATATCAAGTTGATGGAAAAAATAATAAGCTGCCAATTGCTTTGTACAGTAAAAAATTAAATGAACGAAAAAAAAGAGTGTACACCGTTACAAAAAAGAAATTACTTCAATATATAGAACATACCAATGAAATTCTAACAGACAATGCGACCACTTTTACCTCCAAGAAATGGAATGAATTCTTGACATCAAAAGGAATCAGAAGAATTCTTACTGCTATAAGAAGAATCAAAAGTAACCTAGCTGAGAGAGTGAATAAAGAAATCGCACAGTACCTACGAGTCATGTTGGGTGGAAAACACAACGGTTGGGTAAAACACCTGAAGGGAATAGAGGAATGCATGAATTGTACTTACCATTCTAGTATCGAACATCTGCCTTATACCGCCATTTGGGGACTTAATGCAGCACAGCCATGGGAAAAAGTACAAAGCCAGAGCTATCACAAATCAGCGATCATCAAAAAGATGTAAAGCTATCACAAGAGGAACACCATAACATCCTACACAATATTCAGCGATTGAACACTTTAAAAAATATCATACCAATTTGACTCACAAAGAGAACAGCAAATTAAAATTATTGGACCTGGTACTTGTCAGATCAAATATTATCAGCAATGCCGAAAATGAAATAGTTGGCAAACCATCAAATAAGTTTGAAGGACCATATATGATAAAACACAAAATGGAACTAATATCTACCTATAAAGTCCTAAGAACAATAGTAAATGCCCCTTATTACGTCAGCAACAAAACCCTTCACAATGATCTGAATATACCCTATATTCTTGAACTCATCCCTTCCAAGTTCATTAAATTCCATGGTAACCTATCCAACCACCCTAATTCCCTAGCACAGTCATTGCACTGCACCACTCATCCCTATAATCCTCCTCGGAGACTTAAACGGCAGTGGCCTCGTGACCTGCTATAAATAAGTGACAGTGGGAGTCCTGGCAATGGCCAGTTTCTCCAATCATGTCCTGAGCGTCTGTGGCTCTCGCGCTCTTTGTCAGCCTCCGCTGGCTCTTATCCAGTGACGCGGCTGAAGTAGGGGCGTGGGGGACTCCCCAAGACTCCACTTCCTCCTTCGCATGCGAGGGAGATGACAACCATGTGGACTTGGGGGGCCTCTGGGCTGTTTGCAAATATTGTATGAATGAGCGAGTGAATGATGAATTGTAAATATGGTATGAATGATGACACTTATCTCAATTACTCATTGCCTAATAAAAGGCAGATTGTAATTTTATCTTAATAAATTGTTGTTTTCTCTCTCTAATATCTACCTATTAGGTGACCTCACATCTGATACCATCAGAGGCATCTTCCACGCACCCCGCTTAAAAAAGTATTTTACCAAGGACACATTTACTCAAATTAGGGATAAACCACCAGACATGACAAGTAAGTAATAATATGCAGTAAAATACTATTAGTCTATAGCCTTTATCTTGTTTCATGACATATTCACTATCTTTAGTAGTTTGCTATGAAATGAATATTAACACAAGTCAAGATATTATAATTTTCTTAAATAAATCTCTGTTTTGTCCTTTTGTGTGCATATCGTATTTTTGAAAAAATAAAAAATTGTTTGATCTATTGTTGTCATCTGCAATTCTTCTTTAACATTAGTAATCTTAGTATAATAGTCTAACATTCTTAAACAACAGTCTTGGATAACTTATTGTTATTTGTAGTGCTCATTGAGTTCCGAACCGGGCATAACCGTAACATACTCTTATTAACGATTAGAATATAATTGATTTTTCGATAACATAAGGAGGTATTTTATGAATGATGTTTAATCTGAATCTGATTGAATATTGCATTGGCATGCATAGTATGTTAACCCTGTATCCAGTGTCAGCCCTAAACATAAAGTGTCTCACTTGAAAGTCTCGTAAATTACGTTTTATCTGTTGTAAATATTGTATATTTTGTTTTTGAATTGTTAACTGTGATTTCTGAACGGTGCAGTTGTTTAGTGACTTTGTCGCGATTTTTAGATACAATGATATTGCAATACAGCTAAAAGTCTTCAGCAATTTCAGGATGGGATCGTGAGAAAAGTGGTCAGACATATCTCTTTCTCAAGAGGTTAAAGAACGCCGACCTGCACCCATAGCTTGGTGTGCCGTCGGTGGGCGAGTTCATCCGCCGGAGACACATCAAGTTTTTGTCTCGTTGCAGCACCTCACAAACCCAGTGTTAACCACTATGACCCCACCGCTATTCCCGCATCGATGGCAACAGGCTGTCCAAGAAAACTAGGTTTCGTTAGTTTATTTAGATTAAGGTTAGTATTAACTCATTAACCTTAACTCATTCTTAAGGTAAGACCTATCTCACTTTCTATGTACAGACGCCTTGTATTCTGTACATCAGGGTATATTCAGCGTCAAAGTAATTTTGGTTTTTTAGTGTAAAATAAAACTCAATTGTTTCTATACAAAAAATGAACTTTAATCAGTCAAATATCTTCCATTCTGTTCGATGACCTTTGGCATCTTTCTGTTAACTTCATGATCCCGCGCTCATAGAACTTTTGGTCCTTATCAGCAAAAAATTCAACCAAGTGCGAAATTCAAGGTCATCGTTATTACTGAAATTTTTACCATTTAAGAAGTTTTGTAAACTTCTAAATAAATGATAATCCGATGGTGCAAGGTCGGGGCTGTATGGGGGATGCGACATCACTTCCCAACCAATCTCCAACAGTTTCGTAAAGATTTGTGAGGCCTCGCATTGTTGTGGTGGAACCCAAATATCGAGCTTCTTAACAAGTCCAAGACGTCTTATATGATTTTCAATTGGTGTGTGATACATTTATCTCAAAAGAGAAAAATTCTAACATTGACAAAAGAATAACGAAACAAACACTACGCTATGAAGAGTTTCTAAACAAAAAATAAAATCTGTATCTTCTCCATATGGCTGTCTACTAATTGTATTGGGTATTTACTGGCTTGTTATATTTATTCACTTATTCGATTTAAAAAATAACAAAGTCACGGTCGAATGAAGCCATAGCATGGAGACTAGACGAGTGTGATTGTAACGGTTTTTGGCTGGGTGCGATGACGACCAGTGTCAATGTATGGGAAAGAAGGTGGGGTGACTATAATTATAGTTATGTTTATACTATGTCGGATCTAGGTATTATTGTTTAAAGTTAATTTAAATAACAACTTACCACGTTTGTTCACCATCAAACAGTTTGAGCATTTGTGCTCACTATTTAGGTATCCTAAAAGGGCAATGCTCGGTTTTAAGCACTGGAGAGTTATTACTTGTTATTCGATACTAGTATGTATTGTCTATGGAGATTATAAGTACTAAACTCTGAGACAGGATTTAGTGTTTATGACAAGCATGTGTTTTTGACCATCTAATGATTGCTTGGTGATGAGGGGTATATTATTTTTGATAAGTAGCACTCACCATAATACCAATTAGTAAATTAATATTTTAAGACGGAGTTGAAGAGATGGGTCGGCATTAATTAAGATTTTATTTCCTTAACCCCTAGTTTAAATATGATAAAAACTAAATTAAATATATATAATATAATATAATATAATATAATAATGAGCTGTGTATAACTACTTGTACTGCACAATATGCAGTTTTGTAAACCTAACAATCTTTTTATATCATTAAGACTGTCAATAAAATCGTTTTCGTGACCGTAGCGAAACCCTTGATCACATGATTATTTTATTTCTAATTGTTCCTTGATCAATTACGCTGATTGGTGTAGGTCACCGTTCCTTGCAGGAGTTGGCTCGTGACAGACCGATTCTCCCTTGAGAGAATATTTCTCGGAGAAAAAATAATATATAAAAATAAATAAATCAGGATTTTTTTGTATCTACTGGTAATAATTGACACATCCAGTAGATTCGGTATACTCAGTATTGCAGTGCTCCTTCAAACCATGAAATACCAACAATTCTTCGTGAGAATGTGGCCTTTTGAAGTACGTTGACCTATTTTATCGGTTTCGTAGACCCGAACTGCCGAAAAGTTTACTAATACGTAAGGCTCACTCAAACTAAAAGATTGGGAACCCTGGCTTTCGAAATTTGAAAATTATCAATTGTTAGTGTTAATTGTATTTTCAAGTAGTTAATTATGCTCTAAAAATATTGAAATCAAAGACATAATGTTAGCTTTTCTAAACATTTTGTGTCTACTTATTAATACTTTTTATGATACTACATTTTGAGCTGGGAACTGTTATACTCGCAGATCTTTTTCCATCCAAATATCACAGTCACCTTTTGTATTACTTACACTCTAGTGTCGTTTACAAAAATACGTGATCAATACGTAGACTGGATAATTGTAATAAGTAGAGAGGTATCGGATAATTTAAAACAAAAATATAAACGATTGATTAAACTGGACGTAAAATTTACGACGGAGAAAAGGCAATTTGAACTCTAGCCAAATCTGCAGGCCGAAAGTGGTGCTTAGGTCTCAACCAGCTGGGGCTCAATTGGAATTATTAACGTCACCTTAATTTTATAACTGGTTATATAATTTTCTTATTGTTTTAACTAAAGTTAGCGTAAACTTTAATTATATTTATAAACACAATAAGATATAGAAAATACAAGAGGCACGAGGAAACATAATACGACAGGCTCCTCTGCCACTGGTGTAATAATATGAACGAATAACCTTCGTGGTTGACTTGTCAGTAATTCTTGTATTAAATGAAAGAACCAAAGAAATCAATTAATTTATCTTAAGTGAATCGATGAAGAAATGGCTTAGGTCATAAAAAAAAAAAAAGTTTGTTATGGCGGTACTAGAACGAAAAATATTTGACCTAGCGTTCTTACCACTGCGCCCTAGGGACCGAGAAAACAAATAAGGTAAGTATAAATACTCTACATTTGATAGTTTCAGCCTGGCTGTAAAATGATTTTAAAGTGATAGATTTATTTTCTAAGTAGAATATGAAAAACATAATATACGTTAGATTATAATTAATAAGCTTCTTTCATGGAAAATTTAAAAAAAAAAGCCTGAGTACGCTGTAAGTAAAGTCAATAAAAATCGTATGCGGACCTCACAGGATCACTTGTAACGTAAACATTTCATCAGTCTTTCATTATTACTCCTTAATTAATTTTCAGCCTACTGATGAAAAGTAATGTCATTCCAATTGATCGTGGCGTATTTATAAGTAAAAAAAAAACGTTGAAATGAACATAACTAACTTTTTTTTAATATATCTCCTTTATATATATTTATATAATAAAAATATTTTATATATAAAAATTATATTGTTTTATAATATAACTTGATTATTGATTATATATTTTATAATAAAAATTATTATAAATTTATACATATATATATATATCTCCTTTTCTTATTCATTTACTGTGGTTGGTGTCATTACGTGTAGGTAATCACCGCTATGTTTGGTAAGGATCGCGGCGAATTTGTTGTGTCATTGCCAGTTTCATGATTTAGAGAAACAATCGGAGGAAATGGGATATCAGAATTTTGTACCTAAAAATTTAATTTTTGGATTTTCTTTGAAGTTTGTATTCAAGGGCGATTTGGAGTGCTAAAAACGAAAAATAACTTAGACTGTAATGTCTCTCGCATTGGCACCGATTTTAGGCAAAATCCTGACCAAAACATTTTTTATGTTTCATGTAGGCAAACTACAGGGCATACAATGACCTATTGTGAATTTACTATCTGTACTCGTATATTAGTAAATACACTTAACTAATTTTACGTAAAAATAAATGTATTTTCAATACAAAGTATATAATACAATGTTTACTTCATTGTTATTTGAAGAGTGTTTCCATGATTTCACACTCATTAATTCAATTCATAAATTTTCTTTTTCACCAGTATGGTCCTATCAAAAAAAGAAAACGCACATGACAAAATCATAAGCTAAAAGAACATTGAGCAAACAACCGTACGTATCGCTGATAGAGTAAGTATTAAAATTTTCTTTAAGTTATATTCAGTGGTACTGGTGGGTTCTATGGCCGCAAGTAGTCTATAAGAATGCGTCGTTCCTTTCTCCATCGCTACTTACATTTGACATAAAATTCGGGCACGTGATCGGTAACAAATTTGCTTTAATACAAATGCGTGTAATTCGCAAATCCACCTAAGCTTTTGTGTAAGTCAGCCATACAGCTCACTAGTACCTTTATGTCTTTCATTATATAATTAGACTCATTTCCTTTAGTCCGAAAAGTCACGGTATTTTCAAATGTTAATATAATTAAATAATAAGAGAGGTTACTAGTCCTCTCGGCTAGTTTCTACGTGTAAGATTTACCAGGAGCTATTGGTATATAGAATATACAAATAGCTCCTTCGCCAAAAATATTGCTAAGAACATTCGATTAATTAATTGTTAGTGTTACGGTTATTAATTATATAGAAATGTTTCATAATCAACGAGAAAGAAAAAAAACCACTTATTGATGATTATCTGTAATGGATATATTTAATTATCATAGAGAATCCAGTATCCGTAGTTTTTAATGGGATATTTCTGGGAGGAAGTATTGGAAGTCTGGTCAAGAGGAACCATCCTGATTAGCTACAGCACGAGTGTCTCGGGATATCGAAGTTTGGAGGGAACAGTTAATAAGATTAGTTTTTCATGGAAGTTAAGCCATTTTTATAACCAAATCAAATCTACATGTTACCATAGAGACCGAGATTCCATATTGAAAACTACGGATACTTCGCTGATTCAAAAATGTTAGATTTGTAAACATTACACCTGACGGTTTTATTGGTTTCTATAATGTATGTTTCTATATAATAGAGGTTTCACTAATTATTAAACAGTGGTTTTCTTAGGGCTTCAGTCTCTGCAGGTTGCTCTAGCTCCTTGCATAGAGTGGGGCGATACCTTTCCACTATAAACAAAAAGGTAACGAAGCCGTGGCCAGGACCTCCTGGGTGGCTTGGAACACTGGCCAAACAGATAGACAAACCACACATATTTATGGGAACTTTTTTCTGTTTTAAAGATTTTCTACAAGAACTAGCTGTTTACTCTTGCAAAACTCAAGGCTTGTTGATTCAGTATCGGAGATACCTTTAGCAAAACTGTTCTAGCTCACTTGGTAAATTTCAACTGAATTCGATGTTTTCCGCGAAACTGAAAACCAGAAATAATCCACCGAGCGCCATATTTGAGAAAAATGAAACCTGATTTAATATGTTATGCCGCATACCTAAGGAACAAAACAAGACACACTCAACCCTACTCTTTACAATTCATGTAAAATCAAGAAGTCCGTTCATAAATCCTGCAGAACACTGATCTACACCTCACCCCATACCTGCATCTCTGCCCATACCTGCATCTCTGCCCATTTTACCCAGTCACCCCCCCCTCTACTGTATAGTAAATCATTAATCTCTTGCCTAAAAGGTATTTTCACCTACGAGCTTAGGATGAATTTCTTATGACCATTCTATGACTAGCCGTCAAATATAAATATTATTTTAAGGCAAATGACCTAATTGTTTTTAAAATAAAAATAAAATCGGAAGTCAAATGTAAAATCAGAAATGTTTTCCTATTTCCATACAAAAAAAACAAAACAAGAATTTGCTAGAAAATAAACACGTCTCGCGTGAATTGTTTAAAATTAATTCTAACATGATAAGGTATTTGGATGATTTTTATCATAAAACTAGAAAAACAATGAATTCTTAGTGCATTTTCCCTTGAATTTACTGCTAAGTCTAAAATAAAATCATTGAAATCGGTGACTCCTGGTTTAAAGCTTCCCCTTGTAAGAGGTTACAAAAGACCACAATCAAATGGCTTCTGATCTCTATCTGATCAAATTAAAAAATCTTTTGTGATTTTACATGACAGTTTCAAAAGTTTTGGAGTAGCACAATTGGAAATTTAAAACCATGAAAATCAGGTCAAGAGAGGGTCTTGGTCTTCAGGTGGATCTAAAAATTATTGTTTACGAACCGGCAAAAAAAAGTGTCGAAACTCGAATCAATCGAATCCCTCTCATGCGAAAGAGAAAGTGGAGTCTTGGGAAGTTGGATCACCGGATCCAAGCCATTGGAGGCTGAGCAATAGCACGAGAGCCACAGACGCTCAGGACATGATTGGAGAATCTGGCCTTTGCCAGGACTCCCACCGTCACGTATCTATAGCAGGTCACGAGGCCACTGCCGCTTTAGTCTCCGAGGAGGATTATAGGGTGCTAGGGGATTAGGGTGGTTGGATAGGTTACTTTGGAATTTCATGAACTTGGAAGGAATGGGTTCGAGAATGTAAGGTATATTAAGATCGTTATGAAGGGTTTTGTTGCTGACGTAATAAGGGTCATTTACTATTGTTCTCAGGACTTTTGGAAATGATTAAAAGGATTGGATGCGCTTGATGTTCGACTTTTTTGCTGTCCCCAATAGCTCTATTCCGTATGTCCAGATTGTCTTAAGTATAACTTTGTAGATTAGTAATTTATTTCCTATTGAGAGATGGGATGTCCTTGGAAGTCCAAAGCGTATGTTTGGTTCTTGTCTTTTTAGTCTCGTGTGTGGGTTCCATGTCAGCCTTTTTCAAGTTAGAAGCCGAACTGCCGCGGTTACAGGAAGAGGAATGGAATTCCTTGAGTTATTCTTCGGAATAACCTTGAGTTCCGTACTTATTCTTAAATTCCGTGACGAGCATACATCATAAGTATCACGGACGAACCGGATATCTACATTAGGCACGCATGTGTCCGCAACAGCTTATTAAAATTAATTCAGATCTAAGAGATCTGTAGTGGGTTGATATTATACTCCTAAAATATTTATTTATATATGTAATTTTTTCTTGTCATTTCATTTTCATTGTGACATCCTCATCGTTACTAAGTAACTATCACTTTATGTTAGGACTTTATTTTCCTAAGTTGATGCACGTAAAATCGCCGATATATATATATATATTTATTTTCATAGAATGTCCTGTCAATAGAATAGTCCGTAGATATGTTTTTATGCTGCACACTAAAGATCATGAAAAATCAATCGATATTACATTTTTACAATTAACTTGGAATATCCAGGCTAGAAATGGTAACGAATATCAAGTAAGGCCTTTCGTTAAAACGATGGATGAACGAAGAAGATGATTTCTTGTAGTTGCGTTTGCCAATTTTTATACATATCTAGTATGGGGTTGAGCTTCCATCTGATCACCAACAGATAGTCAGAAAATTCCAACTTATTCAGCCAGCTCCCCTGAATATTTATATTATTTTTTTTTTAGTATTTATCTTATAGTATTGTTATTTTATAAATATAATCTATGAATAACGTAACAAAATAAAATCTACGGTAGACTTGATGCTAGGTACGAAGCTCTTCGTCTCTAGTAGACCGAGAAGCACCTGTTTGAATCGCGCTTTCTTCAAGACGACAACGGAACTAAGTGAAAAAAATATCCAAGAATTCTCAAACTAAGAAGCTATATGAGATTTATAATCCTGATTTTTTTTCTCAACGGTTAAGGGCCAACTTTTTATATATATATATATATATACATACGTCTTTATTGTGCTAAAATTACAATCTGCCTTATTAGGCAATAAGTAATTGTGATAAATGTTCTCATTCAAGGGTAAACTAAAGACACTAACGCAAAAATAATTTCAAAGATCTTTCCGTTTATTTAATATTGTTCGACAAGCTTTTTTTTTTTACCATATTCTACTTAATTTTTTTATTCGTTAAAAAGGTGATCGTTTTGACCAGTAGTTTTTTTCACACTCTCTTGAAATTACTTCATTACTTTCTATATCGTACCTTTGGGAAAATAAAATATTGTCGATGTTTGGCTTTCGCCTTACCTACCTGCCCATTCGCCGTAGGCCCTGAGGTCTATCTGCTTGGTCCATCGAGACCAAACGAAGAGGAGGAATCCCCTGATGAGGGCCGGTACTACCTTCAGCAGGACCAGAGCCCACAAGACCAGCCCTGACCACACTAACAGTTCACTGAGGTACATACTCGAGGGCTACAGGCTGTAGACTAACGGCAACACGCACTGAGCACTGCCCGGCAAGGCTCGGCTGCCTTCGGTTTCACCGTCGCTCGAGCCTACTTACTCAAAGAGTCGCTACACCTCGCCGTAGCAATATGAGAACCTTGTTTTTCTGGCTTGATTCCTTCTTTTTTTTTTTTTTATCGTGAAAAAATCTGATCCACGTGATAATAGCACGTTCGCTGTCTGTCCTCCCTGGATCTTTTATATATATATATACAACTTATGCCTACCGTGGATTTTATTAAGTCTACACTATCACTCACAGTGGGGAAAAAATCTCCTAAGACTCGGCAAACGGCTACGCGGAAGCTTCCTATTCTAGATCGCCTGACAAATAAATTCTCAGAAATCTGTCTGAAGACAAATGATGCTTCACGTTGATAATGAAAGCCCTAGGAAACGGTCATCGAAGGGAAATAAATGGCGGGAGAGGATACGGTGATGTACTATAGTAGCGATGAATCAGGCATCGTCACGGCAACGGGAACAAAATGCAATTACAATTTTAATATCTATCGACTGACATTAAAAGGAGATAGAATCTTTACTATTTCTACCTGCCTGTTAGCATCTTTCGATATTGTTATATCACGTCATGTTTCCTCCTATAGTAACCCCATGAAAGGATAGCTTAATTTGTCGTACCCTTAGGGAGGGATGTAATATACAATGTATGACATACGGACATAATATCTATCTACGTACTAATAATAGTAATTTTATCGCGTAACGTGTTGAACAATTAGTGCAAACTTGGGGCTTTTGTAGGGTTATTCCACTTACTATTAAATCATTCTTATTAGATGTAGGATTTAAGACATTGGAGCCTGAGCTATGAGGTAGCGAGTTCACTTTCAGCGGCTTACTTGGCAAACAGGTCAGCATTCTCATGCACTCCTGTGAAGTTAAATAGACTTTCACATTTTTAATTATTAGTTATTGTAAAAATTTTTCCTGAAATTCCCAGTACAAATCGGTTCCCTTCGATTCAAATTTAGGAAAAACTACTTACGAGGAAATCCCTCGTGGGCTAGAGAGAGGGACAACTTGAATACAGCACACATCTTTTTTCATTTACAAATAGTTTATGTGAGGTCATTAAGCATATCCCAAATTTCTGCACCAGTTGCAAAAGTTTCGGGATTTAATTTCTAGAGGCTTGTCGCAAGTCCTTTCGGTTTAGGCACGGAGTTGGCTCTCTCACTCTCTCTCTCTCTCTCTCTCTCTCTCTCTCTCTCTCTCTCTCTCTCTCTCTCTCTCTCTCTCTCTCTCTCTCTCTCTCTCTCTCTCTCTCTCTCTCTCTCACGGTGGTTGGTCTCTCGGACCAACTCGGAGTTGGTGGTATGAACCACTATTGGTATTATCGCTGATTTCAGTTAATTTCGCTGTTTTGCGCTTTGATTGGATGAGCTCCGAATGTTACGTTCCCAACTTCTCTGTGGAGTATCACGTTTATATTATAACGCTTTCCATTTCTCTTACCGGATATGCGTGTCATCTAGTTCTCTGTTAGACATTGTTGATTGAGTCTAGTAATTTGTGGCACTGTGTGTGGGGAGCTCCCTTACACAGTCCGTTTAGAACGTATACTCATTTTTGTCAATCTTCACATACCCATGTGATTAGTGTTCCTTTCGAGTAGTTGGAGATTATTTATGAGACGGTGCATATGTGTTATAACTTCTGTTATATGATCATGTCAGTTATTGTTATGGCGATGGTGAAATTTACATCTTTTCGCTTTTTTGTCATTATCCAACACAAATATTGTTCTTTTTTATTCGCAGCAATTGGTCTCTCTCTCTAGCAGTGCATTCATTTATATTCAATCTGTGACTTGAATATATGTATGATTCAGAAATGAATAAAGAAATGTATGAAAATTATAATTTCTGTGACTTGTTTATGAAATGCATTTTAATATTTTATTACGTAATGTATTATGTCACGATTACTATGTATAATTTTATCTATAACAACGTTCAGTTGAATGCCGGACCCATCTTACTTAAATATTCGCGTTCCATTTAATCCACGAAATTCACAGCGTAGCTCAGATTATCCGGAAAACGCCCAATAAAACTGCTAATACAGAATGAAATAGTAACAGCAGACCCACAGGCACAATGCCCTGTCTGCAATAGGAAAGAAACTGAAGATCTTCATCACATATTATTTACATGCCCAACATACAATAGCAAAATGGGTTCATTGTTTAAATGTAGTTATGATCAAGGTGCTTAATCCTGTTACTGCATGAGAAGAGAGAATACTTCATTTCTTCTGTGGTTGAGTGAAATATCGGAATATGGTATTGCTTTAAAAACCCAACTTTGTTTTCTTTTTAAATGTTCTTATTGTCCTTTACTATCAATTTATTTAACTATTCCCCTTTTGTACAATTATTGTTATATTATTTGACATGTGTATATTTTTGTAAGTTTGTAAAGTTTTCTATTGTTTTTTTTTGTTTTTTTGTAACGACGTTGTTCCAGTGACAGTTCCAGTTAAGTTGTTTTTTACTTGGTTTATTATTTCACAGTTGCGACTAGTCCCAGCCAGCGAACGTGCTGTAAATATGATAAAAACAAAAATAAAAAATGTGATGTCTGACTTGAAGGCAGATGATATTCAGTGATACCTTCCGTATATTGTTGAAGCTGAGTTTGAAGTTTTAATAAATTAGAACTTCTCTATTCCGAAGTTGAATGCTACCAAATAAGTCAGGTGTAGACAGTACTTGTATCAGGGGGTTCTGTATAATGTTGTAACGCAGTCGTGAACGTAAGGAATTTAGAGGTCAGCGTTAACGGTTTGATTTCGCACGCAAAACGGCGCACCTGTGATAATTCTTAGAACTTTCGATTGGAAAATATCTATGGTTCTGATGTTACTCTTCTTCCTAAATTTCATCCATAAATTTGGGCTACATATGTCCAAATTGGTTCCAGTGAAAGTTTTTACGTCAATAGTTTCTGGAACAAGGGAAGTTTTGAAGGTTGGCCCAATAGTTCAATGGTCCAATATATTAGCATGTGGTAAGTTTTGGTCGTTTCATTTTCAGTCTCCAGGCCGAGTCCCAAGTATGTAACTGTGAGTGCTTGTGTCAATGACTGGTTGTAATGTTTAAGGATTTAACAGTATTTATTTTAATTTTCCAGATCGTACACCATGGGTTAAGTTGAGCCAAGTAAGTTTGTAGTGTCAGGGTAGCTTGAGTTGGGTATTTGTGTGTTGCGAGGATTGATTTATCATCTGCGTTGTTGATGTATAATTGTATCAGGAGTTGTGGGTAAAGATAATGTAAATTAATGGAACAAGTATTGAGCCTTGAGGGGCTCCTGCTTAAGCAAGCCTCAACGACGAGGTCGCTGAAGTTTCACTTACTGAAAAAATACTAGTTAGATCCAAAAATACACGTAAGATTTCACTATCAAGCTTGTGGAGTAAGTTTTTTTTTTTTTAATTTATTAATTCACAGCTGTGACTGGTCCCAGCCAGCGAATGTGCTGTAAATATGATAAAAACAAAAATAAAAAATGTGATATCTGCCTTCATGAGACGACACCCAGTGATATTTTCCGTATATTGTTGAAGCTAAGTCTGAAGTTTTAAAAAATGAGAACATCTCTAGCGATACTCGAGCGAGTATTGCTCGTTGTTTGAAGAAAATTCCTGCTTGCCAAACTGTGTCAAAAGCCTGGTATACATCCAGAAATGCCCCTGTCACGTAGAGGTTCTCGAAAGAAGAAGCTGTTGTATTGGGAAGGGAGGCGGTAAAGATGAATAATAAATGAAAGGCATTAAACAAGATTGCTACATTGTAAATAACAAATGGGTGCACTCGGGATATTTACAGACTAACATACTACACATGGGAGAGGCACAGTATGAACTCCCATTTCCTAATAGCACCCAACCCCATTAGGCCCATCCTCCTCCAGGGCACATGCCCCTCCCCACCCATGGAGGTCCATTACCTTTGCAATAGTATTTATTTTTTGAGTAAAATCCATTGTGCTTACTTGGCTGGTTGAGTTGTAGTATTCTTCTTCCATTTTACCGTTTCAGGGACTTAAGGGACTTTAAGGGGGTTTATTTGAACTCTCTAGAGATTAATCTAAGTTCAAAATCACATAAAACACTGATTTTAACACTTAAACATTAATTTAAAAGCGTAAAAATACAGATCAAGTTGTCTAACCTTACTGCTTACATTGATCAAGAAATAATATTCCTAGGTAACGAAGTTGTTTTTAATAACTTGAACAGGACAAGGCACAGTGTGACATTGTGACAGAAACAGGAGTCATAGGTTACGTCTAAGCCTAATTGTCCTGAATCTTTAGTAGCCGAGATGGTTGAAGAAATAAAGAGAAGCATTTGTAATGAAAAACAACAACGTATTTTCACTTAAATTGACAGCACGTAAATTGCTTTTCCTTTATAATACATTTTTACTTAAGATTCGGCACTATTACGACTTAAACAGGTACACTTAGTTACTTAGGAATACTAATTAATAAAAACAACAAAAAATAACTTAACTGTAACCGTCTCAGGTTCAATGTCGTTACGAAAAGCTCTACTAATGATTAAGGGACTGGTAATAGCAGCCAGAGCAATATGAGCGGTCTTTTTGAGAATAGGGACCCCTGATTGTCATTTCTCTAGTCTATTATCTGTAAAAGAAAGGTTCGGGGAAAGGGTTTAGTAAAAGAGGTTTTAGTGTTTGAACATATCTATTCTGGAGGCTAAAAATTTACAATGTCATTTAATAATTTATTGAACAAATTATTACCGCTATTTCTGTAGCATCATAAAAATTCACACAAATATGAGTCTATCTTCTTCCTGTAGCATGTTCTTTTTTGTTTCTGGCTTTTGCTTGTGCCCATAACGATTTAATTCCTTGTGTCCTCCTGTGGTGGGATTTTTTTTTTTTTTTTCTAAGCTCTCAAACTTATAAAAATAGGAATGTGGGAAAAATAAGGAAAATTATTTTTGGCTGGAAAGTGCCTTTCACTAAGGGGAGACCCCTATTTGAAGGATGTATGAGAAGGATATAGGGTGTGGAATACCTAGAAAGGCGGATGGAGTCAGGAAGGTAGTGAGAGTCTACCAAGGATTGAGCCTAGGGGCGCCTAGGCGATGGTTTGTTGTAGGCCAGGCGAAGCCTGGCCGGCCGCCCCGCCAGGGGCCTGAATGAGTCGGCCTAATCGGCCGGAAGATCAACCCTGCTTACACAGGTAGATGGGGTAATGTGGCGTCGGTTGAGTCGGCCGGGAGATCGGCCTGTGGTGGGTTTTTTTTTTTTTTTTTTTTTTTTTTTTTTCTAAGCTCTCAAACTTATAAAATAGGAATGTGGGAAAATAAGGAAAAAAAAGGTGGTGGGATCTACGAAATCATGCTGATGATACATTCCTGGTATGTTAATAATGCGGGTGTAGGATGCCCACATGTCAGATATAATTGTTGTACCGGGGTGAATACATTCTGATATTGTTTTCAGTAGTGTTTCCGATGTACGGTCTGGCACGCAATACATGAGCCATTGCTTATTTTCCCGACAAACACCTTCGAAGACCCATTGATTAGGACAACGTGATTTTTGCGCCGAGAAAAATTCGATTCGTCTGTCTCAACTGTTTTCCCTGGCCCCCCGATCTTTCTGAATTGTTTTAATAAATGATCTGCATAATCTTCTCGAAACATATTTTTCCAATCTGTAATAGTATCGGTTTCTAATCCTAGTTCCTCTTGACAAAATTTAGTAGATGTATATTCTTTTGTCCAGCAGTATAGCAAAATAACAAATTCATTAAATGGCAAATTAGTCTTTTCCAAAAATGTTCCTTTTCTCAATCCAAAGGTTTCTTAGCAGCCTCTCACGTTGCATCTCCATCTATCCTTTTCACCTAAATAAAGTTTCATTTGATGGCCATTAGAACGCATCTTTTCACTATCCCCTTTAGATTGAAGAAACAAAACCGCTTTTTCCTTCGTATCCACTTCAGCAGCTAAATCAAATAACTGCATGATGTTTCCCTTCAGGATCACAAAACTAAACTGAAACATTATCAGGTACCAAGGTTCACATAGGCGGGTCAAAGTAAACATAAATATAGATAAAAACATTACAGGAAAGATGAAAGGTGGCAAAATAACCAAAACAATGCTAGATATCAGTGGGGTTCCTATGCTCAAAAAGAACCAATTTGAGACCTGAAATCAAAGTTTCTATATGTTCTATATGTTTACCAATACCAAATCGCCTTTAGCAAAAAAAAAAAACAAATCTGAAGAGCGCCTTCTTTCTACAAAGAAAAACTTTCTGGTCATTTGCTCTCAAGATTCGCAGTCTTTCGGCACTTTCTTGAATGATGAATAAAAATTTATCATTTATATGAACTGATAATTATACTTGAGTGAATCGAACGTTCCTGGACTGGAACCCTAATTAACGACACCTTGGAACGAATCAAGTAACTGTTCTCTAGAGTGAGCCAATCAATGGCATCTAGCGGTACGTAGTGAAACTAATACAATGGCAGGTACAGAATTATGAAATGAAAGTTTTTCAAAGTTATTAAATGAAGAGTTAAATTTGTAAGTGGTCATGTTATGTATCTACTCCATGCACAATTAAACAACTATAAATAATGATGTGTACACACAATACAAGAAATATCATTTGAAAATGTTTAACCATTGTGAAAATGAGAATAACATTTCATACAATATATTGTTGTAATATATAAATAATATTTAAATTAAAAAAAATTAAGTTTTACATACACAGGAATTACCATTTGAAAATCTCTGACTAGAACACAAAACATTACAATAGTGTACTACTATAAAATTTAAATACTTTAGTAAAAAGATTGTTCATGTGTATAGTTGAGTGAATTACTGCCATTAATGTTCACAAAAATATTTTATATTTTAGAAGTTACACAAATATAAGCACATAGAGAAATTATAAAGGAATAGAAAAAAATAACATTCCAGAATCATGACCCCTATGAATAACATTATAGTACAGATTCAGGAATTCACTGCCTAACTGAAAATAAGTAGTTCAATACCAAGAGAGAGAACAAAGTTGGTATAATTCAATGTTAAATTAAAAGAGAACCATGTCATTTACAGATATAAGATAAATCATAAGTAATAAACTGTAATAATGAAGATATATTTATATTTTGCATATATGAAGTACTGAATGTAAGGATGAAGCCTGTTGAACCTTAGGAGAGATAGAATTCTAGGGAGTGGTGGATTGAGCAAAAAAGGAACAGCTGAATGCTTATGGTCTGTGGTAAGGAGTTGAACCAATAAAAAATTATCTTCAGAAGGGGAAGAGCCATCTTAACTCGACAAGGGATCCCATATAAGCATCCCAGAGACCAAAAAATACATCATTTGAAGCAATTCATGACACTTCAATCAATGAGACCCCCGTATACCAACAACCATAGTCAAGTGGGGGGGGGATGAAGGAGGATACCAAGGATAAGCTGGGGGAGAAGACGAGATAGTTACCTTAAAGGTGTGTATTGAACATGAGGAGATTTGTAAGATATGGGGTTTTCAGAAGGGGGTTAGGTTGATTGTATTGCCTTACTTTCAGCAGAGTAGCAAAAAGTATAATAGGAAGATATTTTAGGTTTAAGACAGGAAAGTGAATCTTCAATCTGCGGATTGAGATTTTGCTGTGTTTAACCTTACTTTATTCAGATTCATGCGTGCACTTATCCAATTTAGGTCTTTATGCATCTTGGCAAACGCAGTAAATAAATCTGAGGGTGATGGGATTTGAATCCAGGAGATCATTAATGTACAAACTAAAGATAAGAAGAGAAAGGCTTGATCCCTTGGGTATACCCGAGGACAGAGTAAGGGAAGCAGATAGGGGTTGATTAGGGACTGCTTGAGTAAGATAAAATAGGAATGATTGAAACGAGATTAAAGAGCTATCTGAAAAGGTTAATAAATTTGAAAAGAAGGATTGAGTGGTCTATGGTATCAAACACTCTGGAGAAATCTATGAGAATTAGGACCGTTAGTTTAATAGTGGTTGAATCTGATCACTAGTGATATTATCTAGTGCGGTTTAATTATTATGTATAAACTAAATTGTATCTTCTCTATGGAGAAACTCTAAAGTTTGAAGCTTCTCGCGCACATATTTTTAATTTTAAATTGATTAGTTAATGTTTTAAAAACTGACTTTCTTAATGTTTATTATAATTAATCCAAACCTTATATATTTGAAATCATCATGAACAATTATAAATGATGGATTCCATTAATTAAAAAGGAATTGATAAGCACGGTGCAAATGGCCCTCCAGAACATTCTGCCTCCCTCAAGTCTGACAGGATGAGATGATGATGAGGATGAGATAAGCTTCTCTCACCGATAGACTTAAGTGATTTACCTTTGTATTCTACATATATCTGAGGGACAAAACATGCGAAGGTCCCCCCTCTAGAATTTCTCCAAAGTTTAAAAATGTAAAAGCTATTATTAATTTCAGATTAGAGAAAAGAAAGATTATTATTGGCATTGGAAAATAAGAGCAAGGCATTATCGAGGGCTGACATGTGAGTCAAAATGTATTAAATATTCAAGATGGGCCACCTATTCAAGATAGAATGTATGTTAACACCAATAGCAATTTCTGAGAGATCTCATTTAGCCCACTACTAGATAATAATGAAATCAATTTGTATTGTTAAATTGTTATAGAATTTTA
This sequence comes from Acanthosoma haemorrhoidale, assembly GCA_930367205.1. Taxonomy (NCBI): domain Eukaryota; kingdom Metazoa; phylum Arthropoda; class Insecta; order Hemiptera; family Acanthosomatidae; genus Acanthosoma; species Acanthosoma haemorrhoidale. The sequence continues at coordinate 17,467,614 of OV884013.1, read as the reverse complement.
TTTTATTTTGTTTGTGACACCATAGAACTTGTTTTAACGTAAATTATTTGCTGTTCTGTTTTAATGTTTAATTGTTTCATGCTAGTTTTGTTTCATAGCTAATTTGTCATCATATCTGACCTTAAATTGTTCATTTATATCAAAAATTTGTTTTTCTAATTGATTAAAATATAATAATACATTTTTATTTTTATTTAAATGATATCCAATTTATTTGCAACCATCGTCCTAATGTCATTTGCTTTTAAATCAGATATATATATACACAAAACCAACCAATCATCAACATGAAATTCCTTTGTAAGAAGAAATTCGGGGCAATGTTTAATATTATATACATATTTTTTTATTCTATACACATGTTTTTTCAGCCAGCTTGTGTATATTCAACTTTTTTCATCTAAAATCAGTGTTTTCACTTTATTGGACATCATGGTGGTGGTCTCGGGACAATGACTTGACAAATCCCCCCTCCATATTTTCATTCTATCAAGATGACTGTCATTGGTGACGCTAGACAGCATTTCCATCAAGTGTCTCCCACACTTATTAGTTGTGTTTTGTGTCACAGCGTATTGCGCGCCTTAAGTCTCCAACCTTCCAATGATTGGCCTTTGCACACCTGCGTGCAGCAGGGCTAAGTACTCTTGGGGAAATGCGTTCGGCCTCCTATATAGGGCATGAAGATAAAAGGATTTTCCGAAATTTATCATTACTGTCAAGTGATGGAACTTGCCATCACGAGTGATTGATTACTTCCATAAATATTAGTTTCATTGTTAAGTTTATGGTGAATATAGATTATAAAATTAAGGCAATGTAAGTGAGGATTCACTGTAACATATTTACATAATGAAACAATAATATATATATATTTTAATTGTATTGTAACATTTAGTTTAGTATAGGTTTTTTTATAGCTACTTATGCAGTTTATATGCTTAGATCTACAATTTATGAATAAATAGTTTACCTGTGTTAGAACAAGAAATATTTAAGTTAAATTGAAGTGACACCGAATGATGATGTTCCGAACATTGTTAATGTATTATTGATATCATTGTATTGCTATTACAACATATTTTCTTAGAAATAAAGGTTTCGTTGGATTTGTTTTATTATTGACAAGATGTGTGTTTATAATTGTAATCACTGTAAATGCATATTTCTTTTTTAATAAGAATTGTTTCGTGACCGAGTTGCAATTATTATTTGCCTTTTAATTTACTAATGTATGGATGAAGTTGATGAGGTTTTCGATTAACATGTTGTTTTGAAACCACTAACTCTGTACACTAGTTGACTACCCTGGGCTCTGGCCCCCAGATCTGTTTATCGTGCACCTTTTATTTGTTAGTTGGCTTTGGTACAATCGCTCCAGTCAGCCGTATAGTCCGTTACTTGTGATATAATTCCATATTTTTGTTTTGTCCATGTTTTAGGATTTTCACCTGCAATCTTCCGGTGTTTTTTAGAGATTAATATTATAAAAATGAATAAATAGAAGTTACCTTCTTGTCGGGCCAGAAAATACCCACATACCTTTCCAGTATAGAAAGAGGGGATGACTTCACAATCCCAACACGGCATGAGTTCACAAAGTGCGCGGGCGTAGAGGCCATGTGATTGGCCAAAATAGACTGTCAGAGAATTGGCCGAAATTCTCATTGGCTGTAGGCAGGAATGACCGGCCTATGTAAGACAGAAATTCTGAGCTTTTCTAGACAATCGGAATCAGGCACTTGGCGTGAATACTGGCACTGGCGCTTGTTGCTCTGCTCGAACCATGGCTTTCTTATTTAATTAGCGATTCACTTCTCTATATCCTTAACCTTGCTGTCTTTAGTCTGGCGTTGTCAGACCCTACATCTTCCTAGTGGGATTTTCTGGCTTCGTCTAACTAAAACTAGCAGTGCCTAGGAAGGTATCCCCCTCCCATGCAGACGGCGTTCTCTTGGGCTACACAAAATGTACCTAGTAGCCTCTCCCCCAGCGGTCCAGTCTGCCTCTTTCCGGTTCACACTCTCCTTTGGGTTCCGGACGGTTTTCGCCTACCCTTAGATACCGAGTGTGAACTCGTGGTCATTTCAAGACCACGTAAACGACCTATAATACCTAGCCTGTACCTCTTCTCCTGAACATAGTGCACTGTCGGGGCAAACCTACTAATATCTTATGGAGTCAAACAAATGCAAATTAAGCAATCCGCCGACTAGGCCGACAGCAAAGGACCACAGGTTTATTTAACTCTTTCTGACACCCAGCGGGAATTGGCTGAGTCGACGAGACCTCCCTCGGCGGGCGCTCTCGACAGGAGGCTCAAAGAAAAGTTGAAAAATTGAATAGAAAAAATTGTCAACTAGACGATGGAACTACCCTTAATGTATAGACCAAAGGCTAAACAAACCGCTGTTTCAAAGGAGACAACGATTATGATTTTAAATTTCCTAAATGATTTGTTACCTAATACATATACAAATTAATACTATAATAGCCAAATTTAGAAAAAAAAAATAAACAAACAAACTTCACTACCTTCAGAAGTCCCTTTCTAGTATCGTACAATGACCCACCCAAATGCTAGAACTACTTTATGGCACTAGTTATAATGCAATTAAGTCATCTAAACCAGTGTAGAATATTTGTAAAACAATAGAAGAAATATTTTTTAAAAACAATTCATAAAAACCGGGATGAAGCCGGAGTGTAGGGGATGGAGGCAGGAGTGGTGGGAGTGAAAGTAGCTGATGTAAGGACGGCAGTGTAGAGCCGACAGTCTGCCGTGTAGTGTCTCTGTGCCAGGACAAGGTAAGTCTCTTACGTGTACATTATGTCATAGTATAGTTACACTATACCTTTTAGACTATATTTATCTTACATGTAACCTATTACGCTATATTATATATATGTTTTATTTTTTCCTAGCTTTATATCATAGTTTTTCTAATTAACATTGGGATTCCAATTTTAGTTGATAGCCACCCTTGTTCTCTAACTAATACTTTAGGTATTTTTATTATATGAACACACATAACAAAAACATATACTAAATGACATGGCTTAGATGAAAATTTTATTTCATATTTGGACCAATTTCATTTTAGTGGGCAGAGAAAGTAATGGACATTGTAAAACATGATTAACCACATTGAAAAAAAAAGAAAAGAAAAAAAACTCAAATATAATGACAGAAAGTAGCATAAAAAATCAGCATGACTATAAAAATACATCAAGGGAAAGTAAAAAAAAAATACCATCATCATTTATACTTTAGCTTAAAGCGAATACATTTTTAAATTATTACTTTGACAGCAGGGATTTTTAAATTTGTTAGACGTGCAGTACCAGACAGACGAAAGATTGCCCAACGCAAACAAGACAGTGTGAGGTAACAATAATATTTTGTAGAGAAAGTGTAATGCATACGCAGCCAGCAATGCAATACTAATAACTTGTCATTATTTATCCAGCATTAAATATTTTACTGTTACAACAGCTTGAATACGAATTTATATATTATTAATTTATATATATTAATTGCTTGTTCTCTTTTCAAACCAGCAAACTTCCACTTTGATGCCAAACTTGCCAATACGCGTGATTGATTCCTTATAAACGTGAGCTAGCTCAGATCAAAAGTGTTTTGTTTTTTTGAAAGTTTTTAGCACTCGATCTTTTTAATGCTCCCTGAAAACCGGCGGAATGTCAGCGAAAAATGGTGGAGGTGATTTGATGCCGATTTTGATCATAAATTTCTATTTCGATTTACGTTCAGCGGCACTTATTCCGAAAAACACCAAACGAAGGGTTTAACAGTGTAGTCGTTTGGATACTGTTTTAGAAAAAAGAAATTTAATGGTTAAGTTGCAGGATCTATCGAAATTAATAGATCAATTGTTATTTGTATGAATAGTAATTTATTCTTAGAAGTAATTATGTAATATCCTATCTGCATATATAATGACATCACGATGCATTTGTTCTATGGAAAGTGAGAGATCCATTCATGCTGACAATCGCGGAATACATATAATTAAAGAACATCATAGTATTCATTTTTAATTATAAGATTTGAAATATTTTTATGAATGAAAATACTTGTTTGCCCGCATCATTGTTTATTCACAGCACTAGTAATTTCTATAGCTTTTGAAGGGTTATACCTTCACATTCAGGTAATGAAACGGACATCTTGTAACCATTTCATATCCGTTTAATAATACATTAAGTGATAATCGGTTGTAATTTATCACTTGTATATCATAAAAAAAAAATAAAATGCGATATAAATGAACAATATTATAAATTGTTACTTTGACAATTGTTAAACCAGTATGTTATGTGTAATTGTTATAATTTGTTCATTTTGGCACCTAGTAGTCCGAAGATAGTACTTACGCTGTGAATAATTATTTTTATTCGTGGTACCACGAACCGGAATTACATCATGAAATATTTTTGCTTTTAAATTTTTTGTTGTTGTTATTTGATATACCTATGGCAAATGCGTTAAATTTAGGAAGCAATAGAAGTAAATAATTCATAGTAGTTCAATTACGGGAACACTTTTCTCTAAAACTCTGGGGTTTAATGTCGCTATGGGAACTTCAAGACCACTCAAAGATCGACATCTTGCCATTATAAACATTCACCACAGACGAGTTGTTGAAATTTTATTAGTGTCGTGCAATCAATAATATTTCTGGTATTCTTTCGTATTTTCTATTTTTACTTATTAAATCAGCTCTGTTATAAGTCATGCGCACGATTTATTTGTATAACTAATACATTTTGAAAATTTTAATTAACATAATAATAGTTTCGATGAAGTTACTATAACAACTTAGTATAGATTGCTCTTCCATGGATACTTCATTGAATAATACAAAAAACAAATCTAAGGCGAACAGTGGCTGAAAACGCCAATTTAATGATTTATTTTATAATTGTCCACATAAGTCTCATCATTATTTAAATATTATTGATCTGGACGTCAAGATCATTTGATTTGAAACCCATATGATAGGAAAGTATTGATTTTTAGTTGCCAAGCGTTGTAATTCATAAATTAATTACAATTAATCAATATTTTAGTGATTGGCATTATTTGCCATGCCAGTAGATCTTCAACTTGGGCTTCGACGGGCAATTCATATTCCCAGACCAAACAGGGAACTCACCATCACCAGATCAGACTGACAGGCACAGTATTGAAAACATAAGTGTTTTTGGTTTTGAAAAATCAACGAAATTTTAAAAAGGGCTTGAGTGGCTCCATGAATGTCTATATACAGAAAATATTTTGGCTATCAAAAATATTATTGTTAAGTTCTTGGGATCTACGAGAAAAATAAGTGACAAAGAACCATTATTGTTTTCCATTTCAGTCCGATCGTCAGATTGTTTTCTAGTTTTCAGATTCAGGATTTTGTTGAATTTTCAAGACAATGAATAATTATGTGTTAGGTAGTGTGTCAGCTTGCCTGTTCCGAAGATTTCTTCCCGGTCTAAAAGTAAAATTCTCCTCTAAAAGACTTAGAGGCACATTAAAGCTCAAAAGACAGTTTGAAAAAAATTCTTATCATAATGAAAATGGTTCAAAATTGATGGTCCCAAATTACTACTGCTTAGCGTGACTATATCTCCCTATTATTAATAAAGTTTTGAATGTTCTACATTTTATTTTATGCCCTGGAGAAAAACAAAGAGAAGTTTTTCTACATGTCCAAAAGTTAGACAAAGTAATCTACATCAATCGAAAATATCACCCTCTGAACTTTTTCACCAAGTAGGGGCTTATATGACAACAGTTGACTGACATTTATCGGTAATGAATTAACTGCTAAACTACAATTTAATGATGATATTATAATAAGTGTTTTGGATCGCACAATTAAAGGTTTTCTTGCGGTCATGACAAAGTCGGAAAACGATTATATTGACAGTTTTTGTAATAATTTTTGTAAGCACAGTCAACAAAAGTCTTTTATGAAATGATTTTTATTAATTAGAACGTCAATCACATAGTATCCTAGTATCCTGCTGAGTTGAATTTGATACATATTGAATTTCTATGGGCCTTCAAACGGAACATCCGTTTATATAAAATTTCTTGTTTGCAGTCTACCCGTCAGTCAGCACCATGGCACACAAGTGTGGAAACGACAAAACCAATGAAACCCTAAAAACCTTTAATATGTTAAGTGGACTCAACTAAACAAGGTATTTAAAGTAAGCCGTTTTCAGTACTTGCCAACTTTTCTCATGATATGTGGGTAACGCTACAATGCAAACGTCATCTTAAAACATTATTTGTTCTTTCAAATGTTAGGGTCATACAACGTTTTTTTTTTAACTGGTAGTACAGCAAGGTTCAGAAGCACCAGGTTAAATATTTCATGGCAAGTTGACAATCAATCAACCAGTACAGGATTTATAGTTGCAAAGGAATTTAGTTCCGCATTTAAAGTTGAGTGATAATCAATAATAATAAATACAAATAGCGAATAGTAATAAATTATAAAAAATAATTAAGTGGTTTTACCTCTTTTCAGGCGTTAAAGAATGTGTAATTTAATGACTTAACCCCCCCCCCCCGGAGATAATGTGAACTCGTCACTGTTGTTTGTTGGACAACTGCTTCTCTATGACTTACGTATCATCGTCTATACTTATGATTCCGTAACGGAATGAAGTGCAGTCCACTCTTAGCCTGTGTGAATAAATGTTCTAATTATTTGTTTTGCAATTGGAAAGGAGGCCAAGCTAGTGGAGCTAGTGGTCACTCTCGCCTCTCTGTAGAAATTATTTTAAGTCTCTGTAGTTTGTCTGTTCAAGTTTTTCTTAATGTTTTCAAACAATCTGGGTGTATAGATACCCCGTCTGAAATAATGCTGTCCTGTTCGTCAAAAAAAAAAAAATGTAAAAAAACAAAATTTGAAGTTATTAACCTAAAACGGAAAGCAATGAAACCTTAACGTGCGACAGCAAACTGATAGTTGTAGCAACTTTTTCAAGCAGCTAGCCCTAAAAACACTACACGTTTAATCAGAAAATCTAGGTCTTTAATTTATTTACTTGCTCATAAATATTGGATACGACTTTATTTTGCTTTTTTTTTAGAGGGGCCGGCACTATTTTTTTTAAATATTTTTTGTCACAAAATGCAATTTTATATCCGTGCAAAAATCGAGCGTTACAAAAAAAAAAAAATTGAATAATGGAAAACTGTTAAACATATATATTCCTAACTGTCAAGCTAAACTAAACAAGAAATAGCTGACCGTTCAAAATAAACGCTTACCGGATCATAACATAACATTTTAAACCTTAGCTAATTGGCCTTAGTATTGAAGAAGTGGAGAAATTAACGCAGTCCTGTTTCAATCACTCTATTATTTGTCATATTCTACACTGTTTTATTTTCACAATCAATCAATAAAACTATACTAAAGCAACAAACAATAAGTATATTAGAAAGATTTCTCTATCAAGTGTAGAATTGTCTATTTTTGAACTTTCATATGAAAAAAACCCAAAAAAAAACCTACTTAAATATTAAAGAATGTTTAAAAGTTAAAACAGACTCAAGCTTAGAGTATGATACATAATATAACTTTTAATTACTCCTCCTGTTATCATAATTAATGTTGTAATTAATTACTTTAAATCGGACTTTCATTCATCAATTAAAAATAAATAAATCGTAACATTTTTAGCCACCTCTTTGAAAATTTATTTCTTTGTTTTGTGAAGAAAAGTAAATACGAACCAGTTACGTATTTTAAAGTTGACAAATAGTTACATTCCATCGTCAAATTCTATTTCTCCAAATTTATTGTTGGTTTGAAATTCACGATTTTAAAACATTAGCGTAAAATGTATCTGATATTTCATTAATATTATTTATTCTGCAAAACAAAATCTGTTCACAAGTGGTTTGATTTAATACGCCCCTAATCAATTATAATAGTTTTGTTTTTATAAAATTATGTAGTTTAATTCAAAAATAACAAGTTGGAAACGAGCTGTAGACGCCTGTCTGTCTCTCCTAGTCTTTGAAAGTCCTTTGGTTAAAGATAAAAACAGGAAATTTTACACTAAGTTCACTTATATTTTGGGAAGCTACGAAAAATATAGCAATCTTTATAAAACATGATTAAGTGTTATCAATTAATTGAATACTACTAGGCAGATGTAGTATTTAACCAATACAGATTTCGGAAAATATGCAATAGATATTCAAACTGAAGATGGTGACGCCCTGACATCTTGAAAATGTTAATTAAGTTAATTTAAGTCTTTTGAAACTATCAATACAGAAAGCCAATTACTTTAACGCCAATGTATTTAACCCTTGGATTTTTTTATTAACTAGTATAACTACAAAGTATTTTAATTTTCATAGATAAATAAATACTACAAACATGAGGGTTGAGGGTTGGCGAGGGTTCAACGACATGCGTTGGTGTACTGGCGATAAGTATTCTCTACGAACCGTTACTGGCTACCACTTGCCACTATTTATTACCATTCTATAAAACTATAGTTTCCAAACAACCGCGAGAGAGCTGATCTCTTATTGGACTTGATGACTTATTGGAATCCTGGACTATTTATTGATCAAGTTACAATCGATAAACAGCAAACGTAAAGTAGGATCAAAAACTCTTTATTTTGTTGGTGTGGATCAAATGTGAAGTGCTTCATTCCATCTATTTATTTTACTTTTGTATAATATTGTTTCTTCGATGTAAGTTCAAGAGATGAACTTCAGTAGTGTTAGATAATTTTGTTTCCCGGGAACAAGTTAGTATATCGAAATAATGTCAAAACAGGATAAGCGTACATAAGTGGTTTTTGGTAATTAGATTTTAGATTTTGAGTGGACTTGCTCGGACAATTTAAGTTTTGTTCTCTTGGAAGTATAAGTGTATTTTATATATTCCTCGGAGCCATGGATACATTACTTTTGAAGCAGAAATACATTCAATAAAACGTCAACAAGTAAAAAGGAAGAAAGTAGTATTAATGGATTTGTAAAATCCTCACGGGCTGAGCCTAGAAAATTGCAGATGATTGGCTAATACTAAAATTGAAAGTGACACTGTTTCGTTTCTACACTAATTTCCAAAGCGGCATCCATTACGGACAAGTTGGTGAGAGTTCAACGACATGCGATAAGTTGGTGTACTGAAAAGTTGGTGTACTGGCGATAAGTATTCTCTACGATCCGTTACTGGTTACCACTTGCCACTATTTATTACCATTCTATAAAACTATAGTTTCCAAACAACCGCGAGAGAGCTGATCTCTTATTGGACTTGATGACTTATTGGAATCCCGGACGATCCTTAAACTGGAGCTAATTCCATTTTCCACTTTAACTAATTCTTTTTCACGAATTTTAATGATTAATATATAACAATGTAAATATGGAATGTTTTTCCTGGTAGTTATGGGTTCTTACTTCAAACGATAAAGAAAATAACTGAATATTTCAAGCCACGTGGATTATGTCTAACCTTTTATTGTGCTATAATTACAATCTGCCTTTTATAAGGCAATAAGTAATAAGATAAATGCTCTCATTCATACCATATTTGCAATTCTTCATTCACTCGCTCATTCACACAATATTTACAGACAGCCCAGAGACCTCCCAAATCCACATGCGAAGAGAAAGTGGAGTCTTGGGAAGTCCCCCACGCTCCTCCGTCAGCCGCGTCACCGGATTAACCTTGCGCACACCTTGCGCAGTGGCATTATTGTAACCGATGAAGTTCTACTGAGGTGCAATTATTGCTTATTGAAAACTCTATATTTTCTAACCAAATATATTTTTTTATTTTTAACGTACATCTACTGAATAATTTTTTATATTGTTACTTCAATGACGTTGTTGTGTTTTTTTTATCTTATATACGTGAATTTTACTCTATATCTGATTTGTATCAAATTTATATAGTTTTAATGTCAGCTCTTGTATATAATATCTATATATATAATTTTGTGGCGCTAGGGTAAAAGTTTATTTTTTACTGCTTTCGGCCTTTCAATCAAAAGTCATGAGAACAATAGTAAATGCCCCTTATTACGTCAGCAACAAAACCCTTCATAACGAACTTAATATACCTTACATTCTCGAACTCATCCCTTCCAAGTTCATGAAATTCCATAGTAACCTATCCAACCACCCAAATCCCCTAGCACAGTCATTGCACTGCACCACTAATTCCTGTAATCCTCCTCGGAGACTGAAACGGCAGTGGTCTCGAGACCTGCTATACATGCATATCAGGGGGAGTCCTGACAATGGCCAGTTTCTCCAATCATGTCCTGAGCGTCTGTGGCTCTCGCGCTCTCGGCCAGCCTCCACTGCCACTTATCCAGTGACGCGGCAGACGGGCGTGGGGGACTTCCCAAGACTCCGCTTCCTCTTTCGCATGCGAGGGAGGTGACAACCATGTGGATTTGGGAGGTCTCTGGGCTGTTTGTATATACTGTATGAATGAGCGAGTGAATGAAAATTGTAAATATGGTATGAATGAAAACATTTATCATAATTACTTATTGCCCAATGAGGCAGATTGCAATTGTATCATAATAAAGTAGTTTTTATCAATTACTACTTTTGTGAGAATACATTTATGTATTTTGAAAGTTCTTGTTTTGTGTTTTTTGAAGTAAAAAAGGAAGTTTTACCCTTTCACCCTTGCACCACAGAATCATGGTTTAACTGTGGCAGGACACCTATGAATTTTCTTTTTCCTTTGATTATAAATATATCTTGTGGGTGGTTTGCCGAGGGCACTGATGCTAATAAAAAAAGTAGTATTTATTTACACACATGATACAACAGGCGTTCACTTTATTATTAACGTAGTAAAAGAGAGTACTCAAAGGATTTTTGAAAATTATAAGAGGGCCAACAAATATTATATTAGTCTTTACTGTTGTGCACAATGTCTTAAATAGGAAGAAGATATATAAATACATTCATTTTATTTTTAAAGACCAATGGAAATTAGTATTTTAATTGTAGATTATAACGTTAGTTACATTTTCACTAATAAATTTTAAACCTTGAAACAGAAAGTAACAATTTTTTTGCAATACAAACAGTAAATGGCATACTCATCCCGCTTTCAGGGTTTTGTTTTTGACTTTTTTCAAAACCAGACACGCTTATACTTTCACCCGCGAGTTTTTATATATGTTATGATATTTTTTCAATCTATCCTCTTCAAACTAAATATACGAAATGATTCTACATTAAATACTCGTTTGATTATATGTAATTTTAGTTGAAAAATATTTCCATTGTAAATAAAATTATATGTATTAGGTTGGCAAGAAAGTGATATCAGTTTGCACCAGTAGTTAACGTTATGTTTGGTTCGTTATTCTTTTGTCAATGTTAGAATTTTTTTCTTTTGAGGTTAGGTATCGATATCTTTAGGCTGCTGAAGAAAGACATTCCATGTAATTTTGTTTAAAACTGTCAGTTTACGGTCAGTTTTAACATGGAGTGCAAAAATAAGCATTTTCAACACATTTTACTCTTTTATTTTGATAAAGGCAAGAAAGCGGCTCACAAAGAGATATGTGAAGTTAACGGTGTTGATTGTTTAACAGAACGCACGTGTCAGAAAAAATTTCGTTCTCGAGATTTTTGACTGAAAGATGACCAACGTTCTGGTCGACCTTCTGAAGTTGATGACAAAATGAAAGCCATAATTGAATCGAATCGTCATATAACTGTGGGAGAGATTGCAAAACAGTTAAATGTATCACCCACAATTAGAAATCATATAAGACGTCTTGGACTTGTCAAGAAGCTCGATATTTGGGTTCCGCCACGACAATGCGAGGCCTCACACATCTTAGCAGCCTTAGCAACACGTACGGAATTATTGGATTGGGAAGTGATGTCGCACCCCCCATACAGCCCCGACCTTGCACCATCGGATTATTATTTATTTCGAAGTTTACAAAACTTCTTAAATGGTAAAAATGTCTGTACTAACGATGACCTCAAATCGCTGAGTTTTTTGCCGATAAGGACCAGACGTTATGAGCGCGGGATCATGAAGTTACAAGAAAGAAGGCATAAGGTCATCTAGCGGGATCGAAGATATTTGACTGATTAAAGTTCATTTTTTGTATAGAAACAATTGAGTTTTATTTCACACTATAAAACCGAAATTACTTTCTTGCCAACCTACTATAATTGGTCTATAAACAATTACGATTAATAAATCTACCTATTCTCAGCCTCACCGGATATGAGCAACTCAAGACTTGTTTGGAAAAACTGGCCATTGTCAGGACTCCTGCTGTCATGAATTTATAGCAGATCATTCGACGCCACTGCCATTTTAATCTTCAAGGTGGAGGGTTTTAGTGATGTGTGAAGGTTTATTAGGACTGTGCTTGAGGATTAGGTCATTGGATTGATGGACTTTCATGGGTGTGTTAAGATCGTTATGGAAAGCTCTGTTGCTGAGGTCATAAGGGGTATTAACTATTGTCCCCGAGACTTTTGATTAAAAGGACGTGCTTGATCTTTGACTTTTTTTGCTGCCTCCCATAGCTCTAGTCCGGATGTCTAGACTTTAGTATGACTTCGTGGTTAGTTTTCTATTGAGAGTTATCGGAAAATGCCTTATACGAACACTACAGTTATTATTAACATGCATTAAAACTACAAATAGGATCACAGTAATTATGTGGTGTATCACTTGAATACATTTCTTTTATCCAGCCAGCCCTGGAGAGCCTCGGGGATTCCCCCAAAACCTCTGGCCGCACTTAATCTCTATTTTATTCATACGAAATTCAAAGCTTACATAATAAATGCGTCGTGATTGTAAAATTAACGAATGACCGAAAGTGGTAGTTCTATGCTTAGAGACCCAGTAACTTTATATTGCGCACTCAGTAGGTCAAAAAAAACAAAACATGGAATATGTATTGCTGCCATTTTTAAGAACTGACAAATACTTTTATTATACTTTCAAACGATTTTGGTCTATTGTTCCTTTATAGAAAAAAAACCCCTGCAAATTGTACATCTTTATGATTATGTTTTTGCATTTATTTGTTATGGATCCATTTATTAGACTTATAACAAAACAATGTTATATCAAGTAAATGGAAGCTACAAGGTTCAGTAAGAATTTAATCTATCCTAGTTGACTCATTTTCTATGAAGTAATAATTACATAAAAATGATGTTATAAATGTAGTTTCTCCTACCATAAAACTGCCTATTCCGTAATAATATGACCATCGCCTTATAAAACTGGCCATATTTTCAAACTTAACTCAAATGTGGAACCTCGTGATTTTTCCTTGGGTTCTTCCCTTACTAGGTATTTAGCCAAAAATGCCCCAAGGAGCAAAAAAATGTCAATATGTATCATAATATTAAGTATGTATATGTCCATATTTGGATTGGTACATGTTAACATAGCAACATTAGTATGACCTATTTAGCCTCTCCGACCTCTGACATTTAAAGGCATCCTAAGAATTGCGCGTGCACAAGTGATGTAGTTGTTCATTCATTACAGCTACTTATTTTCCATCTTTAGTTTTTCATATCATGGAAATACAAAAAAAAAATCGAAAAAGGCAGTATTGTTATTTACACAGTATGTGGTTTAATTGTAACTTGGTACAGTGGCCTACCTGGGTATAGACAATAGAAGGGAATAGCTATTAATGTTACAAATCTCATAGTTTTATATAGTTGCTTAGTTTCGACTTAACTTGATGAAAACGTAACGCTAGATTTGTTACTAAAGCCCTTATTAACGTACGCAGCCCCTAGTTTGGCCTTAGCCAGCCATACTAATATCAGCAAACTTCAAAAAATACAAAATAAGTTCTTAAAAATAAAATTTGACAAACCAAGGTTCACTACAATAGACAAGTTGCACAAAGTAACCAGAGCTGATTGTATTTTAAATATTTTAACAGCGATAACCGCCTATTTTATTGATGAATGTAAACATAACGAGAATCCATTACGTTAAAATATTTCTGACATAGATAAATTACCGGAAACATCAGATAAGGGCAAAATATATTATGAAGAAACGATAGATAGATAATATCTTAATAGCTGCTAACAGTATGATTTAATAACCTCTTTGTCATTAGTTTTGCATTAGATGTCACTTAAATATTATAACCGATGGAATGAACGAAAATCAAAATTTTTAAATAGCTTCTCAACACTAACTTGTTAGGATATTTAAAATCAGAGAGAATCTGGTCCATTAATAGTTGAGGGACCGAGCTTAACATTTTTCACATACTTACGTTATTACATATCGACCATAGGCCCTTATGTACAAACATAATTTAGAACAAATAAATTATTAACACTATGACCCCACCCCCATCCCCATCCCGCATCGATGGCAACAGACTCGGGGAAAATTAAGGTTAAGAATTAGTATATAAGTTTGAATAAAAAGGTGAGCCCCATCACCTTTACTAGTCAGTTCAGTCGAGGCACGTATAAAGTGTATCAGTATACTTGTTTATTCCATTATATAATTTTTATAAAATAACAAAACCTGTATATAACGTAGTGACGCTAGGAGAAATACAAAAATAATTTGTAAACAGATTCACCTGAGGATCTATAATTATATATAATTATCTGTAAATTTAAAGGGGCTATGAAGAAAAAAACATATAAATTGATGTTTAAGTTTTCGGCTGGTTGCCGGTTAAAACGACGGGCGGATGATCCGAAATCAAGCTTCTATATTTATAGGAACGATATATTCCCTTTTTAAGAATTATTTTCAAGGCACACTGACGGTATTAAGGTATCTTATACCCTATATAGTATCTTATACCTTAATACCAAGTCCTATTATATTACCTATATATTACCCATTATATTATATTACCAGTTTTTTCCCGACCTGTTGTTGGTATTTATCCTGCTGTGAGTCACTAAGAGCCGAGAGCAGGCCCATACTGTTTGCCAGCGACGGCCTCGTCGACACTTTCCCTCTTCAAGCAATAGAAGGAGAGATTACGTCTGTGTGTCAGTCAGCGGTATTTTTTCTCACAGTGCAATCGTCTCACAGAACAACTGGTAAATCCACTTACTTATCGCTACTCTACTCAAGTAGTAGAAAACATTATGCTTTCAAGAAGGTTGGTAAAATACATATTAACTATACCTAACTATAAAAAAAAAATTAAAAACTAGTTGCTAATAAAAATGTCTTCATGATATATTATGCCAAAACCCCACATCTTTATCTATCTTTATTTATCTATGTTAGCATTATTTTGAATTAATGTATTCTCGCTATGTTTACATATTTTTTTACATTTTATGCTTATCGCTTTTGGATTATTTAGTTTAAGAGGGATGGCAAAATTACACAGTCACGTGTTAGCAATAAAACTGTGGATCTATAATTGCATATAATTGTCTGTAAGTTTAAAGGGGCTATGAAGAAAAAAAAAAAAAAAAATATTTAGTTTACCGACATTAGTATGACTCACTAAGTCTCGATTAGGTACTACGTAAGTTAATATGGGCTTGACTATCAAAATGTTCATGCATGCCTTTGGTTGCACCAATACTCAATCTCATCAAGGTGTTTTTGATGGTTTTGGGATGCTATATCGGGGTCTGGATGGGATGAAAGGACTGCATTGTCATCTGCAAATGTTGCCAAGAAGGTATTGGGTAGAGGTGACATAAGAGGTGTATAGATTATAGAGGATGGGACCTAGGACACTGCCCTGTGGAACTCCTGCTTTTATGGGATAGTAATTGGAATATTCTAAGCCACAGCGGACTTGGAAGAAGCGGTTTGAAAGTTAGGACCGTAGGGTTAGGAAAAGGGTTATCAAAATGTAAATGACTAGTTTAGTCTGGGTATCAAACTAAGAATTTTTCTAAATAAATGACAAAAAGATTGATATGGCTCATTTTACCTTAGGGCATATATCGTTTATATGTGGTGTGAAAGTGAGTCCATCAAGTTTTATGGTTAGATGTACCGACGCCGCAGACACGCCCTTAATAATTTAACCCAAATCTTTTTTTTATTTATTCCTATTTCTAAAATGTGTGGGGCGCCATGGTTGACGAGTCGGGGCCTACCACTTAAAAATATCTTTGGAACACAATAACTGCTGTTTTTTACAATTTAGTTTCCCCTCTACCCCCTATTCCCTCAAGCTCGCTAGCCTTATTACTTACTATACTATCTTACCAGCTCTTACCAAAAACAGTTTTTATTTTAGTATTTTTTTCTGTTTTTTAAATCAACTTCATTATGATAAAATTACAATCCGCCTTATTGGGCAATAAGTAATTGTGATAAATATTTTCATTCATACAATATTTACAATTTTCATTTTATTTTAGTATTAATTTATTTATCATACTTTGATTCATTTATGTACATCAGCCAGATATTCTTATTTTTTTCCTGCATATTACAGGTACAAAATATTTTGTTTAACCTGAAATAAACGTAGGTTCCTAATAACCTTCATTAAAAAACACGAAAAATATAAATATAGAGAGTTTTACTAATATAATATCTTTTAATACACTTCAATCAATTCGAATTGCCCAACTACAAGCCAGTAATACGTTTTTAAATATAATCCCGCTCCCTCTTTCGCATGCGAGGGAGGTGACAACCATGTGGACTTGGGAGGCCTCTGGGCTGTTTTTAAATACTGTATGAATGAAGGAGTGAAAGAAAATTGTAAATAAGGTATGAATGAGCGAGTGAATGAAAATTGTAAATATGGTATGAATGAAAACATTTATCACAATTACTTACTTACTGCCCAATGAGGCAGATTATAATTTTATCATAATGAAGTTGTTTTATAATCTGTAAAAAAAAAATTGTAAACCGAGCACTTCAATTATAAATGACAGCTACTTTTCATTTCAAGGACAAAACCATTGTAAACCTCGTGTATTTAAAAATAGTAAGAAACATATTTTTAGATATACTTACTTCATCTTTAATGATTATTCCCATTTTATGACGGTTTTATGAGTTTGCGGTTGAGCTCAAGAAAAGATTTGGCTTATTGATGATGGGCTTGACATCCTTTACATGATAGTAATTATGCGGAGGCGACAGAAAATTGTTTCCTCTTTTTAAGTACTTATTTCTAAGAATTCTATAGTCATAGTATGATTCATTTACATGTTAGTATTTGCTAAGCGGCCATCGGATTCGTGGAAACAGCTTCGTTGTGATTATATACTTCAATGGATCGGACGTATTTGTTGAGCAAAGGCCAGTGTTTTCAAGGTCTTGGGTGGCAGAATTAATAGTGATTATGATATGATATGTAGTACTGGTTATTATAGGCGCTAATATGATAGGTGGAACTTCCATGAATGTCGATATGTTAGCAGATACCTAGATAGAATCGATAACTCAAGGCCGAAATCATCCTCACAATTCATTTTTCTTATTTTTAATATTCATAACGATCTTAATATACTTTACATGAGTAAACTCATCCCTTCCAAGTTAACGGAATTCCTTAGTAAACTATCCAACCACCTTAATCCCCTAGCATTGCACTGCACCACTCATCCCTATAATCCTCCTCGGAGACTAAAACGGCAGTGGCCTCGTGACCTGCTTTAAATGCGGAACAGTGGGAGTCCTGGCAATGGCCAGTTTCTCCAATCATGTCCTGAGCGTACGTGGTTCTTCGTCATCCTCCTCTGGCTCGTATCCGGTGACGGAGGAGCGTGGCGGACTTCCCAAGACTCCGCTTCCTCTATCGCATGCGAGGAAGGTGACAATCATGTGGATTTGGGTGTTCTCTGGGCTGTTATGAATGAAAACATTTAGCACAATTATATTCCTTATTGCCCGATGAGGCAGATTATAATTTTATCATAATAAAGTTGTTTTATTATTTTAAATAAGTTAAAATTTCACCCTAACACCTACTAATGTAACTTCGAAAATGACCTACCAGTACAACATACATCAAATTTCAATTAGGATGTAAACATTTTTAGTGAGCGATTGGAATATCAATGAAATATTTAGTCAAAAATA
This sequence comes from Acanthosoma haemorrhoidale, assembly GCA_930367205.1. NCBI lineage: Eukaryota > Metazoa > Arthropoda > Insecta > Hemiptera > Acanthosomatidae > Acanthosoma > Acanthosoma haemorrhoidale. Next base: position 17,449,516 of record OV884013.1, on the reverse strand, counting down.
TGTTTATTTTGTTGCCAAACCCTAAGAAGGCTCTACATCAATTCTGATTCGGGGCCGTCAAAAAGGGATCATTTGATAGCAGCCGGGAAAATTATCAAATCCCACACAATTAAAGGCTTTAATGACTTTTTATAATTAGACTCCTCCAAAGTCCCAACATATAACAATAATTATCAATCAGGAAGTTTTGTAATTTATGGCACAATATATGACATACATTATTAATCAGAACGTCGAGATCTTAAATATTATACCCAATTAATTATGATAGGAAAATACTTTTTTAATTACTAATTAATTAATTAACTTTCATTATTATTCAAAGGATTAATTTTACTTCTAGCACCATCGCGTTACCAAATGGAACTACCTTTCATACATAAATAACAGAATACAAGAGGAGTTAAAGTTGCAAACACTATATTATTGATTTATGTAATTAAAATCCACAAAAGCCTAAACATCTATTACATATTAGTGATACGTAGGCAGAAGTCATTAATTGTGTACACCGATCTAGATGATCTTAAATTCGTTTTCATTTATTTACCCAATAATTAAATAATTGATGACACTTTATTATTTGTCATATTATTATTGTGCAAAATATCATGCCTGTGAGTAACTCAAGCTAAAGTAGCAAACTCGATTTTAAAGGCATTATCAAATTATTACATTACACATTATTAATTATCGTGACTTATATATCTTTAATTTGATACCCAACTTAATAACTTTTTTTTAATTACCTAGTATTTAATAATCCTTAATTATGTATGGTGGTGTTTAAAGTAGTTTTATAATAGTTTTATAGTAGCCTGATAATCAACTTCATATAAAATTACATATTTATAGGTTGAATAGGGGATATGCAATCCACAGTACTGATAGCCTGGCTTAGTTATGAAAAATGAAGCCAGAAAGAACAAGACGAAAATTGATTTTTATTATTTTTTGTTTATATTAATTCTACTTTTATTTAGTTAATACTTATTGTATTTTTTTCATTATTAAGTATGATTTAGTAGTCAATTAATTAGGTTTCGTGCCTTAGTGTTAAATGGTGTTAAAAGTGTAAATGTAACAACAAGAGGACTAACTAAGACTAAAACAGACAGACGGACTGGTAAAAAGGGTAAAGGGTTTCGTGTTAAGAAAAAAATCATCTTATCGTCCAAGAGGGGATAGGTTCGAAGACCGCTCAAGGTCTCAAGATAATACTCGCGGATCCCTTAAGAATTTATTCGAAAGGTCAAAATGGCAAGTCGTGCTTGTACTTGAGAGCAGATGTTTGCAAGGCTGACATGGATACGTTCAATATGAAAATAAAGAAGATTTATAATAACAGATTGGTCGATAACAACCACCAGTAATCTTTGCTCCTTGTAACAACAGGTACTAACAGTTTCTAGACTAGAAGAAAATAATGCGCCATAACCCTCACAAACTTCATTAATAGACCACGCTAAAGTTTTTTTGTTTTTTGAACATTTTTGTAATTATTAGAGTAGTAGAATTTATGTGAAAAGTAGTGATCATCGTAAGTTATTCATGATTTGATGATAAGAAGGTTCGGGGTTCAAATAGCTAAGCCGACATTTAATTAGAAGTGGGTGGGAGGCACCCCATAGAAAATAGCCTCCTCATAGCAGGGAGACTGTTCACGATCCACAATGAAAGCGCGCATGGAAAGTTAATTTCTTTCCTCATTGGAAAACGAAATCGGATGGAGAGCAGGTACCCAAATCACCACGATTGATAGTTAAGCAGTGCAAACTAAACTGGTCGCATCGATGGCACTTTAGTAAATGGACAAAATTTAGGATTCTGTGGGAAATAAGCACTGGTTACAGGTCGCAAATGAACTGTTGATAGGATAAATTGTAAAACAAACTCCCCCTCCCTCATAAAAAGCAACGCAAAAATTATTATAATTAGACAATCCACTGGCGTGACTTGGTTTTTTCCATCAGCAGTCACAAAGCGCTGCTGGCATCAAATGCGATTCCGACTTTTCTGGCGCCGTACGGCACTGCCGATGTTCACACGAGTGTTATGCAAGGAGCTGCCTTGGGGTTGCATGTACGAGCTCTTATATCCCTGTGGTAACATGATCAGCCCATCCGAGCCTTCCTAATGTCATCGCTGTTGCGGTTTCCATCCATCCAATAAAGCTACGAAAGAAAAACATATTTTGAAATAAATGTTGTACCGTTTTTAGTCGTTTTTACGGCAAATCTACCTCGTAGGGATATGAGCGTAAAAAACGTTTTTCAGCCAAAAATAACTGGCAATGATAAGTCGGTAGGCTACAATTTACTGACTACTTTAAAAAAAAACAACTATAAAAGCCATTAATCTCTTTGAGGTGAAATACCTTCTGAAAAACTTACCTTACCAAAAATCCCCTGGATATGATCTCCTTACTCCTCAATGAATTTGTGGTGATGAATTTGGGTACGATCTAAGGAAGTGCTGTCATCTTCCTGAACTGGACCTCGTTCCATGGTGCAGTTTGTCTCTATCTGCTCCACTTTATTGCTATTAGCTCAAAGCGAAGTTTGAAATGTGTTCTTTAACACAATGGGAATAAACATGGTTGCTCACTCAACGAAAATGAAAGAAGAATATAAGACAATAGCTTTGGTTTAGGAGAAGCTTTGGTCATGAACATCAATGGGTGATTTGTGTGAACTTAAATATGGTAAACTTTCTCTTTGGACATCAAAGTGGCCATACCAAATATCCTTCTTGTGCCTCTAGGATAGAAGAGACAAACACACCTCTGGGTTCGAAAAGAGTGGCCTAAGAGACAACACATTAATATGTGTCATAAACAATAATGTCATTAACGACCGCTTAGTTGAACGAGGGAAAATCTTCCTCCATCTTTCCTCCACTTCATATAAAGCTGGGTCTTATGAAGCAGTTTGTAAAGGCTCTTGGATCATGCTTTGCACATATAGGGAGAAAATGCCTCAGTAGAGTACGAAAAAAATTAAAACAGGAATATTTGACAGCCCACAAATAAGACAACTCACTAAAGATCCTTCGTGACGAGGCTGAGCGAAAAGTCTGGACTTGATTTGTTGCAGTTGTCGGAAATTTTCTGGGCAAACGCAAAGCTGAAAGCTGTGTTGAACTGGTTAACGAGATGCCTTACAGTTTCAAATCCCTTGGGACTAACATGATTATTAAGGTGCACTATTTATACAGCCACTTAAACCGTTTTCCTGAACATTTAGGAGATACCAGCGAGGAACAAGGAGAAAGATTTCACCAGGATATTAAAACTATGGAAGCCTACTAACGAGGAAGATGGGATACGCTGATGACTGATCACTGCTGGAGTTTAAAAAGGGACTGCTCCAAAATGCATTCAAGAATGTCACGGAAAAGAAGCTTCCGATGTGTTCAGTGACTAGTTGGTTTCATCGATGAATTTTCCCTCTATCTTTGTATATAATAATATTTGTATAATGTAATAGTAAAGACATCGTGTTTTTTTTTATTTGATCCATATATTTAACTTAAAATAGTGCAACGTATACTTCAATAAAATGTTGTTATAGCTCCTAGACAAAAACTAATCCCAAAACACCTATTGGTCTGTGTTATTTTTTTAATGTCATTAATAACTAATACTAATTATTATTAATAACATAGGGCAACGGGTGTTTTCGTGCCGGAATATTTGGAGCTGATTTCTTAGAATTTAATGCCCAGAATTTAAATATGGGATTAGTTTTTGCCTAGGAGCAATAATATTTTATTAAAATTTACGTTACACTATTTTAAGTTAAATGTATGGATCAAATAAAAAAAAACACGAAGTTTTTATTATTACATTATACAAATATAATTATTAGTGAGTTGCTTTTTGCATTTTAATTTATCAAGAATTAATCTGCGACCAAGGATACATTCCAGACAAGCCTCAAATGTCCTATAACGCTCCAAATTTAGGTTATATACTTTAAGCTCTACCTTATTAGCATATTCTAAATACCACTGAACATTGAGTATCTTATGAGCATATCATTTGCGAACAAGTCGTGTATTTTGATAGGCGGGTCCTTTGAGAAGCATTCGGCCTGAGTCAGTGATAGTTACCTTAAAGGTCTGTTCTACATTATGACTAAACATAAAAGCCAAGGTTGCTATTGAGCCTCTAATAGACATGCTCTGAGAGCAAGGCCTTTCCATAGAGAGCTCCAGCAAGGAACATTGAGCATTCGTTGAACGTTTAGATAAACATTTTAATATTGACATATTCAGAAACGTACAATTGTAACTTAAGCATAGGACTTTTCAATTCTCTGCCACAAACATGATTTTCTAGCAATAGACAAAAGTAGATATTAACATACTCTTTCGAATAGTGTTAGTAATATTATCATATACGTTTTTTTTTTTTTTTATTATTTTCGAATGATGTAACTAAAAACGACGCGAGCTTTCCATTTATCGAGCCGTAAAAATTCTCGAAAGGCCAACACACTTTTAAACTGGTTCATTAAAATATTCCAAAAATTTTATTGGTCGTATCATTTTAGACGGATCTCTAGATCATTTTTGTCTAGTAGGTCAAATTTCTCCATAGATCCAGTCCCCTCTCCTTAATATCAAGGCTGGAGATACACTCGTCTAATAGTTAGCTCACTAAGAGCTATCCTTTAGTCGCCATAGGACTGTCAAGCACCGCCCGTTATCTTCAGAGAGATTTCTTCACTCAAACCCATAGGTAAGTATTTCACTTAATACGCTTAGTTGAAGGTAGGTACGTTTTGCTTACGTCTATAGACGGAAAGTGGTCACAAACAAAAGTATATTGATAAACAAGATATCGGATAAAATAAGCATTCATCGAAAATCCTTAGTTCAGCTTACATTTTGAAAAATGAACTTCTATGAATAGAAATTAATCGCATTACAAAAGGGAAAGAAACACTTTATTATTATTATTATATTCCAGATATAATGTTTTTGACAATAAAAAAAAATATGATTTGTAAATTATAGACCTCAATCCCAATAAGAAAACGATACAATAATCCAAACGGAAATGCTCTTAGACAGCTTTAAATAAAGACTATTAAAGAAGGAAAAGGTTGGAGAACAATAGAAAGATACTTATTAACCGATATTGTTGATTTAGTGGTGATATCTGAACACTTAATCTGCTGATCATAATCCTACGCTTTCTAAACAGTGTCCCTACTGATCGTTAGAAATTCGAATTTTTTTTCGCAGCTCTAATATCAGGGAGAATGAGATAGTCGAGAAAAAATCTGTCTCTCATTACTATAGGCGTGTTATAGAGAACTGCCATCATGTCCCTTCTTTTCAATAGGAGGTATGAAATGGTTAGCAATTATATGAAGGGTATTTCGTAATATAAATTTAAACTTGAAGATTGCTTCAAGTATTTTTTAAATTGACAAATTGTAATAATAGGAGCAGAGATCAAAATTTTGTTTTTTTCAACAAGAAACTAATGTTTACACTCATGTGTCTTTACGATTAGATGAATTTCACCTAAACCATAAATTTAAATCATACACATATAGCGGATTTTTTTTTTTTTAATTCTGGATAAATAATATTAAACTTCAAGGTATTTGTTATTTGCAACCTTCAGTTTACGCCGTGTACGATTTTTTAACTTTACCTATTCTTACAAACTTTAAAAAGGGGGCTATCCCGCTTTTTTAGGTATCAAGTAATCTATATTCACATTATGACTTGAGAATTTTCATTTTGGATTTCGCATCAGCCCAGGAATAAGACGGGATTGCTAAGTCGTCTGCATAAAATAGCATTAGTAACTCAAGCTGTCTTTTAATGCTGTTCCCTTATTCACAATATTACTCTAAAGTTAAAAAAAAAAAAAGCAAAGGAAGTTTTCCCCTGTAGGACAATTTAAGTCTCTTTTTATTTTCAGGAGCACTTAAATTCTCCAATTGTCAACTGAAAATTGTCATATAAAAAGGTGTTGCAAAATAACTACCTACGCAATGAGAAGGGTAAAAGAACTTCCCGGCTTTCTCTATGTACTATATGGTCATGAAATTGGACAGGCATTTCTCTACAAACCTTAAGAACAAAATAGAAACAGTATACCTTAAGACAAGCCGGAATTCGTACTGAATTTACCCAACTTGTCTCGAATTGATGATATACAAATGTGTCCTCCGGCCAGCTCTTTACTCACTTGAGTTACAACACAGCTAAAAGTCTCCAACAATTTCATAATTCTGTGATGAGAAAAGTGGCCCGACAAACCTATGGTTACTGAAATTTGAAAATAGAGCATTAAACACTACACTACACACTACACACTTCTCCCAGCGATGCTCCCATCTCTGTAACCCGTCCAAATAGTACTCGGCGTTTTTCTCTGCAAAATAATCGTTCACGAAGGTGATTGCCTCTTCATTTGACGAAAATCTCTGTCCTCCAAGCGCAATTTTTAGATGAGGGAACAAAAAGAAGTCGCTTGGGGCTAGATCTGGTGAGTAAGATTTGGTGAACTTTGGCGATGTTTTCGTCGGTAGTTGCAGTTTTTGGACGTCCCGAACGTTCATCGTCTCCCAAGCTCTTACCACCACGTTTAAATTCAGCTGCCCAAAATTTCACTGTGGTACATGATGGTGCAGAGTCCCCATGCACAGAATCCAACTCATCTTTGATTTGCGTAGGCGTATTGCCTTTCAAAAACAAATATTTAATGACAGCTCGATACTCGATTTTGTCCATTTTCATAGAAACACTCACATCGACTCACTCAAACGACTGTTACACAACAACTGCGCGTCCAAAATGGCTGAAACTTTGGTGAGTAACTGTCAACAGATGCAACAACGAAATCCACTAGCTTTTATTTACGACTGCTGATATCTTCATGTTGAGGTCGGAAACTTTTCAGACCACCCTCGTATACAATTTAAGATATATTTAACAAATTTTCCGGCCGCTACCACGAGCTACAACCGCTTTATCCCAAGGGACGCCTTGTCATAAATCGAAGGGGTAAGAAATAATACTGAGGAATATAATTTTTATCAACTGAAATCTGCCATTTATATTTAGAGATATCAAAACGAATTTATTATTCTATATTTTTGTTATTAAAACAATATTATTTCAAGTAGGCTATGAAAATACGTAAATGAATATCGAATCAGAAGCTATCCCCTGAAATCGATTATTTCATTATTAAAAATGTCATATGAGAGCAATATTTAGTTTAAAAAAAGTATAATTAGAAAACGCAGTTATATTCCTCATTATTTTTAGTAAGAAAAAAATTAAAACGTCGGCAAATAAATTTGAAAAGTACGTTTAATAATTTACAAATATATAATTTAAACGAAAACAAATACATCAAATTCTTTTCACAGTTGATATTGCTTCCTTTTATTTTAAGGATTTAATTTTTTTAGTGTAAATTTGAATCTAACTGATTTTGAAATAAAATGACTACGCAACCTGCAATCAATGGAAGTGCAAATAGCAATTGGTATTATTAGTAATATTGCAAGAATAAATTAAATAAAAATAGTCAATTTTCATTCTATCTTTTTCTTGTTCATATTAAAATTCCACTGGCTTGAAATATTAAGATATAAAATTTTTAAAATGTGAGTACTTTATATCAAAAATGAGAAGCCGTTGTCTATTTTTAATTCCTGACTTTGGGTGTTCTTATTGGTACAGTGCTTTAAAAACCACATCTTGACATCAGAGATCTGGGTTCCTAGCACTGCCAACTCCTATAACATTTAAGTTAATCATAGGTGGCGATAACAACGCCAGCTCAGGTATCTTACCTAAGTCCTAACAGGACCTAAAAGACCTTAATTGTACTCCAAGTATCAAGTCCTACAACCTTCCGAATACCTACTAAGCAACAAACAAACCACTTATTGCTCAACCTCACCCCTGTACGCCAGGTAAAATCAAGCAGGCCGATTTAAACCCTGTAAAACGCTGAGCTGTAGCTCACCCCTCGACCTCTCGCCTACAGTCCGTACCTGTTACCTCTCTTGTATAAAGCCTATACTGCAAACTATAACATTAGTGTCACTAGTTTTTAAAAATAAACTATTTTCAAATCTCTGAGATCGTTAATTGTAGAAAAATGATAAATGTAAGACAAAGGACGATCGCTGCGTAACTGTTCGAAAACAGATCCTCTCTCCCTTGAAGCTTAGCAATGAAGCGTCTTTATTATATAATAAAGTATAATACAAAAAACTTCTAGTTACTTATTTATCGTACGCACCAGTTTAAAACCACAATTCACCGATATGCGCGTCGGTTAAGACAATAATCATTTCCGGCTGTGAAAGTTGAAAGTAGCTATTCTTGAAGCGTGGACCTCATCGCGGTTCCTATTTTCATATCATACACGCACCTTGAGACAACCCCGTCATTAGAAGGGAATTCTTCAATACCTACGAATTCAATATGCAACGAAGTTATTTCACACGTTTAATTAATTTTTGGTTGTCACAAGATTACAACAAATGTAGGTAATCTATAAATCAATTAATTATTTCGTTTGTTAGGTCTGTGAAAACATGCCGAATTTTATGAGAGTTTGCAATGAGTAAATTAGAAATTTAGTTCTCTAAAATTTCAGCACGCATTACATGTTATTAATCAGGAGATTGAGATCTTTAATTTTGATGGTCTGCTCAATTATGCAGGGAGCACATCAGTCATGACTCCTTTTTTTAAATTAACTGATGCCTTTAGCTCGACAAGTGGACGTGAAAACATTAGGGCTTCTTATTTTGAAAAATTGTCATGTGTCGTCACGAATTCATGGATTCAATAAGCAACGAGGTCATTTCACACGTGTAATTAATTATTGGTTGTCACAAGATTAAAACAAATGTAGGTAATCTATAAATCAATTATCTGTGAAAACATTTATGAACCCGATTTTTATAAGAGTTTGCAATGAGTAAATTTGAAATTTAGTTCTCTAACATTTCAGCACATATTACATGTTATTAATCAGGAGATTGAGATCTTTAATTTTGATGGTCTGCTCAATTATGCAGGGAGCACATCAGTCATGACTCCTTTTTTTAAATTAACTGATGCCTTTAGCTCGACAAGTGGACGTGAAAACATTAGGGCTTCTTATTTTGAAAAATTGTCATGTGTCGTCACGAATTCATGGATTCAATAAGCAACGAGGTCATTTCACACGTGTAATTAATTATTGGTTGTCACAAGATTAAAACAAATGTAGGTAATCTATAAATCAATTATCTGTGAAAACATTTATGAACCCGATTTTTATAAGAGTTTGCAATGAGTAAATTTGAAATTTAGTTCTCTAACATTTCAGCACATATTACATGTTATTAATCAGGAGATTGAGATCTTTAATTTTGATGGTCTGCTCAATTATGCAGGGAGCACATCAGTCATGACTCCTTTTTTTAAATTAACTGATGCCTTTAGCTCGACAAGTGGACGTGAAAACATTAGGGCTTCTTATTTTGAAAAACTGTCCTGTGTCGTCACGAATTCATGGATTCAATAAGCAACGAGGTCATTTCACACGTGTAATTAATTATTGGTTGTCACAAGATTAAAACAAATGTAGGTAATCTATAAATCAATTATCTGTGAAAACATTTATGAACCCGATTTTTATGAGAGTTTGCAATGAGTAAATTTGAAATTTAGTTCTCTAACATTTCAGCACATATTACATGTTATTAATCAGGAGATTGAAATCTTTGATTTGATGCTCAATTATACAGGGAGCACATCAGTCATGACTACTTTTTTTAGTGTCATCACGCAGTTGAAGGTCTCTTTGGCGACATTGGATATTCACAAGTTCAGAGGTGTATAAATTAATTTCAAAGTTATCAAGTAACAATTTAGTAAAATTTTCTGCGTCGTTGGGAATAAAATGAATTCCCAAAGTCTCAAAAGCTGTGCGAAAATGTTGAAGACGATAATGCAACAAGTTATGGTCATAAAGAAGGAATACCCTATCGCTACAGGAGAGTCAGATGGAGCCGCGACTTGTTAACCTCCGCCGGAACGAGCGCAGGAGCAGAGAGAGAGAGAGAGAGAGAGGCTAGTAAAGACAAAAAAGGCTGCCATGTCGCCGACAATGGAGGTCCTTGAGGAGGAAGGTGCACTGAAGAGGACAGGGCTAAGCAGGTCATCGGAGGCACTTCCTCCACAGTTGAAGCCCTTGTGAAACCTCTCTCATGTTTATATATGAGATGGTTTTGCAACATGGTAACTTGCTGGGTGGGGGGGAGAGTCACTGTACAGTCTCATAGCCCAGGACACTGCTTCAGTCACTTCGCACCCCTACTCACTCAACACGGTCAGTCAACTTTTCTTTTTTCTTTTTTGTAATATGCTGTTTTATTTTTACTTACCCAACTTAATGTTTTCGTGAATATTCAATCTGGAATCGAGTTCATTTTATTTTGTTTAGTTTTACACGATTTAAAATTTTGACAAGATACGGGAGGGGAATATACTTAATGCGGATGAAAGAATATCTACCCCTGGGTTCAAACCCTTCTAGGAACCCAGATCTCTCATGTCAAGATGCGGTTTTTAAAGCACTGTACCAATAAGAACCCCCAAACATTTTGGTCAAGAATTAAAAATAGACAACGGCTTCTCATTTTTGTTATAAAGTACTCACATTTTAAAAATTTTATATCTTAATATTTCAAGCCAGTGGAATTTTAATATGAATAGAAAAAAGATAAAATGAAAATGGACTATTTTTATTTAATTTATTTTTGCAATATTACTAATAATACCAATTACTATTTTCTCTTCCCTAGATTGCAGGTTGCATAGTCATTTTATTTCAAAATCAGTTAGCTTAAAATTTATACTAAAAACATTAAATCCTGAAAATAGAAGGAAGCAATATCAACTGTGAAAAGAATTTGATGTATTTGTTTTCGTTTAAATTATATATTTGTAAATTATTAAACTTACTTTTCAAATTTATTTGCTGATTTCGTTTTAATTCTTTTCTTACTAAAAATAATGAGGAATATAACTGTGTTTTCCGATGAAGCTTTTTATAAACTAAATATTGCTCTCACATGATATTTTTAATAGTAAAATAATCGATTTTGGGGGATGGCTTCTGATTCAATACTCATTTACGTATTTTCATAGCCCACTTGACATAATATTGTTTTAATAACAAAAGTATAGAATAATAAATTCGTTTTGATATCTCTAAATATAAATAGCAGATTTCAGCTGTATTATTTCGAAAGGCTTGAAAAATTAAAAAGTAACTTCTAACGATTGTACTCGTAAATCTATTATTTAATAACAGCAATGTTTAATACCAATTTTATAGGTGTCCATACGGGTGAATTGTGGGAGCATTATAATTAAAATGGAAGTAATTTGCATAAACCAATAAATATTCCAGTATTCCTTTTCCAGTTCGATAAAACTAGTAATGTTCCAAATCGAGGTTGAATGTTATTGCCAAATCAGATCAAGAAAAAAAAAAAATCAGAACGCATAAAGCAATCGTTGGATTTGAGGTTAATTAGTTGTCAAAGGTAGTCGATTCTTGTTTTATTTATGTATTTTTGATTTTTTTTTTCCACATCAACAAGTCCATGTTAATCCTCCCCAGATAAATTTAAGACTGGGCCTCTGTCCTACTTTGGCAACTGACGGGGATCATCTGTAGAGTATTGATTAAGCTACTTGCTTCATGATGTGAAGGTTCTGGGTTCAATTCCTTGGACGGACAGTACATTTTCAATTTAAGTTTGGCGGATAACCAAGTTAATTTTAAATTATATACAAACTAGTTTAGACTTGGACCAGAGGTTTAAATAAACTAAATATTATTTTTTAATATATTCTCTTGATTTTGTATATTTTTCTACTGTTTGAGGTTAAAAGAAGCTTATTTATAAAGATTTAAAAACAAATCTCAAAATACTTATGTTTGACAAAATATTAATAATATTACGATTTCAGAAGTTCAGTTTGGTTCTTAAATTTTTATGAAATGATTGCTAAACGTTACTTGGCATTTTCTCAATTTTTTGAAGCCATACCGACACCGAAAATTGCCTTTTTAACAAATAATATGGAAATTAATTGTCAGTTTCTATTTTCCACTATCGATTCTGGTCATTTTTTAACTATTTATCTTTTTAGCTAATCAACAATCAATCACTAGAACCTGCTAATATTATTAGAGGCGTAATACAATTTTGTTAATGTTTTAACATCTTCGGCGATTTGTTTTTAAATTTAACTAAGGTCATAATTTTTCATGATTATATACGGTATCGGTTTAAGTAAAAATAATTATTAGCCATATTTTTATTTTATCATATAAATGTTTTAAATATATTTATATATATAAACACAAAAATGTTAATCTTATTTTTGTAATATAAAACATAATATCATTAATCAGCAATTTTCGTAAATAATTTTTAATGTTTTTTTCATTCACATTCGTAGCCATTCAACTAACTTATGTTTGAATAAACGTGTAAACGTAATGAACACATGTAGATCTACCAACATACGACATACGAGTGATATCGCGAGAGTTTATTATTAATTTATCAATTTTGTATGAATAGCATTGATATAATTGACTTGCTTTGTAACTTTTTCTAATTGATCCATTTATAACAATATAATTTCGTTGATGTACGATTTAAAATAATTTTAAAAATCTGTCTATGTACAAAAAATAAAACTGACCTATATAACTTTATGACCTTTTGTTATTAAATAGTTGAAAACAGAATGCATATCTCGCCATGTATTTTTTTTATCAATATGAAACTGTAGTTTAAAAAGTCAAATAAGTAATTCAAATAATGATGTTAAAAAAAAAAACCGAAAAATCTCTCTTATTATTTCCGAGATATTTTTATTAATAATTTTTTCATTTTTTAGATTTTTCTATTTTACTCCCTTTCAAATATATGTTTCCTTTTGATAAAATGTATGAGATTAAATTCCAAACATATACTAAAGCCAATTTATAGATGGGCTTTGGTATATAGTTAACACATAACACATTTTTTAAATATTTTATTGGTAATCTCGCGATTCTCTGAAGTGCTTACATCTTGGTTTCCGTTAAAAATTGGGAATATTTTTTCTATCATGAGTTTAAACTTGCAGGTCGTTTAAAATTATTTTAGTATTTAATATTAAAAGAAATATATGTAGCCTATTTAAAGTACATAATAATTTATTTAAAGTGAACAGATCGTAGAAACAAAAGTAATAAAAAATTCAAACTTAATTAGAATCAGTCTCCAGTCGTGAAAGGATATAGTTCTGATACATGAAGTGTTTAGTGGCCACTTTACTTTTCTTTTTTTTTTAAAGTTTATCAAAATAAATTAAATATTTATTCTAAAGATTGTATTTTGACTAAGTGGATGTTTAGGAAGGGAACAAGACGGCAGAAGAAACAGAAATCGCTGCGGAAAATGAAGTGTACCCTGAAAACTACGGCACCCTACCACCGCCATCACTCTGACCTCTTCTGAACCAAGCTTTGGCGAGATTTCTTAGGAAATCGTCTATTATTATGTATTTATTTCATCTTGTATTGATCACACTATGTGCTGTTTATTTATTGGTTACACTATACTTTGCAATATATCATGTCGCTACAGTTTATAGCAATTCAACTCTCTCTCATCACAATTCGTCAAATTAAAACAATAAGTCAAAATGCTACCTGTTTCATGTAAATTAATTTTTCAATAAATATTTTTTCATCAGATCACATTTGCTTAATCCTCTCTGCCCTTCTTTTGTAACAAGATGCACTACCCAATCATTGACAAAAAATTTAATTCTATGAAAAAAATTGTTGTTTTTTTTATATTTCAAAACCAGAAAATTAGTGAAGGGTCATTAATCGATCAATTACTTGGCATCAAGTTATTGGTTTCAACGCTTGATTGTTAATGTGGAATAAGTAGTGAGGCTTTAATGGACTACAATTACAAAAAGTCAATCCAACTGACATAAAAATAGTTTTCACAACCGCGCTGAAACCTTTAATTGTGTGCTGTATCAGGCGCATCTTGTCTTTTTGTATTTGTTGTCCACTGAAGTCCCCACCGTATAATAAATATTATTATCTAGGATGCCATGATCTTAATTCGTCATCCTATACATGCAACAGGAACATATTCCTCTACCTGTATGAGCTTTTGTATTTGTTCCTTTTTTTCTATATTACACAAGTTGTTAATCCCAAAACTGAACATGCATAGTGATTGAGGCTTAAAACATACTAGAAAATGACGAAAAACAAACTGTGCAGACAGCTACGGTTGCTCTTTCTCTTTAATGTTTTTTTTTTTAAATCTAAAGTTATACTAAAGCCAATCTGGACATACGGAATAGAGCTCTGGGAGACAGCAAAAAAGTTGATCATCAAGCGTATCCAATTCTTTCAATCAAAAGTCCTGAGAACAATAGCCAATGCCCCTTATTACGTCAGCAACAAAATTCTTCATTCTTGAACTCATCCCTTCCAAGTTCACCACATTCCATAGAAACTTATCCAAACACCCTAATCCCCTAGCACTGCGCCACACATCCCTATAATCCTGGTCGGAGACTGAAACGGCAGTGGCCTCGTGACCTGCTATAAATGCGTGACAGTGGGAGTCCTGGCAATGGTCAGTTTCTCCACTCATGTCCTGAGCGCCTTCCTTGCTTAGCCTCCACTGGCTCGTTTCCGGTGACGTGGCTGATGGAGGAGCGTTGGGGACTTCCCAAGATTCCGCTTCCTCTTTCGCTTGGGAGAGAGGTGACAACCATCCTAAACCTTACATCCTAAATGACCATTAACCTTACCATCCTAAATCCTTTTCTAAACCGATTCCTTTTTGTTCGACGCATCACTGTTTCATCAAGAAATATCTACCCTTGGACCCTTGGCCAGGAACTGCTGAGTGTTCTAGAACGCTAATCCATCAAACCAATAGGTATTATTTAGAACGAGGCCAACCCAGTCACGGAAGTAACATATTGGTATGCATGAGGGGCATCGTCAGTTATTTCAAATAAATAGCAGACCAACAGTCCGTATCGATCACATCCGGCATCTGTTCGTAGCAGGTTACTCTCGTCACATTTCCATTATTTACCATGGGGATTTCTGCTTCATTTGGTATCTACTCTCTTGCATTGCAGTTTACATACATTTCAGAACGTTTACCGACGATAATTCTATAAGTACTATTGCATCGGATATTATTACCAAATATGTATACTAAACTCTGAATTAACTTCCTACTATGAAAGATAGACCACAGCAATGAGATATGCAACAAATAGCCCAAATATGCACTACTAATAACTGCCAGCAGGCTGTGGAACACGTCATAATAGACTGCCCCAAGTATCAGCTCACCATAGACTAACAAGCACATCAACGAAAATAATATAAACACAGCACTGTCCATCGTTTTAAAACAAAGCCATACAATTCTTGAAATAGTCTAAAATCTCTAAAGAGTTGTACAAGTGTTTATTTTAAATCATCTGCTATATGTATGCAATTTTAATGATTAATTCAAAAATCAATCCATACTTTGGTCAATGCATAGTCTCATGATGTTCTTCCGTCTGAGCTCTCCGATTTTGAGCACAATCATTTATCCTCTTACTAATTCTACTCGGTTTGGATAGTGGGTTTTCTCCAGGAACACTCACCATGATAATAAGCGTGAGGCTTACTAATGGTACCATAATGTACTCCATGAATTAGATGTGAATTACGTCACATAATTCGCACGGAGGTTGTTGTGAGAGAGCCTCTGCCCTACTTAAGCAACATGACGAGGATCACCTATAGATTATTGATTAAGATATTTGCTTCATGATGTGAAGGTTTCTGGGTTCGATTCCTTGGACGGACAGTGCATTTATGTTTGGGTAACAAACTTAATTTTAAATTATAAACAAGCTAGTTTAGACTTGGACCAGTGCTTTATATAAACTAAATATTATTTTTTAATATATTCTCTTGATTTTCTTATGTTTGAGAGTAAAAGAAGAAAATAAAATCTCAAAATACTTATGTTTGGCAAAAAAATAATAATGATTTTAGAAGTTCAGTTTGGTTCTTAAATTTTTATGAAATGATTGCGAAACGTTGCTCGGCATTTTCTAGATTTTTTTTTAACCATACCGGCACTGTAAATTGATTTTTCAACAAATAAAATTGAAAATGAATTGTCGGTTTCTATTTTTCACTTTCGATTTTGCTCATTTTTTAACTATTTTCATATAATTCAATCACTTCTAATACCAGTTTTTTACATTAATGCTCATCATAATATTGTTAATTCTTACAGGTTGTAACAAAATGCTGTGTTTACGATGATATATGGTATGTAAAAAAGGTAAATACATCCGCATCGTTTTTAGACTGTTATTACAAAATGGTAAATTAAAGTTGAGTCTGGTAGAAATGATAAAACCATCTCCCGCGTATGTCCTGTCCTAGTTTGGACGCATGAATGCTCCAAGAAAAAGGAAGTCATCCAAGGACAACACAGTTGAAAGCAATTATAATTGGACAATAAATTCCTCTTTAGAGATGGGGGTTAAGGTGTGGGGGGATCTAAGCAAAGGAACTGTGTCAACCAAGGATGATTGATAAGGAAATAATTGGGCTTGTGCAACCGTTCAAGAACCACCAGAAGAAGTTCCGCAGTCGATATTTTCTCTAGGGAAATAATATTATGAAAAATTTTCTCATAATTTAAGCCCGTATCCCCTGCACAATAATTTATATTGATGTGTATAAAGTATTATAATAATAAAATACAACGTATAATGAACGTTCATTCCCCTACACACTTTATTGACAGGATCGTTTGAGCAGACCATGTCACGGAACGAATTTTACTCATATGGCAGAGAATGAATTCAGTTTTTCTAAAGTGTTGCTGAATAGATCATCACTATAGGTGCAAATAGCTCCTTACCACAAACAAATCCTACACTTACTTATAAGTCCATTCATGCCTTCTGTTTGTAAGGAACGCTAATAAAAATAATATGGTTAAATCTGTTATTAATTTCACAAAACTATAGATGGAGGAAGGGTGTCTGGAAAACATCCCAAAAATTTGTCCCTTTTTGAATCCCACATATCATCATAGGGAAGAAAATTGGAATTTTATGATGCTTTGTTTTGTAAGTATTAGCGTTCGGATAAACCCTCATTGCTTGACATATTTGTTGCGGGAAATAAGCTATATAGTGATAAATAATATCTATTGTAATTCTACATAATAAACAGGACTCATCCCTTCCAAGTTCGTGAAATTCCATAGTAACCTATCCAACCACCCTAATCCAGTTATTGCACTGCATCAAACATCCCTATAATCCTCCTCGGAGACTAAAACGGCAGTGGCCTCGTGACCTGCTGTAAATGCGCAACAGTGGGGTCCTGTCAATCGCCAGTTTCTTCAATCATGTCCTCTCGCGCTCTTCGTCAGTCTCCACTGGCTCGTATCCGGCGACGCGGATGACCGAGGAGCGTGAGGAACTTCCCAAGAATCCACTTTCGCTTTCGCATGCGAGGGAGGTGACAACCATGTGGATTTGGGAGGCCTCTGGGCTGTTTGTAAATACTGTATGAATGAGCGAGTCAATGAAAATTGTAAATATGGTATTTATGAAAACTTTTATCACAATTACTTATTGCCCAATGAGGTAGATTGTAATTTTATCATAATAAAGCTGATTATATATAACAAAATAAACAGTAATGAAGGGTAATCAATCAAGCAATTAGTTTGATATTAAAAGAAAGATACAATAATGATAAGTAGAGTACCGAATTAAAATTCTTTAGGTCTTCATTAATAATATATAGTAAACGTTGTTGGGGCACAAGTCATTAAAACGGCCAAAACATTCTTGTTGGTAGCTTTTGTAATTGACATCTAGGATTATGGGTAGAATTTAGAATAATTACTTAGAAAGCACTCCACATCTACACATACTGGCTGAGACCTGTTATATTAAACTGTCAATTCCAATTGAGTGCCTATATTTATTTGTACTGAATGAATGAATGAAAAAAAGTATCGATTACTGAATAAATAAATTTATGCAGAAAAAAAATACACTTGGAGAAAGTTAATGTTATAAAAATCAATATGGAAAAATTAGTATTGTTTTAAAGCTGATCAAAATCAAAATCTGAAGGAACGGTATGTTCTTTTGGTGTGAATTAGCTCTTAATGTAGACAATTATGTAACCAGAAATGCTGACTTTGGAAGTTATTCTACTAAAACCACAAAAACCCAATGTGTACCTTTAACGTTTATGACTCCAGTCTACGGCCTTGTTCATTATTAGGCCTATAATTGATCTATTATTTTTTATTAATTTTATCTCCGTTTTTTTTAAATTGTTTCCTTTAAATGATGGATTCTTGTTAATGAATCGTGAATGAATTGATGTCCTACCTGGAAATCTTTTGATGGAAACTTATCCAGAGGAAGCTGGCACGATATTAATCGATATATATATATATATATATATATATATATCCTGTATATTAAAGGAAACTACCAATATGAAAATGTCAAATTAACAACAGTGCTTAGCTCGTTTAGATCTAAATCAAGAATAACTCGGTATTGAATTCATTTACGATGCTTAGAAAGTTACTAAGACCCTAATTTAGATTTCATAACGTGTCTGTGGGTTTTTTTTTTTTATACCAGCCAAATACAACAGAGGAAAGGTGTACCACAAACGATTCCATGATTGGAGATTCCCAATCCTTACATTGCGAGCAAGTAATGACTGCGGCACGCAAGTATGGTCAAGGGTCAGTCTAACTTTCATAACCAATTGTGAAATGGTTTGTTGTTACTTCCTTTCTCTGCACGTCGCCAGATTTTTTTTCGAAAATTAAAATTAGATTTTATTCGATCATTAGGCACTTGAAATTAAAAATCCGTTTTCCCTATTAATTGATGACAGTAAAGAATTTCCCTGATTGAAAATTGGCAACGTCTATAGCAGTTTCAATTGCTGTGAATCGGTCATATCAGTAAATAAGGATATAACGTACTTGCATCTACATTTAAATTTAAAACGGCTCCCTATTACATAACTAAAACACACACAAAATTGATGTCGGAATGAAGCTACAAGTCACAATTACATTAAAAAAACACAGAGAAACAGCTTAGAGCTTGTAGTTAGACAAATATTCCTTTAATTCTGTGATTCTATCACACTTGATAAATTTTGTTTGCGATTAGAATTTATCGGATTGGAAAAATGCAGCGAATCTTAGGAATTCTTCATGTACAACTTACATACAGTTCAGGATTTGACACCATGAAATCAGACAGATATGAAAAAATCATATGTCAATTTCATAGATTAAAACGCGGATTACAGTTAACAGGGAATGGGTTTGATTACATCCGGTCAATGCTACCTGGATAATCATTAGCATATTGGTGTTATTCTGTAGGGTTGTTGACCAGACCCTATGTCAAAATTCTAATATATATATACACTGACAGGCAAAAAATTCCACTCACTTGTAAAAAAATTGTATTTGTATATAATACCTGGTAATTGTATATAATACTTATTATTTATTGAATTTATAAAATCTTTTTTACCTTCAATAAGGTTTTTAACGTTTATTAAATTAGTCTTTAAAAATTTAAAACCAAAATGTGAACTGCTAAGAAACATGAAAAAAAAATTGAAAAATAACCATTTTTATCCTAAAAGAAATTAATGACATGGATCATTTTATAGCGCGTATTTCCTCCTCTTGCCTTTATTACTTCTTGAAGACGCTTCGGCATACTTTCCACCAGTCGGGAAATGTCCCTTTGCTGGAGGTTAGCACATTCTTCCCGAAGAGCCCTTTCAAGGTCCTGCAGTGTATCAGGAAGTGCTGAACGCGCTCTTATTCGTCTTCCGATGTTATCCCATAAATGCTCGACATGACTCAAATCAGGAGAACGTGCTGGCCAGGCTAAGACCTCAATGTTGTGCTGATGAAGGAACGTCTGTACTATGCGAGCGACATGTGGACGTGCATTAGAAATGAATGATCGCTGATTTCGATGAGGATAGGCAACACTGAATAAACATTTTTAATTCCATGGAAAGTTAATTGAATTAAGGATTATGGGTTACTATCCTCTATATTGACATTTCTAATTGAAAAAAAAAAGTACATATTTATTCATAAAAAAAATTGACCAATCCAAAGCAGAAATATTTTGAGATGAAAACATTAAAAAATTAGGTGGGTGAAATTTTTTGCCTGTCAGTGTATATGGTCACAAGTACTTGTAATTATATAGCACTGTCTTTTGAAGTATTGAAAATTTAACGAAACTTCTCTTTCTGACTGACTTTTGCTTCGTAGCAGTCGAAGAGGAGCAGATCCTGTCGGAGAATTGCTATTTGCAGGTAACCACGAAAGTGCAAGTGTTCATGTAACCAACCGCCAAGATAATAACCTCATTTTTTTCCGACAGGAGGAATAGGCTTGATTACATCCGGCCAATGCTACCTGGATATTCATTAGCATATTGCTGTTATTGTGTAGGGCGAGCACGCTACTGTTCCTAAATCTGTGCCGATCCTTATCAACCCCGCCGGCCACCGCCGGAGGTAAACTGCTTCCTTTTTCCTATTTCCGAGCGGCGTGACCGATGGCATAGGATGCGCATGAAATCTGTAACGCCACAGTTCCAGGCCACCGTAATCTCCAAATCCAATTCTATTCAGTGAAAACTACATAACAGCAGGGAATCTATTACATTTATAACTTTCCAAAATTCGCTTTTAGCTGAATTTGAGTTATAAGCAGTCGTTTGAGTGTTAGTTCCATCAATATCGACAACGGAACTTCTCTGACTAAATATGCTCCACTTCTGCTCCGATGAAGCAAAGGTATTTTCCTGATGACAGATGAAAATCTTCGTCCTGTACGGTTACAGGTTCTCTCGGTGGAGAAAGATGAGTTTCGTTAAATTTCAATACTCCAAATACATTAAATAAATAAAGCCTTTATTGCATAAGGAAACAAACAATATTTTGTAAAATAAATAATAACTTGCGACAATATAAATAAAAAGTACTACTTCTGAGCTATTTGCGATTAATAATAATATATTACAAAGTTATACTCAGTACTTCAAAATATATTTACAACTATAAATAAGCAAATCTGATTGGAACATGTTGCCTCGTGCTGGCTTCCCCTTAATGGGGATGATGGTCTAACTTCCCTGGAGACCAAAACCTACTGGGAAGTGGAGCTCGCAATTTCATTCCATAGTTCTTTCCATTTTTCTTTATCGCGAGCAGTTCTCATCCAATTGGGACCAGCGACAGTCTTGAGGACATCACTCCAGCGCCTGTGTTGCCTTCCTCGCCTTCTCTTTAAATTATATGGGATCCATTCGGTTACCTTTAAGGACCATCTGTCATCCTGAATTCTAGCAAGGTGCCCCGCCCATTTCCGTTTAATTTTCCTTATATGTAGGCTTATATCCTTAACTCCAGATTCTTTGCGCATAGTTGCACACTTAATTTTATCATTTTTCTTGTAGTTCAGCATGCATCTTAGAGTGGAATTTTGCCATACTCTTAACTTGGATTCTTGCTGCTTGGTGAGTGGCCAGGCTTGACAGCCATAAGTGACTGAAGGAAGAACGCAGCTTTCAAACATCACTTTCTTATCTTCCAAGTTAAAGTTACCCTTCATTACTTCTCTTAAGGACCAGTATTTCTGCCAACCTCTAGTGATTCTCCTTTGTACTTCCTTTGTTGCACGATTAGTAAAAGATACAAGCTGTTCCAAACAAACAAGTTCTTCTACATACTGCAGTGTTACTCCATCTTATTTCTTCTTTCACACTGTTCGTCATTAACATTGTTTTGGAGTAATTTGGGATTAGTCCTACTTCCACGCTATGAGTTAGAAGATCTTCCAGCATTTGTTTAAGTTCTTCAATCTTGCCTGAGATCAAAACTATGTCATCGGCAAATTTTAAGTTACTTAGTTTTCTTCCATCAATACTTATACCCGTATTGCTCCAGTCAATTGCTTTAAACACTTTATCCAGTAACACTATGAACAAAGTTGGTGATAGCGGATCTCCCTGTCTTACTCCTCTGCCTGTCTTAAATATTGGGCCCCTTCTCTCCATTTCAATAAAAGCTGTGTTTCCACAATATAGTTTCTCTATGATTTTTATATATTTCTGCGGTATAACAGTTTCGTTCATTTCCTCAACGATACTCCTATGATAGACACTGTCGAAGGCCTTCTTGAAGTCTACAAAACAGAAATACAGAGGAAAATTATATTCCCTTGACTTTTCAATTAATTGGTTTATAATTTGAAGATGGTCTGTTAGTGTATAGTATAATGTTACAAATACATTATTGCAGTATAATTATAAGTACACGTGGTATAGTCAACAACCCTACAGAATAACACCAATATGCTAATAGATATCCAAGTAGCATTGGCCGGATGTAATCAAGCCCATCCCCGTTGCCGGAAAAACTGAGGATATTATCTTGGCGGTAGGTTATATGAAGAACACTTGCACTTTCGCTGTTAACTGTAATCCGCGTTTTAATTCATGAAAATGCCATATGTTTTTTCATTTAATCTGTCTGATTTCATTGCGTCAAATCCAGAACTGTAAGTTATACATAAAGAATTCCTTCGTTTCGTTGCATTTTTCCAATCCGATAAATTCTTATCACATACGAAATTTACCAAGTGTGATTTGATCACCGAATTAAGCGATACTTTGTCTGAAGACAAGCTGTTTCTCTTTATGTTTTTTTATGTAATTGTGATTTGTAGCTTCATTCTGACATCACTGAGTTTGTGTGTGTGTTTTAATGAGTTCATAGCCTCCAACAAATGTTATTAGTTTTAGTTATGAAATAAGAAGCCGTTTTGACAGTCTGAGACATTTTTAGACAGAATATACAATTAAATATGTTTGTTTTGTATCAGCCTCCATTTTAAAAATAAAGATAAATTCTCCCTCCGTGAACATCTAATTCATGGAGTACATTATGGTACCATTAGTAAGCCCCACTCTCATTTTCATGGTGAGTGTTCCTGGAGAAAACCCACTATGAAAATAAAACCGAGTAGAATTATCAAGAGCATAAATGATAGTGCTCAATATCGGAGAGCTCAGACGGAAGAACATCATGAGACTGTGCATTGATCAAAGTGTATGAGGGGAGTATGGATTGATTTTATAATTAATCATTAAAATTGCATGCATATCGCAGATGATTTAAAATAAAAAACTTGTACAACTCTTTAGAGATTTTAGACTATTTCAAGAATTTCATGGTTTTGTTTTAAAACGATGGACAGTGCTGTGTTTACATTATTTTCGTTGATGTGCTTGTTAGTCTATGGTGAGCTGATACTTGAGGCAGTCTATTATGACGTGTTCCACAGCCTGCTGGCAGTTATTAGTAGTGCATATTTGGGCTATTTGTTGCATATCTCATTTCTGTGGTCTATCTTTAATCGTAGGAAGTTAATGCAGAGTTTAGTATATATATCCGGTAATAATATCCGATACAATAACAGTTATAGAATTATCGAAGGTGAAAGTTCCCTGTGACAAAATGGTGATATATATATGCTCTCATTATTAAACACATCTAACGGCAAAAGTGACATAACTTATCTCAAATTCGATAGCCAGGTGTAGCATGTAAAGACTACGGGCAACTAAGAATTCGGAACTACTTAGAGGATAGATAGCGAAGAATTCCAGAGGAAGTCATCTAATGGGCAGTAGCTGATCCGTAGAGACAAGATGATGAACAGTGATAAGCAGTGGTCTTATAATGTACTCTTTATTTATGTCTTATATTTAAGATTGTGTACAGTAAAAATAAAAATCCAATAAATGAATAAAACAATCAGAAATTTTTTAAATAAATATTACGTCAAACTCGAATTTGAATACAACAAATATCACCTTGAGAGGTTTGCAACCCAAAGAGTTTCTAAAAAGAGCGTTGGGTGGAAATCCCCACTACCTGCTGATCATAAGAGAAGGTGATGATCTCATAGCCCTTGGGCAGACCATTTGTGCTCCTACCCTAGGCTGTAGATGCTCTCAGCTCGTTACTGTTCAGTTTTAAATACATGTTTACAATGCAATATTTCAATATTTATCCTAAAAGTCCACTATTTTTATCTTCATGTATGATCACTAGTAAAGAAAAAAATTTACTATTAGCATCGGGGCTTTAACGTTTGCAATAACCGGTCGTGTGCTCTACCAGCTGAGTTAGGCTCTTTACGAGTGACGATCTCATCAATCAATTAATAATGACCTTTTTTAAATAATTTTCGGGCACTATAAACCTCCAAACATACCCCCACTCACCTTATATAGTTAAATAGTCTTTAAAAAAAACCAATCAATGCTTTTGTTACGGTTGAAAAAATGATTTTATGGGACGACTTTTGTTTACAATAACCCACTGACGCCCCATAACATAATAAATATAGAGACCTTAAAATTAATTCCCAGTTAAAAAAAATATGTATATATATTTGATTAATAATTAATTTATCAATAACTTCGTTTTCATTGTTGTGTTATCAATAACACGATCGGCGTATTAAATGGAACTACCATGTAAAATAACATGCCAGGCAATAGTTGCGTTAAAGCTTTGTTAACACTATAATAATGCCAATTTTAATTAATTTTTGTAATTATTTTTTAAAAAAAAAAAGTATTTATTGTACGTGAGGAGGTCGATCATAAATTTCATACTCTACTTAAAATTAGAAAAAAATACCAACTAAGTGATTTTTTTTACCCCTTAACCCCTAAGTATAATGTTTTTAAAAATTAAATTTATATATAATATGAATTGAGGTATAAATGGCTCCTTGTACTTCATGATATGCATTGTAAGCAGTTTCTGGCACAATTACTATTCTTATTTTCATATATAATATCCTGTATTGTGCTAAAATTACTATCTACTTTAATAGGCAATAAGTAATCGAGATAAATGTTTTCATTCATACCACATTTACAATTTTCATTCACTCGCTCATTCATACAATATTTACAAAAAGCCCAGAAGCCTCCCAAATACACATGTTGGTCACCTCCCTCGCATGCGAAAGAGGAAGCAGAGTCTTGGGAAGTCCCCCACGCTCCTCCGTTTTTTGATGAGACTTTTACGAAACATTTCATGTCCATAGGTAGGCCAGGCCAGTCAGAAAGACTGTGACCAGACTGTGAGGGAGTCGGGGCTAAGAAACCTTAACAAGTTTTACATAAAATTTTCAACAAGTTAACAAGCGAACATTTTTTTAAAAAGATTTATAATAACTCGTGACAATGCACTGGAGCCTCCAGACGAAGGTTGCTTTAGTGGAAGGGCAGAGCCTGTACAGCTAAAGCATGACATCTGAAAATGGGGCCATTTCAAGGACCTTCCGGGGAATGGATATCATTATACTAACTGATTTTCTGTATTTGCCACACACAATTTCCTACCTGTACAATGATTTTTTCCCTTTCAACTAGAACTCCACATCGAAGCAGTTGTCCTTACAGGATACAATTTCAGTAATGTCTCACTTTTTTATATATACATATATTGGCTAAGTAGTTCAACATCATAAACATTTTGAAGTAAAATTTTATATAATATTAGCTAACTATATTTTTTTTTCATCATGGACTTCATTATTCTGATAAAATTACAATCTGTAATTATACAGTAATAAGTAGCGTATTTAAATAACAGTAATCGCTTTTTTAGTGTGAAATAAAATTAAATTTTTTCTATACAAAAACTGAACTTTAATCAGTCAAATATCTTCCATTCTATTCGATGACCTTTTGCCATCTCCTGGCAACTTCATGATCCCTAGTGTGTGACATATTTAACTGTTTTGGAATCTCTCGCACAGTTATATGATGATTCGATTCAATTATGGCTTTCATTTTGTCATCATCAACTTCAGAGGTCGACAAGAACGTTAGTCATCTATCAGTGAAAAATCTCCAGAACGAAATTTTTTTAACCAATTCTGACATTTGTTAAACAATTAACACCATATATCGTCATATATGTGAGCTTCAGCCGCTTTCTAGCCTTTATGAACATAACAAATTAAAATATGTCGAAAATGCTTATTTTAGCACTCCATGTTAAAACTGGCCGTAAACTGACAGTTGTTAACAAAATTAAACGGAATTTCTTTCTATAGCAACCTAAAGATAGCGGCCAGCAAATCTCAAAAGAAAAAAATTCTAACATTGACAAAAGAATAACGAAACAAACATAACGCTATCTACTGGTGCAAACCGAAATTTCTTGCCAGCCCAATAGTATTAATAAAAAGATTACTGCCGGATTGCGGAATGATATAATTAATTATAAAACAGCTTTATTGTCTTTTCACAACTGATAATTTCTTTATTCTAAGCTGTCATCTTGAGTTATAACCAATTAGTCACGTGCAATATATCGTAGAGTGAGGAGCATGGATGTAGCAGGCATTGTTAAAAGATTGAAAATATACTATTGTTTCAGATGACTTAGATATCCCACATAACTAATTGGAGACTAATTGAAGATGACAGCGAAAGGGATTTTTCAATAAAGAAGACATTATCAGCAGTGCAAAGACAGCAAAGCTGTTTTATAACTAATATTAATATTTCAATAGTATGAAGTGTTGTTTTGGTTCTTTTTTTAGTATTTTTTGGCGTGCTCCGATACAAAAGAGAACTATAAAAAAGAATTAGAATTTGGTTAATTTTCAAAATGTAATCGCATAAAGACAATGGAAGCAATCTTTCTTCTCTTAGATAATTCTAATTTGAATGTTAGGCTAATTTAAAACGGCTTTATAGCCTAACATATTAGCACAGCCCAAAAAAGTATGTTTTGAAGAACTGATTACCTTCGGTCCACTAACTGCTGGTGATGGATCAAGTACTCCTAACCAATGTATCACATTCCGCATTAAAAAAGTAAATCCAATATACGTACTGAAATGACCTTAATACTTAATACCATTTTCGAATATCCATTTCATCCTATGGCATATCAGCTTACAATCTGAGGTCTCGAATTACTAAAGCACAGAAGACCCACCGGCAAGGTGTTCGGTTTCAAGTTTTGAGCCGACATTCGTCAAGCATCTCTTTATGGGATTAACTGATTAGATTATTGCTTCAGGGCTATTTGAAATGTTAAAGAATTATTAAACGTAGAAGCTATTGAAGGAATGGATGTATTTGTGGCCATATATGCTTTGGCCAATGAAAGAAAGATTTTAATCAAATTTATCAATTTTCCACCAATAATGATTTTTTTAAATAATTTTCGGGGAGTATGAAACTCTAAACATACCACACTCACCTTACCAAGTATGTTATTTGACTTGACTTAAACCAACAACAAACAAAAAACAAAAAACCAACAACACAATCAATGCCTGCCTCTATTAGGTCTCGACAAACAAGAAAGAACAAAAATTGGTTAACATAAATACATCACAAATATCTAATGAAGTTATATAAATACACAACATTAGATATGTTTGAATTTGAACAATGAAGTGGTCTACAAGTTTAATGAAATAATGTTTAGAGAATGTCAGTACATTACCAGGAGGTCCCACCTCACCGTATTGATTGAGCGTAGCACAAGAAGGGCTGCTTAAACATTTCTGGAGGACTTATTTGGCGTTCGAAACAAAATATGACATTTAGTATTTATTTAAAATGAAATTATAGGAAACATGGGGAAAAATTCGGGTCAGTTTCGTAAAAGTTCTAAGTTTTCTCATGTCCTAGCACTGAAGCTGTTTAAGATTCAAAGTTCTGATTTTGTTTCCCCGTGGTTAAGGAGACATTATAGCTGGCAATCTGAAAAGAAGAAATTGCGGCGTTATTCAGAAAAGTAACGTTTTATTCACCAGCTCTAGAAATCTTTTACCTATTTAAAAAGAACCAAGCTGTGTTTTATATATTTGTTTTTCAATAACCTTTCACTGATTTAATTTTTTTTTTTTTGGAAATGTGATTTTCTTTGACTGAAATGGTTTAACAAACATTATGTATTATTTTTGATTAAAAACAAAACATTTACTACATCTAGTGGGATCATACGAAGTACTTTCCCTTCAAATTTCAGTTTTTACTAATGAGTCATAACATATTAACTAAGGCGTCGACTTATCTCCTCTGAGAGATTGTTGAAAACAGTCGTGTATTCTCAAATTTACTTTTAAATTTAAAATGTCTAATAGATTTACCGAGCTTTTGTGGAATGTTTCTTCTTGGCTGGTTCTCATCCAGACATGACAAGCATCTGTAAGGATTGATGAATGATGTAATGTGGTAAAGGTCATTTGATATAATGCCCTGTTTATTTGTTCAAAAGCATGAGTTTGGCGTGCACCTTTGACAGGTATTTCTGACATGTGAGTTTTGAATGGAAGAATAGTATCCATATGGAGTCCTAGGTATTTTATACTTTTGTCTATCGTGGTCTAAGGGATCGTGTAGTTGTCAATTTAATTGTTCGGTCTAGCCTGGACTGAGCTTTAGCTATCAGATTATATCAGCCAGCGCGATCGCTGATACCTGCTTGAAGGTGGCATATTGCATTTTTTAATTCAACAGCACATGGAGCCATGCATGTTTAATAATATAAGACTGCAGTTATTATATCATTTTCGATTTATTTTCAATATAAATTCTTGTGTTGTTCTAATATGTACCTGCATATTTATGTTCTTACAAATATTCGTTTTGTCTATTGCTTATATTATTTAAATTCAAACCTATCAACTGTTCTTTATTAGTGTCATTTCATAAACTATCAAATTTCAGTTTTACAAATGAGTCCGGACATATTAACTAAGGCGTGGACAACCTCCTCTGAGAGATTGTTGAAAACAGTGTATTCTCTAATGCATTTAAAATCTACAATAGATTTATAGGTGCACTTAAATTTTTTTTTTCATCTATATTTTTCTCCCTACCACTAGTCACATTGTCATGTCACATCAGCCATATATAAATTCACAGTAACAATAAATACCCAATCAGCCTATTATTTCTAGTGTGCTAATAATTATAATTGCACCATCATATTATGCCCTAATCTAGTTTTACTAATTATTCTGAAGACATTTGCTAATATAACATGTATTTTGCTTTCAGTTGAAGCGAATAGCTCGTACAAGGAACAGAAGTGCTGAAGAAAACATCTGGCAGAGGTTGGTTGGCCATCACTTTAAACCAAGATTGCATGAAAAGGTTAATCACCTTAAAAGAGTTTCGTTTTAACAGTTTCACAAAGACTAGCTGTTAACAAAACTGTTTATAGAAAAAAAGTACTTAATTGTTTTATTGATAAATTCAACTTTCATATAAAAGTATTATTTTATAGAAAGATTATTAGCCAATGAATACCATCAGAGGCGTAACTACAGGGTGGCAGGGCTGGCAAATTGCCACGGGCCCCGACCCAAGTTGCCGCGAGCTCAGAAATATTGTTTTAATATTGTACCTATTTATAAAAATATTAAAATATATATACCATATATTCAATTGAAAATTGTTATTGGTTGTGGGTAACTTTACTACTCGTAAGTATAATAAAGCTCAATGATAGGGCGCCCATTAAAGGAATTCGCCACGGGCCCCAGATGATATAGTTACGCCACTGAATACCATCCCGGTATTTCTCCAGTCTCCGGCCGGGTTCTCTGACTTAAAAATATTGTGATCACTACCAAACCTATAAACGGTTTGGCTCAACTTATAACTAATTTTTTTTTTCGTTTTCATTGTAGTTGAGTAATTGTCAATTCCACTCTCTTGTATAGATCAGGTATCCTGTGACAAAGTTTTATTTCTTTGAGTTTTTCTTGAACAGTTTCATAATTGTCTTGAAGTGCCTCCTTTAAGTAGCTAGGTAGATTGGTTATCACGTAGATTGGCTGCCCTTGGTTGTTTGAAGCTTTCATAAGTTGGTTAATCTGGTACATGACTCAAACGAAGCATTCGTGTTAATGGGATTGTGAATGACTAATGCTCGTCCTGTTCCCTAGCGTCTAGGTAAATAATTATATTTTGGTCATGGTAGTAACATACTGTACTTATTGGCATTATAAATCTAAGCAAAATGGAAAACATCTATACGATTGAATTTATAATTTCTCTGCAGTTTCCAAATACCGCACGTACATTGTCAGGATTTTTTGCATTGCTAATTGTTGAATCAAATAGAGGGTGACGGGTACCGAAATATGTGACGTCATTATGCAGTTTAATTGGTGGGGGGGGGGGGTAATGTAATAGATGGTTTTGGTTGTTTTCAGTTAACAGCTCGCCAAAATGATATATTGCCTCTACGAGGGCGGTCTGAAAAGTTTCCAACCTAACAAAGCTTTAATTTCACTAGCTTTTATTTATTTTATTATCGTCTTCATGTTGAGGTCGGAAACTTTTCAGACCACCTGTGTAAATGACAAGGTTAAAAAAAATAATATTTTTTTTTACATTTTACTAGGATTTCATAAGAATTTTTGTATAAAATATAAGTTTGTATTGAATTGCTATCATAACTATTCTTTTTTAAGAAATTAAATGTTTGATGTGCTGATTTTTTTTTTTTTTTTTATAAATAACAATCTCAATCGAACCAAGGTCTGTTAGTTAGGTTTTTTTAATATAACTGTTATCAATAGTTATGTTGCGTATTGCGCATGGTGCAGCTATTGCTAATTTATTCAATCATTTTATTGATTATTTTCAACAGATAAATCTTCGGTATCACTAACGTTGTTGTTTTGAATAAATTTTTGTATGGAAGTAAACTGACCGTTCTATTCCGTTTAATAATACTTCTGTTGTTTCCATTATTTTAATTATTTTTTTCCCTCTCTTTTATAAACATTTTCATCTAAGGTCAACTTTCAATCTACATATTAGAGTTAATTACAATATTTGGATTGGCTGCTAAAATCAATTTCCCTTAATTTTTAACTTATTTTATTCAAAGTTTCTGTTAGTTGATTCCAATGCCTGTTGAAATATAAGCTTTCTTTCATGCAGATAAGTGAAGTGACAAATGTGTCACTGTCACATAGCACCAATAACGCGAACAAATATCCATCTGTCACTCTTGTGTTTACAACATATCATATTTATATCGCATATAAGCCGATTTAAATAGGGTTTTTGTATATATATATATATTCTCAGAATTTTGAAAATAAAATTGTCCTGTGGACTGCTCTCGATATTTTTCCTTCATGAGAACGTGATAATGACAACGTCAAGCGATTAGGACGCTATAAAAAAAAATTCAATGAAAAAAAAACATGTTTGATCTAATGAGAAAAAATAATGAGGCAACTGATCCTCAGATCATCAGGTGTACCTTCGTAAGACAGGACACTATGCAGCATACTGGAACGAGGTCGGCTTCGAGGAAAACTGATACAGTCGAGTGTGGGTGGTTGGGGCTGTACCAAGGACTCCTTCCATTCTCTCTTAGAACATTGTTATGCAATTATACTATTTATTATTTTTTAAAAGATCACGATGCAACTTCAAGGCATGGCATCAATCACATCCATTAGAAAATAATGATCTCGTTTTTGTGACTTGACTTCTCCTTGACACGGAATGCTCAAGCACAATACTGAGCGAAGTTTAATATTATGGAAGGAACGACGGAAATATTTTCTAGGGAAGGGATTTGATGACCCAGACAACTCGTACCGGGGATTTAATCCATTATGGAATTTTGATCTTGAATAGATGAGCGGACAAGAATTTTAGCACTCATATTTAAAATTAAATGGTGTTTTGTTTTTGAAGCTGAATGCACCTTAATGTTGGAACGAGAGTTCGAAATAAAGTATATGCCAATAGTTATTTCGATAGTCCAATGGGAATCGGTAGAGCAAACTTCATATGAATGCAGACAATATCATCATTAAATCATTCTTATCTTCGAATTTCATTATAATGAAGATTAGAAAAAAAACTCTTCACACAAATACCATAAACACGAAGTCGGGTCGTCACGAGGGGGGGGTGCCTGGTTACCCTAGCCCCTGGTGACAAGTGAGGGTTGTTTGAGTTTACAACCTGGACAATCGTTTCATGACGGCTGTACTATCTGGCTCCATTTTTGGATAGGTATGTGCCCCGACAATGCACTATCCTCAGGAGAAGAGGTACAGGGTAGGTAGGTAGTTTGTGTGGTCTTGGAATGACCACGAATTCACACTCGGTATCTGCGGGTAGGCGAAATCCGTTCGGATCCGAAAGGTGAGTGTGAACCAGAGAGAGCCAGACTGAATTGTCGCGGGAGACACTGCTTGGTAAGTTTGCAGGGCCACGACAACCGTTGTCCACTAGGGAGAGGTCACTCCCAAGGAGGTGCTAGATTTAGCGAGACGAAGGCAGAGATTCCCACTAGGAAGGTGTGGGGTCTGACAACGCTGGACTAAACCGTAGCGAGGAGAGGCGAGAAAGAGATGTAGAGGTTTTTCATAAAGAAGCAGTCAAGTTTCAGAGTTTCAAGCAGGGTAGCCACGAGCCGGTAGTTGACAGGAGAATGATATACAGGACCCAAACCGCCGGCTCAAATACCCAGCTGGCCTTGCCCGCAGCCAATAAGCATCGCCATTGTAGTGGCCAATGATGTGCGGTTCCTTTGTTCCCTGACAGAGCCTGGAAGGTCTCCCGGCGGTTGGGTCTATATATACCTGCTACTGACAGCTGGCGTCCCAGCTCATATAACTAATTGGCTCCCATGCATTTTTTATTGTTTAACATATTTACAATGATTTATATTTTGGTAATGATGTTTACATTTGTTTACAATATATATATACAATAGAGTGTAGGGTGGTTTCTCTTATGTAGTTAGCGGTCACTACACACGTTTTACCCGGTACGAGTTGTGTGTGTCATCAAATCCCTTCCCTAGAATTTCCGTCATTCCTTCCTTTTCCAAACCATTAATTTTCATCAACTTCCCTGTACCTACAATCTCCTACATTGCAACTCAGTCTGTTCCAAGAATATTGGATCCCATCTTTCTAGCCTTCGCACTCCTTCCCACAAAAACGCAGCGTTTGAGCGCTCTCTGGAATTCTCTCTCTCCTGAAATCCGACATGCTTCATCCTTACGTGCCTTCAAAGCCATTATTTTCCTACATCTGATTCAGACACACGCTCACCAGTTGAAGAATTATTAATTTATTTCTATGGCAGTACTTTTTATATTTACATATATATGTTTTTTTTATTGTTACAATCGTTTATTTATTTTCTATTTGTAAACTACAACTGTAAAAAAAAACAAAAGACTTTCACTAAGATATATACAGATTTGAGCATAATAATATGAACTCGAAGGAAAAACTAATGAAAAAAAGATTGTGTAAGACGGCTATGACGAAACATCAGCGATGTTTTATACAGAGTGCAACCTCTGTTGCAACATGCGCTCTCACCATTTGGAGGCTATTCAAAGGGAACACAACGGGCGTGCCAACACTAAGGATAATCTTCATCGCATAGCAATAGCATTAGCTTCAATGTAATGAGCAGCTTAAATAAATTATTTAAGTCTTATCAAGTTGGATGACTGCTTCCACGGGCTATTCATATTAATATATAAACACCCCTTTCTGGTTCCTATGGCAAAAGTAAATACAATTATACAGGTCCAGGCCCATCAAAACTTTAAGTTATTTTTGATATATTTCTGTTTTTTAGAGTCAGAGTAGTGGGCACATTCCCAAAGCCTAAGCCATTATGCTATCGCTCAAGTCTCTTTCTGTCTTCCTAGAAAAACTTTTACATAGGATAGTGCCCCCCCCCGAAACAAAAAAAAAACAATTAGGGCCATATAAGAAGAAAACAATCGTGTCATCTTAAGTATTCCACCTAAAAAAAGGACTCAAAATTTTAATTAATAGTATATAGTATTTGTAGAGTGTTTAGTGTATGCCTCCTGTTTTCACAAATACTGTGATAGTTTGTAGATTGTAGTAAGTATTCGTATTTTTCCAACCAAGAACGTTGGAAACAACTAGAATTGTTCGCGTTCACTAAACCGAGGTAATCCGCTTTTAACAATCCATAAATGCTTAGCATACCTTCGGAAACAACTTTTAAATTACTCCCGTCTTTCCTAAACCTATGATTTGTGATGATTAACACAGACGACGAAACATGAGATATCTTGAGAAGAATTATGGCAGGTAACGAGGCGTATTTCTCTCAAATCAAGATCAAGATGTACAAAACACTGATAGCTCAAGAAAGCTAGGCATGGCTGTATGTCAGGAGAGCCTAAAGACCGTCTTCTTTTATGTGGTACAGGTAATATCTCCTGTGGACTACCTCCTGGAACAGCACCTCAGAGCTAAGGCGAAGAGAGGTCAACTGGAAGAGCTTCCATCTCCCCTGCAGGAGCACCGATAAGGAGTCGATGGGGGCGAAAGGATCACCTCAGCGACTAGACCACTAAGCCATGGATTGGCAAATGGTCCAACTCAACAAAAGGCGTAGAGCCCTAAGTAAGTACTTTCTCTTGCTTAAGATCAGGCTGAGAGCGGCCCTGCCCTGACTGGGAGTTCCCAGGTCCTATCGGGAAATCTAAGTTACACTAGCATAACAGAGTAGATGACACGAACTCCTTCAGACAGTGAGGTGCATGTCGTGCTCACCTGCCTTGGAGCACAAGCTACATCACGAATACTTCCCTCGATCGGTCAGTGTAGCTTGGAAGAGTCTGATCTACCTGCCGCCGCTGGTTACCAAATAGGAGAACTTGAGGGCCTTTCTCCTCCTTGCTCAGAAGTGGATAGAGATTCAGGGCATTTCTAGGAGGGCTGCTAAAGACGAGCAACGGTAGTGACAACAAAACGATATATTTGTACCAATGCGCCGTGCTTAAGGAATTAGTTTCAAAGGAACGTCTAAACACAACTTAGTCATAAAAGAGGAAATAGTACACCGCCTTTTGTATATAGTCTTAGGAGCAGGAAAAATCACGAAAAGGAAAAATTTATATTTTAAATATTTGAAAATAATAAAGCCGCTTTGTAATATGGCCAATTTTGAATACATGATGAATTAATTTACACCATAAACCTAAAGCTGAGCTTCACTGTGACGCTTCAATCGAGATAGCTAAAAATACAATGCGGAAGAACACAGAAATCCAAAATTGAAGCGCATTATCTGTAGAAAAGTTGGATATATAGGTCAAGCCCAAGCTGAAAAATAATCTGAGTTTCCATGGGGATCAAGCTAAGTTACGAAAATTCCAAAAATCCTTGCCTCAGTGGTAAGTATGATCGTCTTCGATAAAATCAGACAAAAGAATCTTCAAAATATGAAATTTTCTTGGAACCTAAATTAATTTTCGAATGTAGAGCAATCAATAGATGAACATCGCACTTTTATCAAACGGGAAATTGACCTGTTTGTCTCATTGAATATTTCAAATTGTATATACTTTTAAACTTGTAACGTGTAGAGTACCTCTAAAAAAAAAAAACTCTATGGACATTTTTAATTCACGTTTTGGACCAAGTTCTACTTAAAATTATTAAATCAAAATAAACGTTAACAAAAATTATTTTGATTTATTGAAAATAAAACTTATTTCTCTATGATAAAAAAATAAAAGTTCAAATAAGTTTTGTTCAAAATGAAGCGTGAACATTATTGTTCACAAAAAGTACATTTTACCATCGATCAAAGCTCCAACCAAAATAGTTTTTTTTTTTTTTTTTTTCTAAGCTCTCTAATTATAAGATTATGGATGAGGGAAAAATAAAGGAATATTTGGGTTGAGCGGATTCTTGTACCAGGAGCACCTACTTGAAGGTGGTGTGAATAGATAAATTGTATCAATTAATATATTGCCCAGACTACAAAAACAAATGAACTTAATTGAAATTTATTTGAATGACTAAACTCCGAAATCGTCGAAAATTAGTTGAGCACACCAAAACGTTGGAAATCCCCTCTTTTTTATCGTACAAGATTGACAAAACTCAAATTCAATTCACTACCTCTAGTATTCATTTGGGTGGGTATGGTATCTACCAATGTGTGCAGCTGACCAAGCATTCATATCAGAAACGTTTTATGTCATTTTTTTTTTTTTTTTTTTTCCTAAGCTCTCTAGTTAGAATTTTAGGATGAGGGAGAAATATAAAATATTTAGGGTGATCGGATCCTTGTACTAGGAGGACCTGCTTGAAGGTGGTGTGAGAGGAGTAAGGAGTGTGGGAATCCTCGGTGGAGGTTGATTGTTACGGTACAGTGGTGAGAGTCCACTGGTGGCTGGGCCTAGAGTCTTCTCTAGGCATGTAGTGCAGTCGTAGTTAGTCTGATATCAGTGAGGGTGCCCCTTAGAGGCTTGTTGTTGGTGGGCCAAGCGCCGTGATGTCAACCATTTTTTCTGCTTTACTCGATCTTGTGAGTTGCCATCGTGCCGGTAGCGGTGGTGGTGTCATGTCTCGGAAGAGAGGGTTTAGACTGTGCTTCATCGAGTCGAAGAACTTGATGTGACGTCGTCTGATGGCTTCGGTGATGGTGGGGAGCTCGAACCTTTCGTGCATGTCGGAAGCCTTAATTTCATGAAAAGGGGTATGCCACAGTGCTTTTCGCAGGATGTTGTTCTGGAAGCTCTGGAGGCGAGTTATGGTGCTGGCATGTAGGAATCTAAAGAGTGGTGTCCCAAACAGTAGAGCTGGCCTCAGGACGCTCTTGTATATTAACAGTTTCAGTCGAAGGGATATGGCCTGGCTGGTGATGAGATGCTGGAGAGAGTAGTAAGTTCTGCGGACACGTTTTAATTTATTTTGCAAGTGTGTGCCGAACGTCATGTGCCTGCCTAGGTTGATGCCCAGGTAGCAGATGCTGTTGGCTAATTTACATTGAGTCCCGTCTATGGTAAAGCTGGGTGGACGCTTCTTTTTCCCATGCTGGAAAGCGATCACCCGTCCGTTTTATGTCATTAAGTAATAAAGAAGACTTCAAATATCAAAAGTGCGGAATTGAAACTTTTACAGAACTGATATAACAACATTTTCTCACTGAGGTTTTTTTAAATCAATTAATTGTCCTGCCTAATTATTTTTACAATGTTTTAATTTTGTTACTGTGAATTTTTATCTCTATTATTTATATTAATATTCTTATATTTAAATTTACAGTTTATCGTGAGCTGCTGTCTCTCCGGTTTCATGAGGAATGCAATGTAGAACGTTCATGATTTTTTTCGCTATTTTCTAAGAACTTTACGCCAATAAAAATAGATGAAGTTGAAATGGACCTTTTTGGTGGAATGGCACCCTGATGGCTTTTTAACGACAGTGAAAAATATTTATTTTTTTAATATAGCACCATAAACTCTCAATAAAATCTACATTAGATCAATGTGATACCGTACTCAAGACAAAAATTTCAATTAATAAATAAAATAAAAATTGTGGCATTGAACGGAACTGTCATGCTTTTAAGTCTTGTTAGGGTTGAGTTAAAGCTGGGATCACGATTTTAATAGTAGTTTCAATGGAATTGATGTCATTAAGTAAGAAAGAAGACTTCAAATATCGTAAATGACCGGTCAAAAATGCGGAACTTTTACAGAACTTCAAAAGCTATTATCTTAAAACTTATTGTTTATCGGAGTATTGTCACTATTTTTATCAGCAGGCGAGGTGCTCTTTTATAATAAATAAGATGTCTGATTAATAGTTATTAGCTAAGTAGTATAACTATATAGCCCAGGTGAGATCATTTTTTGATTTTGTGTTAATTATTACTGGAACTAAAGAGGTACGAGTTTTTTGTTCTTTTTGATTAAGAAAAATCGTATTAGGTTCTGATTATCAATTAAACATTTATTATAATTATTAAACTAACTTGAGAATAGCGTTACTTTCTAAGCCAACTACTGGCTATTGCGTTAATGTTTTTTAAAGCAATAAATATAAAAAGAGTAAGAGTACTCCCGCTGGTTGAAGATAGAGATACACGCACAAGATGTGGATGGTACGGCCAGAAGGAGCATTAATTGCCTGTTACCTCAGCCAGGTCTCACTTTCTCCGGACAAATGGGCCAAGGTGACCAGCCAAGTTCACCGGGCTGACCTAGTTACATCTGCAACTGCATTCGATCCACCGACCACTGTTTAACCGTCATTTAGGCTTACGCGTCACTCAAGACTCTTTCAGTTTACTCTCCTTGTGTCAGGGCAGTTAGTTGTAGAAATAGAGACAAAATCCAAGAGAGACCATTCCACGTAAAAGGTCCACCAAAGGACCTTCCGGGCCGATTTCGCGCCGACTCCGACCTATGTAGTGCTAAACAAATTGTTTTATTGTAGCTTCCAGCTAGTTTTAATAGGGACCTCAGTTTCAATGACTAAATTTGATTTATTACGCGTTAAAAACATTTTTTAGCAGTAAAAATGGTCATTTTTACTGTTTCCAGAAGAGACGTTTTCAACTTTGACATCATACTGCTCTATGGTCACACCTATTATAACTTCCCCCTTAGCACGTATTTGTTAGCTGTGTTATCAAGTTTGAGAAATTGTAATAAAACATTTATTAATCGATTTTAAATAGGGAAATCATCTTGAAAAGGGGTTTCCAGACGATTCGGGTCATTACATAACCTATAATAGTTTTAGACTCTTGCCGCTAACCTGGCTAGATCTCGTGGAAGGTAGGGGAGGAACCTTTACGTTATTACGTCATCTTTTAAATAAATGAACCACTTGGAGGAAATACAGTTGACTTAGAGGCGTTATAAAGTGTCAAACTCCACTGTGGTGCGTGTGCATGTATTAATGGATGTCAACACTTAACCAGTAAGTAATTCCATGTCTATTTTTTTTTTTTTAAATAATCTAACGTAATATATAATGTTACGATTCATGAAAATGTACTCTTTTTTAACAAAAGTTCAACAGCTGTAAAAAGTAATAATTCGAAACTACTATCTTGTCTTCACTTCACCTTAAAACATTTGAAGAGGGTGAAGCAATAAATAAAGGCATCCGAATTTTTAAAATTTGATTTGGAGTCAAATCCTACAAAACGGATTGACTCCTTAGTAATTTTCTTAAAAGATTACTCTGACGAATGTTAAAACTAATTATAGTAACAGCTGTTTCTCACTGAGGTTTTCTTAACTCAATTAATTGTCCCGCAAAATTATTTTTACGATGTTTTAATTTTGTTACTGTGAATTTTTTTCTCTACCATTTATTCATGAGGAATGCAATGACATTCATGATTTTTTTCATAATTTTTCAATCGCTTTACGTGAGTAAAAATAAATGAAGTTGAAATGGACCTTTTTGGTGTAATAGCTTCTTTACGACAGTGAAAAATATTTTTTTTTAAGCACCCTACACTCTCAATAGGTCAGATCAATAGTCATTAGATCAATTTGATACCCTACTCAAGACAAATATTTCAATTACTAAACAATTATCAATATTTTATGCCAGGGTCCCATCTATTTTTAGCACCATTGCGGCAACAAACGGAACTGTCATGCTTATAAGTCAATTTGGTGTTGAGTTGAAGCTGGGAACACGATTTTAATAGCAATTTCAATGGCATTTTGATTGGAATGATCCAAAATTTCCATTGTGCCCTGCCAACGAAAATATCATTACAGCTCATTAACTAACTTAAACTTCTATGTAAAATTGCATGTCTAGCTCGAACTGTCTCCTGTTTGAATACGAACTGATTTTATGGTTTAAAAATAAAAATATCTTTATTATCCTGGGACTATGCCCCTTACGAACATTGTCATGTTTTGGTTAAGACATATGAAAAAATTGAGAAAATATCCGGTCCCGTATT
Organism: Acanthosoma haemorrhoidale; assembly: GCA_930367205.1. Lineage (NCBI taxonomy): Eukaryota > Metazoa > Arthropoda > Insecta > Hemiptera > Acanthosomatidae > Acanthosoma > Acanthosoma haemorrhoidale. The sequence continues at coordinate 17,409,466 of OV884013.1, read as the reverse complement.
TAGTATGACTAACTCACCCGTTCCATTCTGTCTTTTAATCTTTCTCAAGAACACATCTCAAACACTGTTTAAGAGTTAAAGTTCTGTTTTTTTCCCTAATGGTTGATGAGCGATTAAATAAGATAACACAAAAGTATTGTATAATTCTCTATATTTTAATAATTAAAAAAATACTTTATGAAAACCGGATGTCCTTTAATTATCACTAGATAACAACACATAGATATCCCATGTGGACCAGTGCTCTGACCCATGGATCCACTAATACAACACAAGAGAGTTTTCCGTTCTGTTCCTGCATTCTTACAGGCTATGTAACTCCCTACTACAAGCGGTTGCAGCTTGAACTTTTCACGCTGTACAAGGCAATTAAAGAACTGACGTTGCATCACTGGAAAACATCTCCTGTCAAGCGTTACGAAAAGCAAACAATAATGTGACTGGTCCTGCATCCGGGGTCATTCATTTTTCCTCATTCACTCTGTACACTTACCCTTCCGTAACTACAAGCTTATCAAATTGTTAAATCTTTTAAATTTAAAACTTTAGTTTAATATTTGCCGATCGGATGTGTGGTGATGAATTTGGGTACGATCTAAGGAAGGGCTGTCATCTTCCTGAACTGGACCTCGTTCCATGGTGCAGTTTTTCTCTATCTGCTCCACTTTATTGCTATTAGCTCAAAGCGAAGTTTTGAAATGTGTTCTTTAACACAATGGGAATAAATATGGTTGCTCACTCAACAAAAATGAAAGAAGAATATAAGACAATAGCTTTGGTTTAGGAGAAGATTAAGTACAAGGAGCATCAATGGGTGATTTGTGTGAATGTAAAAATGGTAAACTTTCTCCGTGGACAGCTAAGAGGCCTCACCAAATATACTTGCTTCTTGTTCCTCTAGGATTGACTAACACACCACTGGGTTAGAAAAGAAAGCATTAGAGACAAAACACGGACATTGGCGAAAAGAATGTTACCAACGACCCCTTAGTTCAATGAGAGGCTCATCGTTTCTCCACTGCATATTTGGGGGGGGGGACCTTTGTAAATTCGATGAATGAGGCTTAGCAAAAGCCTGGACTTCATTTGTTGCAGTTGTCGGAAATTTTCTGGGCAAACGCAAAGCTGAAAGCTGTGTTGAACTGGTAATCGAGATGCCTAACAGTTACAAATCCCTTGGGTGTAATATGAGTATTAAGGTGCACTATTTATACAGCCACTTAGACCGTTTTCCCGAAAATTTAGGAGATATCAGTGAGGAACAAGGTGAAAGATTTCACCAAACTATTAAAACTATGGAAGCCTACTAACAAGGAAGGTGGGATACGCACATGATGACTGATTACTGTTGGAGTTTAAAAATAGACTGTTCCAAAATCCATTCAAGAATGTCAAGGAAAAAAAACTTCTAAAGTATTCAGTGAATAGTTGGTTTCATCAATGACTTTTTCCTCTATCTTCACAAATAATAAAATTTTTATAAAATAATAATAAAAATTCTGTTTTTAGTTTTTTTTATTTGATCCTTGGATTTAATTGAAAATAGTGTAACATATATTTCACTAAAATGTTATATCTTAGAAATTTGAGCTACAAGGCAAAAACTAATGCCATATTTGAATTCAGGGTATCAACTTCATGTGAAATCAGCTCCACCGCACCAAAACACCTGTTGACTTGTGTTACATTACCAGTACATCTATGGTACATAAAAATACCACCGCAAATTCTCACTTATTTTCCACTACCACACACAATAAGAAACTCAGCTTAGTGTTAGTCTTTAGCAAGCTTTCATGTCCTTTCCAGTCGCCTGGGCATTTTCATGACATGCATCACTCTACCTTAGTGCCATAGTTTGTATCTGCCGACTCCCCATTTTCAATGAACTTATTATTTTCAAGGCATGATCACAATATTCCATACTTAACCTTACTACAATCATCATGTTTCCTTCTCCAAACATACCTGTTCCATGATTGCATAATTGGTTCCTGGAACAAGAAGCCCCCTCGTCAATTGTGGACAGTGTCCAAGTTTCTGAGCAGGATGAGAACGCTTTACAAAGCAATCTCTTCTAAGGATGTAACTTGGTAGCGCTGAAAGGAAAAAAACAAAACAAATATATTGGTCTTGATTCCTGGTGAGTCGTCATTGCTTTAAGTTACCATACAGGCATTGGAAATCCAATGACATGTTCAAAACCACAGAAATCAATCTTTAGCACCTCTTCTGGACAGGCTAGTTTGTTTGTGATCTTGTTAGTATCTATTACACAACCTAGCCCAATGAGTCTCATTGCTTCATCATGTTCCAGAACAGCTTATTCAATTGCTTCCTCTCTAGTAAGCCCAAATCATCTTTAATCCTAAGATTTAAGTTGTTTCATCGATGATAGTGCTGGTCTGGATACCTGAGTCTTGGTTAAATAAGGCATGCCATTTGTTTTTTTTTAATAATCATAATTGTTTTTCAGATGGGGATGAGCGGGAAAATGGATGGATGTGGCCAGTGTATGAAGTACAGCATGTTTTTTGTTAACTTTATTATTTTCGTAAGTACTTGGATAAAAAATAAGTTACAGAAAAATTGTTAGAACATAACTGCCTCTTTAATGATGAAATAATAACGTTATATTTTTAAAAACTTTTGATGAAACAAAATGATCCTTATCAAATTTATATTAATAAATAATATAAAAATATTTCAAAATGTGTGTTAAATTTTATTTTGCAGCTAGGTGGTATTACCGTTGCTGGTATAGGAATTTGGACGGTTGTAGACAAAAGTTTTGCAAATAAATTACTAGGAACAAATTTATACATGGGTGCTGTTAGCATTATTATAGTGACAGGATCTATAGTATCACTCGTAGCATTTTTGGGATGCTTAGGAGCTGTTAGAGAGATCAAATGTATGCTACTAACAGTAAGTCCAATAATTTTTATTAACCTTTTATTAGTAGCGGTCATATTTGATTCAAGCAAGTAAAAACTCAAGTATGAGACACTTGTATCAAAAACACACTAGATGTTTTGTTTTTTTAATTTTTCATTCCTTTTTTACATTAAAATAAATAAACAAATAAAAAATTGGAGAGACTATAAAGCCATCCAGTGTGTTTTTTCATACAGTGGTTAATGCAATAAAATTTGTGTAACAATTGGTCCTTAAGATTTGACACACTAAATCGTACCTGGCTAAAAGAATATTTTCCCATTAATAAAAATAAAGAAGTGCTGGAAAAAAAAGTGTTTTTAGTAATAAAGCACAACTAAGCAATGTTGAATTTAATGATGACACAAACAACAGAAAAAGAGATGGCAATGAATTATCATTGCAGATAATACTGTAATGAAGACCTAATAAATTTAATGATGTTAATAAATGATCTGTAATCAAAATGAAGTTTTAAGCATATGTTTATTAACCAAGAGTAAATCCTTTGAGAAAACATCACAATAATAATCATGCTAACAACAGAATAAAGTTCATAAAAGATAAAGTTTTGATGAAAGCATAAAAAGGAAATTCACAAACTCATAGTATCCAACCCAAAACATTCGTTGTATTATAGTTCAACACCTGAAAAAGAAAAACTCCTAACCATTACTGCTAACAAAGTCATCAACAACCTAAATAAAGGCTTGCTTTGGGAAATGGTTTAACCTATGCATCATCGAACCATGAGATGCTTATACGAGTAGCCTGCATCTCAGAATGTCCTGTGAAGACCACATACACTGGTACATTATTTATAGAAAGCTGGGAAATGATGTTATAGCCAACAAACAAGCAGCACTTTTTTCACTCTTTAATAAACTAAACACATCAAACAAAAAAAACAACATTGTTGAACTAACTAAAGTAAATAAAATATATTATTAAACCAAATCTATCTTAAAAAAACATAAAAGACATAATTTTTATTGACTAATTTTTTATTTATCTATTTAAAGCTACCAAAAATATTTTTCTAGATAAGACCACTATTTTTTTAAAGTAATTAGGTGAGCAAACTAATAATCTTAAGTATGATTTATAAAAGTTAAAAATGTTATTTTTATTTTTGCTGTTTTTCTAATCTTAAATTATAGTATGCACTTATTCTCTTCATTCTCTTGGTGATAATGCTTGTTGGAGGAATACTTGGATATGTCTTGATAGAAAAAGTAAGGAGGTCTATGGAGCAAGAAATGAATTTGTCGGTTAAATTGTACAAAGAAGATTCGGATATAAGGAAATCCTGGGACGAAACACAAAAAAATGTTTGTATATCATTACGTCATGAGGACATTAAAATTCTCTTATAAATACATGAACATATGCTACATTGTTTAAATTAAACGTTTTTTTCAGCTGCAATGTTGTGGAGTTCACAGTTATACAGATTGGCGTGGGGATCCACCAGACAGTTGCTGTGAGAGTGTCTATGGAAAGGTAGAATTTATATCCTGTTTTTAATGATTTTTGCTTGATTATAATATAGAGATAATAAGTTATTTTGATAGCATAAACAATAACTATTTTGAAAACAATCTGCAGATTTCAACATCTTCATAACATTGAAATTATTCTGCAAACCATAACCTATAATTTTAATTAATTTATAACATACTTCACCCACAAGAGGTTACTATTTAATACAAACACTTGCGGATATTTACATCCAAAGCCATACTGCCCATCAGGACATCCGTCAATGAAGAGGGAAAGTTTCAGTTTCTTGCTGGACTTCTTCGTACACGCCCTTTTAGAACATTCCATTTCCCCTCTCACCAGGAAAGCAGACAACAATGCTCATCTTCCATAAGGCACACCACTCTTCTACGTGGATTGCACAGTCGCATACAGACTCTTCTCATGACGTTAGCTCTGGAATCTGCCACGATTCCATCGTTAGCAGATCATTCCATCAGTTTATCTTAGGGATCCATTGTCACCAGGTCTGGGTTTATGTGGAACACCAATTACTAAAGGACAAGGCCAAAAGCTCACCCCTAGAGCAATCCTCACTCCACAGGTGACACCGGCTCGTATGACTATTGACGACTATGCTCTTTTGATTCAGGTAGCTGTCCACTGGGTTCCTGTAGGTCCCGACACCTCACTTTGTCAAAAGCACACATCATGATTATATCTCCTTGGTACATTAGAGATTCCAGTACTTTGCAAAGAACCGGAAGGGGCTGGTGAGCATAAACCTCTTAGTAGCTGTCCTTCGAGGCCAGATGCAATTCAGCTCTTTTCCAGTCCCTCAGAAAGTAACCGCCTTAAGATGGCAAGCAGCCTCCCTTCAAGGAGGGGGAATAAGGCCTTGATGGCGATGTTCAGCTTGATAATGCATGGTCCTCTTCCCGTTCTCTGGTTCTCAACAGTAATCAAAGGCCCCAAACATACCATGATGGAAACAGTTTTAAGGCAGTAGAATAGGAGAGGATTATGATATTTTAAAATAGACTTTTAATTAATTTATTGTTATGATATTTTTTAAATGGTGCTTATGTAAAAAATATCGGAAAAATACGAAATTATGAGTCAAGAAGGCATCGGACAGGAAATGAACCTCCTGACTGGTCGTATAGAGTAAGTAGTGAGAAGTGGGGGATGAACCTCCTGAGTGGTCGTTCGTAGGGAGTCGTTGGGCAGACACAGTAAGAGAAGGTGGCGTACCCAAGCTGCCCCTGATGGTCCGTTTTCATTTATCAACATCAGGACAACTTTAAAATCAACCAACATGAAGATAAGCAGATCGATCAAAGAGTGATATGAACAATGAGGATACCAACGCGAAGAAGCGCTGGCCAGCAAAAGAAGAAATTAAAAGTACGTGATAATATTTGTATGTAAAATTTGTTTGTAAATGTTAGTAATAATAAAATCAATAGTCTTTTTGCCAAAAATTTCCTAAAAATTTAACAGAACCCTGGATTAAAGTAAAAGTTTGAATATAAAGTTTTTTTTTTTAAATAATTAAAATAATGATAATTAATAGAGTAAATAAGAAAATATTACAATATTTGGCGCCCGAGAACAGGCAAATGTTAATATAGGAAATCTGGCTAAAGGATTATAAAGAGTGTCACGAAAATTGTGTTAAATTTGATATAAAGGTTAGGTAAAATTTGTATTTGTGATTAAGATTCATATTGATAGAATTCAGTCATGGAAAAAGATAAGCATAGTGTAAATATTAATCCAAATGAGCAAACTATAATAGATAGATACGTAGATAATAAAGAGAATGAGTTTTACAATAGGCAACCACGTGCTAGTACGAGCGTATCAAACAATGATCAAAATTTTAGTTTAAATGAATCAAGTCGGGAGGAAAGGGAGATGCAAAAGTTATTTAGGTTGATGATGGAAAAATTAGACGAAAATAATCGTAAATTAGACGAAATTAAAAGTGATATGGCCGAAAATAAACGTGATTTGAACAAAAAATTAGACGAACAGAATCGTATATTAAACGAAGGTTTTAAAGAACAGAGTCGTATATTAGACAAAGGTTTTAAAGAACAAAATATGAACGAAAATTTCGAAAAATTAAACAAAAGATTAGATATTTTTGAACAAAGATTACAAAATCCTTTCAAAGAATTTAATGTAAACCTTGATAAAGAAACGGATTTAAAACCGGAACTGGGAAATCAGATAAATGATTTCAAAGAAGATAGATTAGAAACCGAAAGTAAACTCGTAGATTATGAACCGGAACTAATTAAAAATATTTTAGATACACATAAAAATGAAAATAATGACAATAATCAAGAGATTACTGAACCAAATTTAAAAATTTCTTTCAAACAATCCAATGTACAACTGGATAAAAAAATACATCCTTTAAAAAGGGAAATTAAATTTGAGAAACAACAAACGGGCATAAATAATGAACCGGTAATTAATCCTGATGTAAGACAAATAATTAACCATAATGATAATTTAGAGATTCAGCAATTTAAAAATTCTGATTCAGTAAAAATTATAAGTAAAGTAAAAAGTATAATAGGTAAAAGTTTGAATTGGAAAAGATCCCAATTTAACATTTTATATCATGATAGTGAAATTCCCCTTGGCAAGTTCAATATGAACAACATAAAAATAAACAAATGGAAAGAATGCAAAAATAGCTCCAGAGATGTTTTTAATACAATCGAATATAATTATAAAAAGAAAAGAAAAAAAATTAATAGCTATACCTTATTATTACAAAATAATGGTAATCGGATAAATATAAAAAAGTAATTAAAAATAAAATAAAAAATTTAAAATTAATAGAAAAATCTATTATTAAAACTGGCAAATAGGCATATGTAAAGTTTGAAAATTAAAGTTTATTATAGTGTAAAATCACAGTTGAAATTATGGTAAAAGACATTGAAAAGCTTGAAAGTAAAATCAATTGAAATAATTTATTATTAAAATAACATCAATCAGGATCGTGTAAGAATTTGTACAATCGAGTTTGTCTATATGTTAAAATCTATCTAAAAACTTGAATTGAAGTTATTGTATTGTATTAAAATGGTATGGTGTTTATCTGGACAATCAAATATGTTAACATCTATAGAAAAATTTGAAATTTTAAATTCATTAAAACCTTATATGAAAATAGTGTCAATCGGACCCATGTAAAAACTTAAAAATTGAAGTTTATTCTAATGTTTAAATTTTGGTGTGTTTATTTGTACAATCAAATTTGTCAATATGTTAAAATCTATCTAAAAACTTGAATTGAAGTTATTGTATTGTATTAAAATGGTATGGTGTTTATCTGGACAATCAAATATGTTAACATCTATAGAAAAATTTGAAATTTTAAATTCATTAAAACCTTATATGAAAATAGTGTCAATCGGACCCATGTAAAAACTTAAAAATTGAAGTTTATTCTAATGTTTAAATTTTGGTGTGTTTATTTGTACAATCAAATTTGTCAATATGTTAAAATCTATCTAAAAACTTGAATTGAAGTTATTGTATTGTATTAAAATGGTATGGTGTTTATCTGGACAATCAAATATGTTAACATCTATAGAAAAATTTGAAATTTTAAATTCATTAAAACCTTATATGAAAATAGTGTCAATCGGACCCATGTAAAAACTTAAAAATTGAAGTTTATTCTAATGTTTAAATTTTGGTGTGTTTATTTGTACAATCAAATTTGTCAATATGTTAAAATCTATCTAAAAACTTGAATTGAAGTTATTGTATTGTATTAAAATGGTATGGTGTTTATCTGGACAATCAAATATGTTAACATCTATAGAAAAATTTGAAATTTTAAATTCATTAAAACCTTATATGAAAATAGTGTCAATCGGACACATGTAAAAACTTAAAAATTGAAGTTTATTTTAATGTACTAAAATGTTAGTATGTTTAATTTGTACACTCATTGGTAAATGTTAAAAGGTATTTAAAAGTTTGAAATTTAAAAGTAATTAATACTTTATTATAAAGATATTGCCAAACCAGCAATGTAAAAACTGGGAAATTATAAATTGATGGCACTAAAGTTAAAAAGCTAATATGTCTGTAAGGTACAATTACATTTGTGATGTAAATGGTTGAAATGAAATATGTAAAATTTTGGTGACACATAATCTGATTTTGTCAATTAGTAATAAGAAAATGCAAACTGTCAAAGTGCTAAAAAAGTGAATAAGTGAAATCAAAAGTAAAGTGGAATGAAAAATTTTTATCGACAAGCTCAAAAAATTTTTAAATCGGAGCGGACCCGAATGTTATGATATTTTTTAAATGGTGCTTATGTAAAAAATATCGGAAAAATACGAAATTATGAGTCAAGAAGGCATCGGACAGGAAATGAACCTCCTGACTGGTCGTATAGAGTAAGTAGTGAGAAGTGGGGGATGAACCTCCTGAGTGGTCGTTCGTAGGGAGTCGTTGGGCAGACACAGTGAGAGAAGGTGGCGTACCCAAGCTGCCCCTGATGGTCCGTTTTCATTTATCAACACCAGGACAACTTTAAAATCAACCAACATGAAGATAAGCAGATCGATCAAAGAGTGATATGAACAATGAGGATACCAACGCGAAGAAGCGCTGGCCAGCAAAAGAAGAAATTAAAAGTACGTGATAATATTTGTATGTAAAATTTGTTTGTAAATGTTAGTAATAATAAAATCAATAGTCTTTTTGCCAAAAATTTCCTAAAAATTTAACAGAACCCTGGATTAAAGTAAAAGTTTGAATATAAAGTTTTTTTTTTTAAATAATTAAAATAATGATAATTAATAGAGTAAATAAGAAAATATTACAATATTATATAGATTTTCACTTTAACCATCTTTGTTAAAATTTTTACGTTAAACATTTTTTAAAAGTAATAGTTTATTTTATATCACTTCATTTAATCTCATCTCATCTTGCACCCTGTTCTTTATTGACCGCACTACCCCCTCCAGGCTTATCTGTTTTTTCAAAGAGGTAACCCCTTATCCTAAGCTACCTCATTTTAGACCTGCGGTCTTAACAACACATATTCCAGCTTTTCCTTCAAACCAGGTAAAATAAATCTGAAAATATTGTTACAATATATATTTATTTTCATTCAATATGTCCGATATTTAATTAATAATAAATATAACAGTTAAATTCATTGGTAAAATGATAATAATTTAATATTTATCTGTTTAGCAGAGAAGTAAATGTTTGCCAGAAAACATTTACTCACAAGGATGTCTTAATGTGACTGAAAAATATTTGAAAGACCATACAGCTATAATAGCAACTTCTGCAGTAGTAGTTTCTTGCTTAATGGTAAGTTCTCCAACGAAAGAAAAAAAACATTTGGTTCAGTATTTTTGGCAAACTCTGGGGGAGGGGGAGGCAATATATGATACTTATCATTTGAAACAAGCAATCTTTTTTTTTTTCCTGGATGTAAATTTATGATAGTGATTGTAAAATTTGATCTGAAATTTTAAAGGTAAAATTAAGGCTATAGTGCCCCATATTACCCTCTATGCATTTATGTTAAGATGCAACATTGGTAAGTGTGAGAAAAAACTTTAAATTGGAAAACAAAAATGGACAAAAAATGGAAATCATATTTTCAACAATCTTATGTGAAATGCTGTGGTATAATATAGTTGATAAATAATTAAAAAATTCTGGCTTATTTGGCACATGACATGAGGAGCAATTGGAAATTATATTAATTTAAGACCTTCATTTTTTTTTTTTTTTTTTTTTTTCATTTCCACAAACAGAACAAAGAAATAAATGATAATATCTTTGTCCTGTTTGTAAAATAAAATTATCATACTTCATCCAATTGGTATTTCGCTTAGAATGAAAAAAAATATGGCAGAACATATTAAATAAGGGAAAGCTTATCAAAAACATACAAAAACCTGAGTATTAAAAGTTGAAACTTTAAGTAAAATAACTCAGAAAGTTTTCAGGAAAAAAAAAACAGTTTGTATCCATAAAATTTTTTTATTGTCACTTGAAACTTTATAACGCATCTCAATTTTGTACAAATCCAACATCACTTAGGTTTGATGTAAACAAATAATGATGAAAATAACAGAAAAAATTATACATTTTATTTTATGTCTCTGTTTCTAATTTACATCTACTTTGCTTGGTGTCATACCTTAGCCTCTAGATCCATGTAAAGTTGGTGTGAATCGATGAGGTTCTGGATTTAATTTTCTTATTATTGTTGATAATGCATGTAGACAATAATTACTATGAGAAAAGTTGATTAATCATGAAATTGTTTACTATTTTCAGGTCCTGGGAGTTATTTTTTCATTAGCGATGTTCAAAATGATAAAGTGATAAAAACTGCACTGCTGCACTGGATCAATTAAGAGCATCTTAATTTATTTTTATGATGAAATTTCCAGCAAATATAAAAAAAAAAATTTGGTCATAACTGTATTGATAAATTGAGATTTGGTTTCAAATATTATTCACATGAAACTTACACTATTGAGTGTTTATTTATTAAGTGTATTTTTAAATAATTTGTATTGCTGCATTTAATTTTTCGAATTGTATTATCAAAGTGAAATATAGAAGGGAATAAATTAATTATTTCTAATTTCAAGTTTATTTAGTAAAAAAAAAAAAGTTTATAAACAATTAATAGTGTTGTAACACAATATACTTTATTAGTTTTGGTATAGTTGTGACCCAAATGGGACATGGGCTGACAAAATTACAAATCAAAAAATTATAATCACAAATTTTTTCCCTCTGAACCAAGTCTTTCTCATATAAAATGTCATCATCTTCCTCGGTCTTTGAAACAAGAACAACGGATGATTTCTTTCCAATTTCCTCAGGTACTTAAACTTGCTACATTTTGTCTTCGCATGGTTCGAGGTCCCTGTCAATAGGCCATGGTAGATGTTGAGGAATGTAGGTTGAGAAGTAAACGACTCTGCTAAAATGCATCTCAATCCTGCATAGCTCAAGCTCATATTTTCTATTAATTCTCATAGAGAATTCCCAAACTCTCAATTTCGTTTTTACTATTTTAACTAAACTGTTAGTAGAGCTATAATAGGAATTATAGATCAATTTATCTAATAACTCTAAATCTTCAATGTTGGTGGGTTAAATAATTTGCTTCTATAGATCTTTTGATGTTGCACGTGGCATATTTCAATGTTTCGCCCTCTGCATTTTCATTCCCCCAATTATCCCACATGAGGTTACTCAAAGAAATGCTGTTTCAATCCAAGTTGCCAACAGGAAACTCTTTTATATGCATTTGTGGTTATCTTTTGGTTTGAAAAACTTGAGTGGTATACTGTTGAGCCATAATCTGGTTTGGATTTGATATAACTTTGGTATATTCCAATAACAATCCAATCAGTGCACCAGTCTGTATTTAATAAAATTTTGCTGATGTTGTCTCCAAAATCAGACTGTTTTCAATTCCTAAAAAAATGGCGTCCACACAAACCTAAACCCACAGAGTACTTAACCATAAACATTTTACTTATTTCACAGAATCGAGACCGAGACGGTCAAGTGTTAAAGCAGAAATTATTTTGCAACTTCATTTACAACTAAAATGTACAGCCTTGTTTTATTTGTCTACAACTGAAAATTGAAATCTATATTTTGTCATCTACTCTGTTTACTTTACATGGATGGATCAGCATACAAACAACATTTCACTGGATCAACTATACAATATTGCTGATAGCAATAGTACTGAACCTTGTGGGGGTGATATTCTGTTGTAGAAAAATCAAAGTTCATAGGTCTATTCCAGGTATAAATAAATATACAGCGACACGACGTCTTATTTTTTGAAAATAATACTTCTATCTGATTTGCTGTTGTCAATCGGGGTGGGTAAAACTATAATAAAACATTTGTTGATGGAATTCAAATCCATAAGTTGATCGAAGAATTTAAATTATGAATTGTTAAGAGTAGAAGACTTTTTGGGAGATTTTGATGAAAGAGGGTTGTTAGGTTTTTATCCAATTTATTAATGGAAAAGGTTTCAACATACTATATACGTCTGCATCAGTTCTTTATATGAGATATTAGGGGATGTTGACTGTTTAAAACCTTTAGCAGAAATACCCTCAATCAGTTAATTGAAGTTTAGTTAAGCTGCTCGCTTTAGTTTAATTTTTAGTTTTGCTCAACTCTTGTAGTCGATTCTTTCGAGATCCTCTCCATTGCTTACAAGTGGAATTATTCTGTTCTAGGTAATATACTAGTCTATTGTTCACTATCTTCTATAAAACACATGAAAAACATCTTTTCAAGTCAGAAAATCAAGATGAGTACCATATCTATTATTATTATAACACAATTTTAATTTCACAAGGCAGGGTTGAAATCAGTCTAAATGCTTGATATATTTCTAATTTATGTATGTATGGTGGATTTAAAAAAATTAACATATGATTCTGACTTCATAGTCAACTTTAAATTCAATACACAAAAACAATCTTTGTATATTTAACATTGGTTTCAGTAAATTTTTAAGTCTATAATTCAGTTTATATGTTAATCAACTGTATATTTGATCTTTATTATTTAAAAATATAAATATGTAATAATCATATTTAGAAAATATATGTTTTCAACGTTTCAATCCAAGAACTACTAGGTTGGAATAATCATTAATCTTGGAGTAATTTTGTCTTAAATATGATATAATTTTACACTGTTCCTAAAACTTCAAATCTTGTAATAAAACTATTTATGCTCTTATATATCTTAATTATAGTTACCATTATGCTGTTAACTATCTACTATATATTGTAAATAGAACAATGATTAGTTACATAAATATATTTATATTAGTACAATTACCCAATAGGGATGTGTAAATAATAATTATTAATTTATTAGCACTAATTTATTAACTTTTTTGGCATGAAAAATAGTTAAGTAAATTCAAAAAAAGATGTTTGGATGAATTGGTGTAATTTGGCTTATCTGTAATGGCCCCTATACACTTTCAGAAGGGTTTGAAGAGCAGAGCTATGTTAGTACTTGAAATGCTGAGCTCAATTTTTGGCCTTACAGAAGTTATGATGTGGATTTTATCAAATTTTAGCCAATATAGAGAGATTGACAAGAATACTCAGCTCAGAATCAAGCAAACGATACTTACCACTAGCATGTCTCAACGTGTATTTGGACCTTAAGTCGAAATGGTAACTTAGTGAACTTATTGAGTCTATTTATACCCAATACACGTTTTTGTGCTCTAAAAATCTAAAATAAAACAAACCTATATTGCATTGTAAATTTTAATCTATTATGATGATGATATACTTATATAGTATATTAGACACTTGGTTTTTAGATTTTTACCTCACTTTTCTAGAAATAAATTAAAAATTTATGAAAAAAGTTGTTCATTGTGTGATAGATTTTTCTTAGAGAATAATAAGTATGCCATATTTAACTATGATTTGCTGTAGTGCCATCTCATCAATTTGTACTTGTGAAATAAACATTCTGTATCATAAAATACTTAATACTTATTTTTCCTGCAATCCTGTAAAAATCCATGTTTTATAATAAAATAAAATAAGTAATATTCTTGGTGCCTAGATACATGATATATACATATATATAAGTAATCGTCTCCCAGCTGTAGACGATCGAGAAAAAGGAATGAATGAGGTAGATGATATAATAAGAAGGTTTGTTTTATAACTGGCTTTATTTTCCTCCTGATCCTCTATACACACGTTACGGGTTTGTTTACCCTAGGCTACAAGGTATTAGGCTTAACATTGCCGTACCGCTAGACGTAACTTATATATGTATATATATATATTATTGTTATCACTATCGGATCATTAGATGACCAAGATGCAAAAAATCATCCCTTTTCATCAAACATGGAAAGTGTTGAAATTGTGAACACAATTTCAATGACATTTTTAATAACTTTTTGAAATTAAACTATGTATATTAATAATCAGGGTGATGACATATTTCATTTGATACTCAACTTAATATGATCAAAGATATTTACATTTTATTGCCTAGTAATTAATTGAGTTATAAGCTAATTATATTTTATGAAGTGGGTGGTCCCCAATAGGATAACCTGCCTTTCAGCCCTAAATGGGAGTGCATAAGGTGTTAAATAATTTAATTTGTGTATAAAACAAAATGCAAATTGAACTGACTGAATGAGAAAGGGCAAGAGGGCATAAAATAGGGGCAATATAACCTCATGATATTAGTCAACAAGACATGTCATACCGCCATCTGGCTTTTTTGGTTTGACTAAATTACACTGACTTAGGTTTAGCGGTCAGGAACAAACCTACCTATGAACAAAGGGTAGCTAAGTAGGGGGGTTAACTTGAAGTCGTTTTGCTTGTCTATTAGAATTAGGATTGACAGCATGAACATATTTGGAGAAAAGATGGCCAGTTTCTTGCGACAAAAATTTCCATGTTTACATTTTTTCATGAATTGCATCAATTTATAGACTATTTAATTAGAATGTCCATTTGCTGTCAGTTCTATCTCTGCATTCTAATTTTCACATTATTTTAGACTGTTCCATTTTGTAATGTTACATTATTAAGCCAGTATCTTTTTTTTTTTTTTTTTTTTCAACAATTTATTAAGATAAAATTACAATCTGCCTTTTTATTAGGCAATAAGTAATTGAGATAAATATTATCATTCATACCATATTCACTCGCTCATTCATACAATACTTACAAACAGCCCAGAGGCCCCCCAAGTCCACATGGTTGTCACCTCCCTCGCGTGCGAAGGAGGAAGCGAAGTCTTGGGAAGTCCCCCACGCTCCTATGTCACCCGTGTCACTGGATAAGAGCAGCGGAGGCTGACCAAGAGCGCGAGAGCCACAGACGATCAGGACATGATTGGAGAAACTGGCCATTGCCAGGACTCCCACTATCACTTAATTATAGCAGGTCACGAGGCCACTGCCGTTTTAATCTCTGAGGAGGATTATAGGGATGAGTGGTGCAGTGCAATGACTGTGCTAGGGAATTAGGGTGGTTGGATAGGTTACTATAAAATTTTATGAACTTGGAAGGGATGAGTTCAAGATTGTTGGGTATATTAAGATCGTTATGAAGGGTTTTGTTGCTGACGTAATAAGGGGTATTTACTATTGTTCTCAGGACTTTTGATTGAAAGGATTGGATACGCTTGATGTTCGACTTTTTTGCTTTCCCCCATAGCTCTATTCCATATGTCCAGATTGGCTTGAGTATAACTTTGCAGATTAGTAATTTATTTTCTATTGAGAGATGGGATGCCCTTTGAAGTAGTCTGTACAGTTGTTCAAAGCGTCTGTTTTGTTCTTGTCTTTTTAGCCTCGTATGTGGGTTCCAGGTCAGCCGTTTGTCGAGATGGAAGCCTAACTACCGTACTGTCTCGGATACAGGGAGAGGAATAGAATTAAAATTAACTAGTGGACATGATTTCCGACAGAGGGTGAAGGTAATGTGGGAACATTTTGCTTCATTAACTTTGATTCGCCATAGGTTGCACCAATATTCGATCTCGTCAAGGTGTTTTTGAAGGTTATGGGATGCTATATCCGGGTCTAGGTGGGATGACAAGAGTGCAGTGTCATCTGCTAATGTTGCCAAGAAGGTATTGGGGCCAGAGGGGACATCAGCGGTGTATAGGTTATAGAGGATAGGACCCAGGACGCTGCCCTGCGGAACTCCTGCTTTTATGGGATAGTAATTAGAATATTCTAAACCACAGTGGACTTGGAAGAAGCGGTTTGAAAGGTAGGACTGAAGGATTAGGAATAGGGTCTGCGGTAAATATCCTCTGAGCTTGTAAAGCAAACCTGCGTGCCAAACCCTATCAAAAGCTTGAGCTATATCAAGAAAGGCAGCAGTGCAATACTGTTTTGATTCAAGGGCTGAGGAGATGTGATCGACAACGCGAAGGCCTTGTTGAGCAGTGTAATGTCGTTGGCGGAAACCAAACTGGTGAGTAGGATAAAGGTTTTTGGATTCAATAATTGGAAGTAGGCGTTTTAATAGGAGTTTTTCAAATATTTTTGAGAGTATAGGGACTAGGCTAATTGGACGGTAAGATGAGGTGTCATTGGGTGGTTTGCCGGGTTTGGCGAATAGGACTATAATGGAATGTTTCCAGAGGAAAGGAAAATGCGTCGTTCGGATAATGCAGTGTAGGTTATGAAGATTATGGCTTTAGGAGGAAGATGTTGGAGAATTCGAGTAGTAAGGAGATCATATCCAGGAGATTTTTGGTAAGGTAATTTTTTCAGAAGATATTTAACCTCAGAGGGGTTAACGGCTTTTGGTGGTAGTGAGAGAGGGATAGGTGAAGTGAGGAAATTTTCAACAGTTGAGCGATGGGTATTGTTTTGAGGAGTCTTTGCCACATTGTTCTCGATTGGCGTTTGGATTGGATTAGGTCTATGAGATACTGAGGTAAAGGATTTTGATTGTGATTTTTTAGATGACGGTAGGGTGGCGATGCCTCCCAGGCCGACCTCTGGATCAGAGTAGTGAAGGAATGCACTGCATCATCTAGGTCTTGGGATGTTTTCAGGGGTACTTTGATGTCTACAAAGTCTGTAAGAATCTGGCGAAAGTGGTCCCAGTCAACTGGGCCCCTGATAAATGAAGGAGGAGGCAGTTTGTGGATAGGTCTTAGGGAAATGGTTAATAATAAAGGGCTATGATCGGAGAAGAGGTCATCGAGGCGCGTGAGTGAATAGTTTAGTGTTCCCAAACTATTGTAGAAGAAAAAGTCTAGGAGATCTGGATTTTGGTTAGGATCTGATGGCCAATAGGTGGCTGTGTCAGGAGAGATAGTGGAGCAATGTTTCCGTGTGAGTGCAGACACCAAAGCACGTTCTCGTGTATTTGTGGATCTTGAGCCCCAATGTTGATGCTTTGCGTTAAAGTCCCCACCCACAAAGAAACTATGTCCGATGGAGTCTAGAAAGGAGATGAATTGGAAATCGGAAATGGATTTATTGGGAGGGCAGTACACTGATGCTAGAGTAAGGGGAAAGGGAAGCTGCTGATTGACACTGCAGTGGACTGAAGGAAATCATGTGCTACCAAAGGAACTATGTGATGGGAAATGGAGTTATGGAGAATGACAGCGGTGCCTGCATGTGCTCTTCCATCTGGGTGATCAGTTCGATAAGTCTGGTACTGTCAAACTGTAAAAGGTCGCTTACTCGTAAGTCTTGTTTCAGTAATGATAGCTACGTGGATGTTCTTGTCATAAAGTAGTGCTGTCAGTTCGTTAGTGTGGGTGCAAACACCATTCGCACCACAGGAGAATGGATAAGGAGTCGGAAAGATCCTCTTATTGTTTTGTTTAATGGGGATGAGGTAGGTGACAAGATTTTTAAGAAGGGAAATGAGAGGGGTAATTAGGGTTCTGAACTCTGAAAGGAATGACGTTAATAGACTAGTGAGGTCTGAGGAGATTGAAGGTGGAGGAATATGCGAGATGTGTGGTTGAGGATGGGATTGAGTTTGAGGGTTAACGGGATGAACGGAGTGCTTGGAAAGAAGAACTTGCGGAGGAGGAGTGGGCAATGCCTGTGACTGATCTCTGTTCCGAACGGCATCTGTTGGGTCCCAACTATTTTTGTTATTTTTTTTTTCTCACGTAATTATAACGATTAATTTTATTTTATTTGTTAAAAGAAAAAAAAACAAGATTGTAATATTTTATTGTATTGATAAGTATAATTAGGAATTAAGGGTGTTTACGTCTAAGCAAGTGATAAGGTGACCTCTAATGCGATCGGCAATTGTTTTGGCATGGCGGATCAACTCCGATCGTCATCTAATTACTGGCTTAGTTCCCTGAAAGTTGTGAACGAAGAAGGACGCTTGGAAATTTGTTGATTGATGTTGACCCCACATTCACACTACTTCTTCATCGCTGACTTCACACCGGTTATCCACCACCCACCCACGCTCCCAATTGTTCGGAGAGTGAACATCGAGAAGAATTTCTTCTTCTCCACTTGGGATCTCCGGTAAGAGGTTATTTGCTAGTACACACACCAGTTATCTCCAGATTCAGCTCACATCATCCTTTCACTTGCAAAGAATAGAAGACTATTGACTTTTGGTGATTGACACTGTTAAATTTAGTAAATATAGGATTTAATTAATTTTTATTTATACTAAAGCGTAAAGACATTTATATTTTTGTTATCTATGTTTCTTTCATTTTATTTTTAGATTACTAACCCCGTTACTAACATTACTTTTTTTTTGTTTATATATACGATCATTACATATGTATTGCCAGTTTATAATTTTAGTTTTTTTTGTATAATCTTTCCTCAATTATATTTTGTGTAAACAATCTTGTTTTTTGTTGGTTTTCTGGGAAAATGCAGGCATCCATTCTTGTACTTTTTTTCTGAATTTCACAGCCGGTAATTTGCAAGGGACAGAAGTTCGGCGACGTAATTTTACTAGCCCCTTCTTCCACAGCATCAGCAAAAGAGACTGAAGGCCTCAAACTTCTGGCGGGGGCGCTTCTTGGGCTACCTGTGGCTGGCTTTTCTTCTTCTGGGCGACGCCGTTGTTCGCTCCTGGACTTCAGAATTCTATAAGCCTCACAGCCTTTATAGTTTGCCGGGTGGCCTTGCTGACAGAGCACGCATACAGCAGGTGATTTTAGGGGCTTCTTGCACAATTCACTTTTGTGCTGCCCACTGTACTTTACACACCTGGGAGGGTGGTAGCAGTATGATTTTGTGTGCTCATATGCCTGGCAATTATAGCATTGAACTATATCGCGTTTCGGGTAAGGCTTTTCGACCTGTACTCTTGTGTAATACAAGTGGGTAACCTCGTAGATTTTTTCCACTCCAGGTGTTCGCTCTAGATCCACAAAGAATAAGGGCAGTGGTGTCTTGATGCTTGCATCATTTTCTTGTCTTTCCTCACGGAGCACATTGGTAATTTGGCGAACCTTGTATCCTAGGCTTAAGAGCTCCTTCTCTATCTTGTCCGCTGGTGTAGTGGGATGCAGGTTTCTAATCACCACCCGCAGCGATCTTTCTTGCTTTAGTTGGTAGGTATGAAAGTCGGCCTTAGTATTTGATTATTGTTAGGTATGTGTCGGTAGTGTCCGGAGAAACTTTTGTGTCCCGGGACCGATTTAGGCAAGTGTATTTCCCTGTACCTACAATTTTATTCAGTTGGGTACATAGTAATTTAAAATTACTAATGTTACGTACGAATATCGCTGGTGGCTTGGGATTTGTGGGTGTTTGTGTAAAGTCCATGTCCTCTACTTCAATATTTTTTAACGCCTCGTAACTATTAAATGTGAAAAATGGAGACTCATGAGTTGTTTTGACGTGCTCGGTTGTGATGTTATTTCTTCCATAGAGCTGCTGGGAGCTGAAGAATTTACAGGGGCTATATTTCGATTAGATCGCCGCAGCTTACGTTTGACCGGCGACGGAGTGGGGGTAGGTCCCAACGACCTTGTGCGTTTTTTCTTATTTTCTTCTGACATTAACTGCTGATAGAAACGCATGTTTCATCTTTGCCAACTAGAACCAATCGAATTGAGCATCATTTGGTTCAACATAAAGCATATTTCGAGGTTAAGCAGTTTTCAAACCGTAGGTGGAACTTTTTAAACATTTTTTTTGGTGGAGTAGAAATTTTCGAACGGTGGAATCGAGATTTTTTGAAGCAGGACTGAAACGGGTCCACTGTCCAGTTGAGAACGAATGAGTTTTTGAACTAAATCCTTTTGGCTGCTAAAAAATATACAAATTTAAAATATTTTTGGAACAGTTTGGTAAATAGTGAAACAGTTCATTTGTAAGTCCTACACGTAGTTTTAAATTAACCGCTCGTAAAACTGTTGTGTCTTTCTCCTCGCTGGCAGTTTTGTCGTAATTTAGCAGTGGAAAAGATTGAATACAAGGGGATTACAATTGAATTAAACTTCATTATTGAAATACATTAGGGGAAAGTACAAGAACATGTATGATGAAGATGAAATAGTTCTTTGGCGGGCACTTGTGGTTATTGAACTGCTTTGTGGTCACTGTTAGCTTGTTTGTCTTGTTGATGATAGGTCTCTTTTTGAATTCTGTATTTTGGAGGATATCTATTTTATTTAAGATGGATGCAACCGGTAATATAACATTGTGTATTTAACTGCTGTAAAATTCTTAATCAGAAAGTAATTAAAATATCTGAAACTGAAAGTAGATTTTCATTCAATTTGTTTCATTATACTGACTGGAAGTATTATTAAGGACAGATTAACAATGAATTTGATTGTTTTGTCTGCAGATGTGAAGGAATCTTTAAAGGTCATCAAGCAAGAAATCAAAGAAGAATTTGACTGTAAGTTGTTTTAATATTTACATAGAAAAGTTGAGTTTTGTGTTTGATTAAGTAGGTATTATCTATTTGTGTCTCACAATTGCTATATTTAACAATACTTTATTATGCATGTTTCCTGACCTATTTTGTGAAAACTTCTTGAATTATGTGACTTAAACCTCATACTAGCTATAACCCTGCACTTATTTATTATTAGGAGTTTTAAGGAAAGATTGCTGTACTATGATTTACAGGAGTTCCTTTAATAATGCTTTTAGAGTTTTGCTGCTTTTTAGTATTATTTGAAAATTCCAAAAATTAAATTAGAAGATATTGTTTTATGTGATTGGTCAGAGTTGTATACATGCTGAAGTTGATAATTGAAGGGTTTGCTGCAAAAAGGAGGTAGCTTCAATTTTTCCAGTTTTTGGGAAACCAAAAAAAACGTTTAAAAAATTCAAATTTTAAGTTATGTAAAAATATTGTTGTTGCTTACTTTCAATTATGGTGTTTACACATTAGAACAGTATTTTCATTCAAAAAATATCATCTAAATGTTGGTGGTACGTGGATGATTCTTAGAGCTAACTCTTTTTTGCCCAAAAGAATGGAATATGAGGAATGGAGGAATATGTTATGTCTCGGAAAAAGGTGTAAAAATAAATAGAATGTACTATTATTATGTATTTTTTATTCAAAGAAAACTGAAAATAAAGTACAGCAAAATTATTGGTTTTACAAACAGAAAATAACATCAATTCAATCGTCACATTCTCCTTCTGTAACATCTGGGTCATCAGGCGCATTGTCTGGCTGTAGTCGATTGTAGAACCACATATCATTTTGTGCGACGTATTTTTGGGCAAGGTCCATCACATCTTTATATTTTGCAGCCTTGAGTGGTAGGTGGTTGGTGTATGCTTGTTGAAGGTTGTTCAACATTATAGGGGTACTGTTTCGGATGTTGAACATCCTTTTTGTGCCAAATAAAAGAGGTTTTTTTTTGACACAAGAAAGTGTTTCTAACTCGCAACAGCTATGGGATGGAGCTACCTCCTTTTTGCAGCAAACCCTTCAATTGTTGACACAATCTAAAGTTAATTTATGGTTGTGGCGATTCTTAGTATATAAGTGAAATCACCCTATACGTTATTGCAGATATATTATAGACAATGGTAAATAACATGAACAAAAGTAAATTATTATAAATCTATTAGCAATAAAGAAAAGCAGAAGCAAGTAACAGGAGACGGGACGACATCTGTCAGTCATAAATTAGAGAGACCCTTACAGCCCAGGCCTGCGGAGACCCTTAACACATGTCTAAGTGGTCCTGTCAGCCGCCTGACCGAGTACTAAGCAACCTCTTTGTTTCAGCCCCTCCAAGGAGGCGTGGGACATATTTAACGGAGGAGGCTAGCCCCGGACGACCAGTCTTTTGTGACCGTTACTCAGTGATACTTGCTTCTGTTCGAACTCTGAAACTTTGACTTATTCTTTATGAATCCTCTGTACCTCTTGAACATAGTGCATTGTCGGGGCACATACCTATCAGAAATGGAGTCAGATATTAACGCCGACCTGGAACGATTGTCCAGGTTACAAACTTGAACAATTCGCACTTGTCACCAGGGCTAGAGTGATTGGGCACTCCCCTAGTGACATTT
Organism: Acanthosoma haemorrhoidale; assembly: GCA_930367205.1. NCBI lineage: Eukaryota > Metazoa > Arthropoda > Insecta > Hemiptera > Acanthosomatidae > Acanthosoma > Acanthosoma haemorrhoidale. The sequence goes on along the minus strand of OV884013.1, from coordinate 17,386,950 downwards.
CCCGACAATGGTTTTTGTTACAATCAAACAAAACCCAGCACAAATTAGAAACTGCATTCATTTGAAAGAGAAAGGACAATTTCAGAGATCAAGAATGTTCAGCCTATCTTTTTTGCATGTAATGACTCCCCAATTGTCGTGCAAACTGTGCATACTTCATCTGTTTCCATTTAAAAATCCCTGGGAAACATTTAGGTTTCTTAATAGCATTACAGTAGCATCAGTTTTTATAGTGAGCTTATTTGGAGGCAAATAGTTCAGAAAACTAAACAATATCATTTTCTTCCTCTCTTGTTAAATTATTTACACTTATGTATGTTCTCTGCATTCCTGGTATAAGGCATCTAGCCTTAGAATTCATTTTATAAATATCAATTAATTTTTTTGGTGGGGGGGAAATAGTTTCATGATAATTCGTTACATCTGCAGGTAACTTGAAAATTTATGGAACATCTTCTGATTACAGAAGTAAGTAAATCAATTAACGCTGGGCTGTCAGACAATTCATCAATTCCTGAGGGATATTCTCACCAATTTAAAGAAAATCTTCAAAATCCAGGGACTGAAACAGTTATTGCCTTTGGTAATAAATGTCATTTCAACAGTTTCATTGCAATATTTATTTTATATATAAATATCTGAAGTACTGTTAAATGTGATTGGAAATATCACAAAAATTGTTTAAAGCAATAATATTGGCCGACATTTTAGTTTCTTCTAAGAAAATAAATTTTCAAGAAATTTTGATGACTCACCAAATTGAGCCATATTTGTACAAATTTTGCACATTTCATCTGTTTCCATTTTAAAAATCCCTGGGAAACATTTAGGTTTCTTAATAGCATTACAGTAACATCAGTGCTAATAGTGAGCTTATTTGGAGGCAAATAGTTCAGAAAACTAAACAATGTCATTTTCTTCCTCTCTTGTTAAATTATTTACGCTTATCTATGTTCTCTTCATTCCTGGCATAAGGCGTACATAATCTAAAATACGTTTTATGGTTAAGCAGTTTTCAAACTGTAGGTGGAATTTTTTTGTGGAGTAGCCTTAGAATTTATCTCATAAATATTGATTCATTTTTTTTGGGGGGGGGGGGAATTTTATGAAAATTCGTTACATCTGCCGGTAACTTGAATATTCCCCTGAATATGGAACATCTTCTGATTACAGAAGTAAGTAAATCAATAAACGCTGGGCTGTCGGACAATTCATCAATTCCTGAGGGATATTCTCACTAATTTAAAGAAAATCTTCAAAATCCAGGGACTGAAACAGTTATTCACCTTTCGTAATAAATGTCATTTGAACAGTTTCATTGCAATATTTATTTTATATATAAATATCTGAAGTACTGTTAAATCGTTAAATGTGATTGAAAATATCACAAAAATTGTTTAAAGGAATAATATCGGCCGACTTTTTAGTTTCTTCTGAGACAATAAACTTTCAAGAAAAATTACATAATTCTATTGAAGTTGAACAATTTTATAATTTAGTGTCTAAATTTTGGATGGTAAAGTAAAAGTGATGTTCAATAAATGTTAGTAGTAGAGAGTCGGATGGAAAGACAAAATAAGGGTAGAAAAAACAAAATATAGTTTAAGAACGCGCCTTTGAATTTTATTGAGAAACAACCTCTCATTATTTATTTAATTTAGATTATAATTTAAGTGAAAAAAAAATAGTTTTTGAAGAATTTTGGCCAAGAAAAGTAATTATTAGTAATTTGTTCAGAAAGAAAAAGGAATTTAATGTAATGTTAAATTATTTACTAATCCTAAAATCAACTTATTTTATCTAAACATTTGTTCATTACGGAACAAATTAGGAGAATTCAAAGTTTTTGTATTCGGCGTATATAAAAAAAAATAATAGAAGTCTTGGTTTTGTATTGTATTTTTCTAACCTGACTAAGTTAGATCCAGACGATCTGTTAGATGACAATACGATTTTTTTTCCCAAAGCCTAGAGATGGTCAATTTTGGACGAACTGAATATGTGCGTGGTGCTGCACATAAATTGGAGTTAACCATCAATGATGTATTTAGAAAAGGTAAAGATGTCCAAAATCTCATAAGAAGAGCGAGAGGTATATACAGTTATGCAAACTCCTTCATACCACTACTTTCCTCTGGTTATGGAATTAATGAAATTGCCTTAGACGTTCCCACCAGGTGGAATTCACCCCTACAAATGCTAAAATCTGAAAAAATATGTAAGCTTTTTTTGGACTTAAAGGGATGTAAACCTACAAATGACTGCGGAAGAGTGCAACTTTCTAGATAAAACCAATGACACATTTTTGCCAATTAAATAAATAACATTACAACTTCAAGAAAGCCAACTTTTAATCGGCAATTTTTTTAAAATTATTTTTTAAATTTACATTTGATACTACAAAAAAACATAGTGAGTTCGTGAAATAAGTTAAAAGCCGCTCCAAAAAAACAAGAAGGTGCTTTATTTTTAATACTTTATTTATAATACAGCTATTTTGGTAATATTTTTCAAACCACGAATATCTAAAATACTCACAAAAAACAAACAAACGAAATCTCATTCTAAAAAATTTGAAATAAAAAGCTTTGCACGTGATAAGAGATTTTAAGAAACGAAAACACTACACAAATTATAAAACCAAAAACTGGAGAAAATTCTTTAGTAGAAGAAAATACTGGTCTCAAATCAGAATTGACAAGTAAATAATACTTGTATTGATTAGATGATGCATCAACTGTAAATAACTGATTCTACAAAATAAGATAGTGAGTTGGTGAAACAAATAGAAGCCACAATAAAATGTTCCTTTTTTGAAAAATCATGGGATTCAACTGGAGGCAAACTGCTGGCTTCTGACTAGCTGCAAAGCTGTGAAGAAAGTAAAAATTGGATAATGATGAAGAAGTCGACGAAGAGTTAGTATAAGCGATAAGAGAGAGTTTTCATCATCATCATCTACCATCATGTACAGATTTTGTTCAATCTTCAGATCTCTAATAGGCATAGTAAGCAATAAAAATGATGATTAAAGAAAACAGAATCTGCTTTGACCAGAAGAGTACTTTTAAGTCTCCGCATACCAACCACTTATGCTCATTATATTGAATTCTTTCAAGAAGTAATACAAAATTGTTGTACCCAAGGAGCAAATTGCAACAGACTTGAAGAAGTCAACCAATTCGTTACAGCAGTCCGTTAGACTCAATATCTCTAAGGGGAGTAGGAGAGAGAAGAGGTAATTCCATTGACGATTTGTTTTGTATTTAGAATGTATTTTATTTTTGACTGGTCACTAATTTATTTTGTATTGTTTTATTAATAAATGTATGAATTGCATTGATTGGTTAAACTGGCAATTTAATTTTTTTATTCTTATGTGCAGGTAGTCCAATCCAATTTAAAGAAGAAGAAGTAATTCTGAACGATGGTGAGTACACTAAAGCATCTCTCAGAATATGAATAAGTACAAACATCTACTACTACAGCAAACATCTTTATTTATCATTGCTGCTATATTCTTTTTTTAACTATCTTTTAAGACACTTCACTTCATTATTTATAAGTTAATGACGACTTTCTTTTATAAACAGGAGATCCAATCCACTTTAAAGAAGAAGGGCCAATCACAGATGATGGTGAGAACACTAAATCACTTCTGTAGCATTCCTCAATATATTAATACGTACAAATATCTATTACCATGTTGCGTTTCAGCTGAGGTGATAAATAGCTCTGGTACTGCGCTGGTAGCTAACATCTTAATGCGTCATTACTGCTTTAATCAATATTTTTAACTATCTTTTGTGGCACTTAATTTTGTATAAGGTAGTAATATGTTCTTGTTACTAGCAGGTGATCCAATCCACATTAAAGAAGAAGAAGAACTAATTGTGGATGACTGTGAGTATACTAAAGCATCTATCAGTACATAAATATGTACTTCATTATTATTATTATTCATTATTCAAGTTATAACTGTCTCTTACAAGGAGGCGATGGTGGGTACACTAAGCATCAATAAAGCATCTCTCAATTCACAAATATGTATAAATGCCAGCTAATATTACATCTTATGTATCAGTAAGACTATATGATGATAATCTATCATTTAGGCTATAATCTATTTTTAACTATATTTTAAGACACTTCACTTCATTATTTATAAGTTAGTGACATCTTTTTCTTATGAGCAGGTGATCCAATCCACATTAAAGAAGAAGAAGAACTAATTGTGGATGACTGTGAGTATACTAAAGCATCTCTCAGTACATAAATATGTACTTCATTATTTATATGTTATCGATAACTGTCTCTTACAAGGAGGCGATGGTGAGTACACTAAGCATCAATAAAGCATCTCTCAATTTACAAATATGTATAAATGCCAGCTAATATTACATCTTAATGTATCAGTAAGACTATATGATGATAATCTATCATTTAGGCTATAATCTATTTTTAACTATATTTTAAGACACTTCACTTCATTATTTATAAGTTAGTGACATCTTTCTCTTATGAGCAGGCAATCCAATCCACTTTAACGAAGAAGAAGATCTAACCATCGATGAAGGTGAGTAAACTAGGCCTTATTGAAGCATCTCTCAATTTTCTAATATGAATAAATGTTAAGAAATCACTCAGATTGATTTAGTGTCTCTGTTACTGTACTGGTAAGAAAGATCTTAATGTATCATTATTCCTATAATCAATATTTTTAACTATCTTTTAAGACACTTCGTTCTTTATAAGTTATGCTAATCTATTGATATCTTATTGTTACAAGCAGGTGATCCAATCCACGTTAAAGAAGAAGAAGAAGACTTAATCATGGATGACGGTGAGTAAACTAAAGCATCTTTCAATATATAAATATGGACAAATATCCATTCCTTTGTTGAAGTCAAAAGGTCAAGGTCAAAGGGTGTAGTCTTGATTTTTGGTAGAGTTGTTGGATTGTTTTGACTTTGTGCTCATTCTTGCCTTCTTTTGTGAGATCGCCCATCCGGATGTTGTGTGCAGAACCTATTTGAAGGGTCGGTGCCTGTGGAATCATCCTAAAACTCATTTGACGGTCAGAGTTCAACAAATCATGCACACGAGTCACATTTTTGTCTGTGTGGCTGGTTTATGGCCATAGGCCCAAACAGGGTTTGTTGATCACCTCTTTCCAGCCCTCCTTATACATTGTGAAGACGATAGAGCAGAGTCCCCATAGGCTTGTTGGATCAATTGATTGGTATCCATATAACTGTTGCCGACTTTGGTATAGAACATGATTGGATTCCACCATTGTTGGATTGTTTACTCATGACAAAGTTTTTGAAACCAATTGATGCTAACACATCCACTGCTCGGAGCAGACTGACCTTGGGTACATTGTGCAATCACCCCACTTCGACTCTAAAAACTTGCATTACTTTTTTCATACTCATGTCTTTATAGTAGGTTACTGGTGTTGTTATGTTGTGCATAATTTTTCACTTTACTTCATATTGGTATGTTTATTAAAAATCTTTTTCTTTGTTCAATAATCATTTTTTCCTTTTCTTTTTCTCATGAATAAACTGCTTTAACAAAAATTGTAAAAATTCCTGTTTTTTAATCCTCACTATATCCTAAACTATTGACTCGAAGGAAGGAAAAAAGTGAATAATGACACTGTTATAGGCAATTTTATGTACTTTAATTTTTTTCTAAAATCACTACTTTAAGAGATATTTGAAAAAAAAACCTTTAAACTACCTCAAACCTCAGGGACCATTAGTGTCGTACAGGACTCCTTACACAGAAATATAGTATATATATATATATATATTATTTTTTTTTTCTAATCCTCATATTTTGGCATTTATTACCTGGACTATTGTTGAATTAATCATACTGATAACTCCGGTACTGGACTTAACATATTAATGTATCAGTTACTGCTTTAATCAATATTTTTATCTATCTTTTAAGACATTTCACTTAAATATTTATAAGTATTGATAACTTTCTCTTAACAGGTAGTCCAATCGACTTCAAAGAAGAAGAGCTAATCACAGATGATAGTGAGTATTCAAGCATTATACAAACCTACAAGAAAAAAGTTTTTTTTTTTGGTACCCACGATTTTAGAACTAATTTCAGCTATATCTGATTTGATTAGCTGTATCTAAATATGAAATCAGTTTTTCTCTATCCGCTCTACTTTTTTAGATTAGTTTTTTTTTTTTAATGTGCAGTTCTAACTCCGTTTCCTACAGTTCTCAATCACATATACCTTAATTGGTTCCTGTATATTTGCCTTATTGTCAGTCTGGTGGCTAGTTAGTTCCAGGAAAATCCGCCAGTTGTAGTAAGCATCCGGTAACATAAGTGACCTTCGACACTTCAATTAGAGTTGAGGATAGTTGGTGTGTTCTAGCCATGCACGGTAAATCGAAGTTGGCCTCGCGTGATATTTGTGTTTAGGAAAGAGCTTTTATAATGTTAACCTAAACTGTACTGTGTTGCATTTGTGTTGTTGAATAGAAAAAAGTGAGTATAAGTAGAAGTTGTGTGAATCATCCTGATGTGTTTTGCTACACATGCAGAGAATACAGAAAAACTGTTAGTGACTTTGTAAAGAGAGCTTATCTTGGTTACTTTGGTGTTGGACTTGGTAATCAAGATAAAATCAGGGCAACGTATCAGGTCTGTAAAAGTTCTACAGAACATTTGGGACAGTGGACTACCGGGAAAAGAAAAAGTCTGAAATTCGGCGTATTGTTGGTTTGGAGAGAACACCAAAAACCACTTCAATGACTGCTATTTCTACCTAGTAAATATTACTGGAATGAATCGAAACAACCGTAACAAGTTGACTAATCCTTATTGGTGCGGACTCTAACTCAAAGGAAGTGCCAATCCCAATGTTTCACCAGCTACTAGAACTCTGTGAGGATGAGTTTTGTCCCTCTTATTACCCTTATGATACTAATGAAGGTGACAGTGATTATGAGGGGATGTCATCAATTCCTTAATGTTTCTAACCAACCAGGACGGGTTAAATGATGTCACTAGAGATCTTAACCAGTCAAAACAAGCTTCTGAATTACTGGCTTCCAGCTTGAAAGACAAATATTTCCTGGAACAAGGAACCAGGGGTGTGCTACCCTTCTTCTCTCAAGAAGACAATCTTGTATTTTGTCACAAAATTAGTGGACTCCTGGAAAAAATGGGTCTTCTTGACTTTTCCAGATGATTGGTGCCTATTTATTAATAGCTTAAAGCAAAGTTTGAAATGTTTTCTTCTACAAAATGAGAATAAATATGGTTCAGTGCCAATTGCTTGAAAAGAGTTGCCTAAGAGACAAAACATTGGGTGCAACATGAGCCTTAAGGCACTATTTTACTATTTACTCAGCCATTTTGACCACCAAGGATACCAAGAATGACATGGAAAAGACGCCTCTGAAGTGTTCAGGGACTAGTTGGTTTCATCGATGACTATTTTCTTAACTTTGTATAAAATAATATTTGTATGATATAATAATAAAAATTCCATGTTTAGTTATTGTTTTTTATATGATCCATGGATTTAAGATTTCACTTAAAATAGTGTAACAAATATTTTACTAAAACATTATATCTTAAGAAATTTAAGCTCCTAGGGAAAAACTAATGCCACATTTGAATTCAGGACATCAAATTCATTGGTACCAAACATCTTGATATAATATTACTGCTATAATAAATAGCATAATGTTTTTAAGAAATTAAATTTTTTATAAGTTAGTGATATCTTGTTCTTATCATCAGGTGGCCCAATCCATTTCAAAGAAGAAGAAGAGGTAATCACAGATGATGGTGAGTACAGTACCTACAACATCTCATTATTTCATTACTTACAAACGTCTAATACCGTGTTGTGCGATCACTCAGACTGATAGCTCCGGTTCTTCATTGGTAGTAATCATCTAAATGCCTTATTACTGCTATAATCAACTCATTCAAACCAGCTGGCAGTTGGACCAACCATCACCATGGGGGGGGGGAAGAGACAGAGAGAGAAGACCAGGACCACTTGTTTCTCCCAAGAAAAATCCATTATGTATTGGTTACTCTGGTTTTAGAATATATTTTATTTCTGACTGGTTGGTCGCTATTATATTTTTTCATTAATAAATGTAAGAAACACATTTATAATTGCCCAATCGGTTATTAAGAAGTATAGCTAATTATGGTCAATGGTAAATAAAGCATATTTGAATGGTTACTTAAGTCTGCTACCATATTGGGAGGTCTCTAACTGATAGCTTGATGATTGATCTAAACTTCATTTGTGTAAGTTAGTTATATCATGTTTTTATTAACCGATGGTGGACCACCATCATTATCCACCATCTATTTATTCCTCATCATTTTAAAGAAAAAAAGGAACTAAGCTATCTCTATCAAAGTAGGCCTGTCTCCCTGTGGATTTTCCCAGAGCTAGAGACACACTGGCCAGGTCAAAACACTACATTTATTAAAAGTATCTCAACTCAAAGATATTACTTACTTTGTTGTATTTTACCCCAAGGGTGTATTTTCTTTCATCTTTATATTCATTGACATGTTTGCTTTAAACGAACATCTCAAGAAGTCCCCTGGATTGTGGGATTAGTATAAAAATGAAAGAAAATGTGACACCCCAAAACAATAATTAAAGTCAGGAATATGAAATTCATAGAAATACTTAAAATAATTCTTTACCTGCCAATGGTAAATATTTTTCCATTTGTTTGTTTCAGGTGCAGCTCATGATCATACTATAAAGAGACATACAATATCATGTGATGGTAAAGTAGGAGATCTCATTTTAGAGAATCACATAATAGAACAACACACCGGAAAAAAACCTCATCATTGTCCTCATTGCAGATACAAATCAGTACAAGCTTCTCATGTAAGGGATCATATAATGGCCCAACATACCAGAGAAAAACGACACCAGTGCTCTCAATGCAGCTACAAAACAGTAGAAATTGGTCAGCTGAAAAAACATACAATGGCACACCATACTGGGGACAAGCCCCAACAATGTCCTCATTGCAGCTACAAAGCAGTATACATTTCTAATTTGAAGAGACATATCATCTCACACCATACCGGAGACAAGCCTCACAAATGTCCTCATTGCAGCTACAAAGCTCTACAAGCTTGTGCATTAAAGAATCATATAATGGCACAACATACTGGAGAAAAGAACCATCAATGTCCTTATTGCAGCTACAAAGCAGTAGAAAATGGTACATTGAAGACACATATAATTGCACACCATACTGGAGACAAGCCCCATCATTGTCCTCATTGCAGTTTCAAATCAGTAAAAGCTTCTTGGGTAAGGAATCATATACTGGCCAAACATACTGGAGAAAAACCACACCAATGCTCTCAATGCAGCTACAAAGCAGTACAAATTGGTCAGCTGAAAAAACATACAATGGCACACCATACTGGAGAAAAGAACCATCAATGTCATCATTGCAGCTTCAAAGCAGTATACATTTCTAATTTGAAGAGACATATCATGGCACACCATACCGGAGACAAGCCTCACAAATGTCCTCATTGCAGCTACAAATCCCTACAAGCTTGTGCATTAAAGAATCATATAATGGCACAACATACTGGAGAAAAGCCACATCAATGTCCTCATTGCAGCTACAAAGCAGTATACATTTCTAATTTGAAGAGACATATCATGGCACACCATACCGGAGACAAGCCTCACAAATGTCCTCATTGCAGCTACAAATCCCTACAAGCTTGTGCATTAAAGAATCATATAATGGCACAACATACTGGAGAAAAGCCACATCAATGTCCTCATTGCAGCTACAAAGCAGTACAATCCTTTTCTTTGACTAATCATATAAGGGCAAAACATACTGGATACAAGCCACATCAATGTCCTCATTGTAGCTACAAAGCTGCGCAAGCTTGTATTTTAAAGAAACATGTAATGGCACAGCATACCAAATAAAGGCCTCATCTTTGTTCTCATTGCTGTACAAGCTTGTAGCTAAAATAATCATGTAATACCACAACACATCAGAGAAAGGCCCTTCTAGGTGTTAATTACTGCAACAAATGAGTACAAGCTGTTAATATGAAGAACTGCAGAATGCTAGTTCATACCAGAAAAAGCCTCATTAATGACCCCATGGAAACTACTTATTTAATAATATAACTTTACTATTTAAAGTAACTACTTATTATTCCGATTTATATAATTGCTTTTCATTCTAGAAGAAACCTTGTGAAGGTGCTCATTCGAGTTATAATTTAAACTTATGTGAATCTAAGCATTTAACTTATTGTCACAATGGAACAGATGCCAGTAATTATCTGTTTTAATTTGCTTGTTATTGTATCAAAGTTTATTTAGAAATAAAACTATGTGAAAAACTTTAAAGAAGGCTTTACAGTAAATTACAAAACAAATTGTGGGGACTAGAGCACTTTCTATGCCGTAACATTAAAACATTTTGACACACTGAGGGGTTTTTCTTGATATTTGGGATTGGTGAAGGGTTGGATGTATTTGAAAACAATTTTTAGGGATTTTATTTTTACTTTTGTATATTTTTATAACGAAAATATTGTTGTGATATTTTAAAATGACGATTTTTAATGGTGTTTGTTTAAATAATCTCGGAAAAAAGCAAGCATTAAAGAATTTAATAACGAGCCGAGCCGTCGTTCATGTCTGTGAAAGTATGAACGTTTTTATTGTTGTCATATTAATTATTAATAATTGAAATAAAAATAATATCATATTTAATATAAACATTTATTATATAAACTTCTAATTTAAGCAAAGTAATAAATATCCGAAACAACTGGCATTAAATAACCAGTTGAAAGTCAAGAAGGCAGCGGGAGGTAATATAAAGATCCGCTTGAGTTGAAAGAATATATAATTAAATTATTTATTAATAAATAACAAATATTAGAATAATATTTTATAAAATAAATCAATTATAAAAAAAAATAGTAATAATAATATGTATGTATTCAAGAAAAAAGTTGATTTATTATTTGTTCTTTTTGGTTTTGAGATGAAGCACAATTTGTGGTATAGTTCTTATAACAAAATAACAATGTCTGTTGTCAACAGTGAACGAAGCTATCTTTCATTATTATCGGTATCAGTTTGGTTTCTTTCAGAGACAATTAAACTTACGATTTTTTAACACTTTTAATGTCTCCATTCAGGAACATGATGTTGTGAGGGCTCTTACACCATTAGAAGAAGAGTGTGTGAATGGTTGCCAGGAGACGGTGTTCATCAAACAACAATTGGCAAGGCTCTATGGCTTTATCAGGAGACAGGCTCACACTCCAGAAGTCAAGCACATGGGCGACTCGAGGTCTACAAACCTAACTGATGACAGGGATATTCAGAATCAGGCATTAAGAAATCCAATTGGGACTGGAAATTAATTCAGGAGTCGGATCAGGCAAAAACTCATGTTTCCCTTACCAGTTGCACAGTGAGGAGGAGACTGCCTGAATCATCACCGAGTGCCAGACACCCTTCTCATGGCCCACCTGAGCTCACTAAAGTCTTTGATTTCAATTTGGACAAAAACATGATAATTAGAGTTTGGAGGACTGGAAGCGTGTCCTTTTTTTTTGATTAAGTGAGAGGGATTAAAGTCATCAAATGATCAAGCATTCATATGAGAACGATGCGCCAAATGCATGATCCCACAGGATGTGTTCCAAGTAGGGTCTCTGACGATCTGGGGAAGTATTTTTCAAATGATGGAATCAGTAATGGTACTTGGAAGGTGTCATACAAGATCACATAACGCCATTTCCACCCTACATTGGAGGAAGATTCCTCTTGATGTAAGATAGCACCTCACAACATAATGCACAGTTTATGAATGAGAAGGTTGGTAACTGGTGTGACCATCAAGTAGCCAGGCCCTGGATCTCATTGACCATGCAAGAGGTGGGAACAGGAAATACTGAACTCATTTTGAATCTGAATTAAGTTATGAATGTATCAGTTTTCTTATAAATTAAATTGTATTTTTTTGTTATTTCCTGTATTAAACATTCCTTAAATTATTCCCTGAAACCCTCATTTAAGGTTTAAGTTATTTATATTAAAGAATTTCATGGTTTTGCATGAATTTTGTCAACCAGTGTATAGTTATTTACTGTTATCTTTAATCTTTGAGTCAATGTTGCCAGATACTGTACTCACTGAATCACTGATGGTTTTCAAAATAATATTTCATTTAAGAACTTTCACTGTATGGATTATTTGATATTTATTACTCAACGATTATTGGTAGGTATGTCTTATCACTATGGACTCATTTATATCTGAACACATTGGCATGTGTACTGGATCATGATCGCAAGACAATTGCACTCCCTTGTGTCATACATATAATTAAATAATCTCTAGCGTTGCATAGCTTTTTAAAAAGACTTTATTGAAGAAATGAACAACTAATGGTAAAGATATCTAAGTGATAATAACTAAGAGCTATAGCATAATGCTTATAGTACAAACGGATGATGAATGACGCTGGGTCACATGTGGAGAGGATATATATAGGAGAGAAGTGCTGACACAAGTTAATACTGAGTCAGGATACTGGGAGGTCTCTTATCTCCTCCATGGTGAAGATTGGACATTACTCCTGGAATGTTAGGAATAGGATTTTCATACATTCCTATCATGGGAAAGGTTTGTATAGGTGCAATAGGAACGGGTACAGGAGTTTTGGTTTTACAATGTTTGTAATAATACATGGTTCCTAATGCTAAAATAATAGTAACAGCAATAATAGTTATTGGCCAATATTATTTATAGTGCTTATTTCTACAAAGGCAGGAATGGTTATATTTAATTTATCTAAATTTTTAAAGTTTATAAAATTATAACGTGGTTTGACTATATGATTATAATTATGAATATAAGTTTTATTAAATATACAGTCATCTCTAGTGGTATTAATCAGAGCTATGTTGGGTAAGAAGGTAGATTCATTATGACAATTAATTAGTTTAGTTTGATTAAATATTATATAAACTTTTAAATAATTATTAAATCTATTATTAGTTGATACATTGTTATAAGTACAGTTCTGGTTATTGGCATAGTTTATTATGTTTAATATACATCGATTAGTTATTACTTCTAATTGATTACAATAATAAATTTTATTATAAATACATTTCCCTTTGAATAATTGATTATCTTTCTTAATTACTAATTGATTATCTATAACAAGTTCCTTATAATTATGATTAATATAAATTGGAATGGGTATTACTAAATAACCTATATGGGATTTTTCATGTTTAGGCAGTTTTACAATAACATGAAATGTTTCATCTCCATATGAACAATAGATTTTTGTGTTGTCCCAAAGTATTGTATTGTCCTTCGATATAAGTGTCACGTTTGTTGGAATATTTGTTATAATGTCGTGTAATAGTTTAGAGTGAATTACTCCTAATTTACAAAATTCCATTGTTAATATTAATTCTGATATTTTATGTTCTAATAATTGAATATGTGTGTAAAATGAGTAAGCTCTTTCTTCAATATTTAAGTTCGTTACTCCATTTTGAATTTCTTTAAAATTATTATTAATTTTGTTTATATCTTCATTGAATTTATTTACGTTAATTATATTAAGTTTGTTGGTGCGTTCTTGTTTATTGGCTAAGGATATTTGTTGTATTATGTCATCGTAGTGTTCTTTGTCACTAGCGTCCATGTTACCTGTTAACCATGAAATTACTTTGCCTAGTCCATTGATTAGTCCTCGTTTTTGTCTGTGAGCATGAAATTTTAATAAACTCAATTGCTCTTTTAAGTTAGAATTGAATTCTTTTATTACATCGTAAATATTTGATTTTCTGTATTTATAAAGTACTTTGTTTATGTCACTTATTTCGTTAGCTAAATTGTTGATGTTATAGTAATGGTAGGTCTCATAATATTTATCTACTATTCTTATGTTATTTACAGTATAGTGTAGGATTCCGTTGGACTGCATTAGGTCTTGAATTTTAAGAGTTGTAACTACAGTGAGGAGTGGGAGAATAATTATTATTGGTATCATCTTCTGAAACAAAATAAGATTTCTTTTTCTTATTTGGTCTTTTGACATTATTTATGTGTGTTGATCCTATTTTTACTTTCTTATATAAAGGATTCTTTTTTGGTTTAACACGCGGTGTCTTTAAAAATATCTCTTCATCAGATTCCAAGTCTGGTGGATCTTCACGATTTTGATTTAATTTATTTGTTCTATTTTCTTTTTAACTATTTGTTGTAACTCATTTAAATGTTGGAAGTAATTATTGACATGTATTTCTTGTATGTCATTAATATCGTAATTATCTTTATATCTTCCAAATGTTATTTCATTAGGGGTCAATTTTATGTTTTGATTCAAGGTGTTATTATAAGCAATGATACTTGTATTTAATATTTTTTCAAATCTGAGTGTTTTGTTTTTACTGATGTTAATTCTTATAATTTCGTTCAATGTTGCATGACATATATTTAATGTTCCCAATGAGTTAGAGTGATTTTTACTTGTATAATGAATTTGTGCATTAATTGTTTTATTAATAAATTATTAAATTCTTTACCATGGTCAGAAATTATTCTTTCAGGTGTTGGGTAGAGACTGATGTATTGTTCTAATGCTTGGCAAATAGTTGTCGCGTTTTTATTGCTTGTTGTTGATCGTCTAAGTTTTCTATGTCTTCACATAATAAGAAATATCTTTTTAATTTTATTTTTTTAAAGTCTTGTTCAATAATTTTTTGTATTTGATTAAAGTATTCGTTATAAATTTCATTAAGTTGTTTAAAGTCATTTTGACAATAAATTCCATAGACTTTTGTTGGTTCTAAAAATTCTAATAATAAATTTTGTATTTTTTCTTGATCATTAATAAATACATTATATCTATGTTTTCCAAAAATTGTTTCATGTTCCACTCTGTTAGAGCCTCTTTTTTATTATAATTTGTCTTTTTTCGATATTTAGACATTTATCTTTTTCACATAGCCATATTTGTTCATTGTTACTAGCTTGCGAATGTTGTGTAATTAGACTGTCTAAATCTCCAAGGTCTTCCATTTCCGGATTTTCTAATTCTTCTTGAGTTTCTTGCTGTAAAGTCTCTTCTAAATCTAAAAGTTGGTCAATGAATATTTCGTACTCTGGTATATGAATTTCTACTAAATTTTCTTCAACGGCATTACACTCATTTCTTCTGGATAGTGCATCAGCTACATAGTTCGTTTTTCCTTTGATGTGTTTTATTTCGAACTCAAACTCTTGTAACTTCCAAATCCATTTCATAATTCGACTATTTTCGTTTTTCATCGAAAATACCCAAGTTAGAGGTTTATGGTCTGTCTGCCAATAAACCGCAAGGACAAAGTTTAGATTGTTTCAGCATTAATTAACATTGGACTGTATTTAACCATGGCCAATTACATATATTTTGAGTATGATTATGCAACAGTTTGAACATTTGAATAGCAAAACCCTAGATAGTAATTTTTAGGGTGGTAAAACTTTTTTTCAAAAAACCCTAGTGATTAATAAGTGAATCGTAAGGAATAAGCCAGATAATTAGCCGGGTCTGGCGAAAATCAGCTGGTAATCCTCTTGTAACACGATGCCCGACGGAGGGTTTTTAGTTAGAAAGTACCGGATTTTCGTTGAATAAGACGCTGTAGTTATGCGAACGTTCACCCAAATGGTTTTGGACATTTGAGGAGATGACTGAGATTTTGAATGGTGAAATTTGAAAAAACTCTTGAAATGATGGTTGTGCTACTGACCTGACACAAGCATCACCGGTGTCTATCTCCGTCTGAATTGCCTCGTCGTTGCTTGTGACTGGTACTATAAATTGGAGGGGAGGCATGTGTTAATTCTCCACTAATTCGATTCATGGTTCTCTCAAAATCCTGGAAATAAGTGACTCACAGAAGATTACTATCTGTTTCTTCATTAAATTCCTCAAAGGTTTAGTTTGTTGTTATTCTGACTTGTAGATACGTTATAGCTTCGGCAAACTGCAGCATTGTGTCCACGCTTATGGCATTTCTTCCATTCCGAGTTCTTATGAAGACAGTGTTCACACCAGTGATGTTCACCACACACCAACAGATCGACTGATCCTTTTTGCGGTTGGAAGGTACACAGTTAGTCCCCCCTCTTCTGAATCATCCACCTTCGCGCCCATACATAGTCAGGAAGAGGCCTTATGCCCAGTACTCCTAGCTCAGCGATCTAGAAACACTAATATACCGTTCCTGCCCAGACACTACACACTCGTTTTTCGCAAAGCCTTATAGCCACTTAGCTGGTGGTTAGTGATGTAAAAAGGCTTTCGAGATTTTTGGAGTAATAACTCACTACCACTGCGGCTATGATCCATTCACTGGAGAGAGGACGGCTAACATGCACAAATTTATTTTCTTTATCAGGTGAATGGAACTTGATTTCTTGAGCCCGAATAGCTTCTAAATGTTTAGCTATTTCGCGAGTATTAAACAATTTGACAGGTTTTTTTTTCGTAACAATTGCATCTCGAGCATAATCATCGTGCACTCCGTGAATAAATTGGACTATTAAGGAGTAATACCGAAACTCACTGATTCACAATACCTTGCCACAGCCTTTAATCGCTTAGCAAGGTCAGCCGGTTGTTGAATTATTTTTCCAAATTTTTTAGCCTCACTTTACTTGTTTTTTGATTTTACAAAATGGTTAGTCGGAGCTTTTATTATCGCCTTAATTATCCTGTCATTGGGCGAAGAAAGGTAAACCAGATCGTTAAGTTTGTTATTAAGGTCTGGACTCATATGAATTTGTAAGTAATCTCCCCAATGATGTTTAAAAGGATCATCAAGCTGAACCATCTGTTTGGGATGTGGTGAACATCACTGGTGGATAGGCTGTCCTCATAAGTCTAATAAACGTTTCATCCACAGGTAATCTCAGTTGGTTTCTAAGTTAAAATAACAAACATATAAGCTGGCAAAGACTAGAACCAATCGAATTGAGCATCATTTGGTTCAACATAAAGCATATTTCGAGGGTAAGCAGTTTTCAAACCGTAGGTGGAACTTTTTAAACATTTTTTTTGGTGGAGTAGAAATTTTTTGAAGCAGGACTGAAACAGGTCCACTGGCCAGTTGAGAACGAATGAGTTTTTGAACTAAATCCTTTGGCTGCTAAAAAATATACAAATTTAAAATATTTTTGGAACAGTTTGGTACATAGTGAAACAGTTCATTTGTAAGTCCTACACGTAGTTTTAAATTAACCGCTCGTAAAACTGTTGTGTCTTTCTCCTCGCTGGCAGTTTTGTCGTAATTTAGCAGTGGAAAAGATTGAATACAAGGGCATTACAATTGAATTAAACTTCATTATTGAAATACATTAGGGGAAAGTACAAGAACATGTAAGATGAAGATGAAATAGTTCTTTGGCGGGCACTTGTGGTTATTGAACTGCTTTGTGGTCACTGTTAGCTTGTTGAAGATTGGTCTCATTTTGAATTCTGTATTTTGGAGGATATCTATTTTATTTAAGATGGATGCAACCGGTAATATAACATTGTGTATTTAACTGCTGTAAAATTCTTAATCAGAAAGTAATTAAAATATCTGAAACTGAAAGTAGATTTTCATTCAATTTGTTTCATTATACTGACTGGAAGTATTATTAAGGACAGATTAACAATGAATTTGATTGTTTTGTCTGCAGATGTGAAGGAATCTTTAAAGGTCATCAAGCAAGAAATCAAAGAAGAATTTGACTGTAAGTTGTTTTAATATTTACATAGAAAAGTTGAGTTTTGTGTTTGATTAAGTAGGTATTATCTATTTGTGTCTCACAATTGCTATATTTAACAATACTTTATTATGCATGTTTCCTGACCTATTTTGTGAAAACTTCTTGAATTATGTGACTTAAACCTCATACTAGCTATAACCCTGCACTTATTTATTATTAGGAGTTTTAAGGAAAGATTGTTGTACTATGATTTACAGGAGTTCCTTTAATAATGCTTTTAGAGTTTTGCTGCTTTTTAGTATTATTTAAAAATTCCAAAAATTAAATTGGAAGATATTGTTTTATGTGATTGGTCAGAGTTGTATACATGCTGAATGAAGTTGATAATTGTTGACACAATCTAAAGTTAATCCATGGTTTTTGTTACAATCAAACAAAACACAGCACAAATTAGAAACTGCATTCATTTGAAAGAGAAAGGATACTTCATCTGTTTCCATTTAAAAATCCCTGGGAAACATTTAGGTTTCTTAATAGCATTACAGTAACATCAGTGCTAATAGTGAGCTTATTTGGAGGCAAATAGTTCAGAAAACTAAACAATGTAATTTTCTTCCTCTCTTGCTAAATTATTTACGCTTATCTATGTTCTCTTCATTCCTGGCATAAGGCGTACATAATCTAAAATACGTTTCATGGTTAAGCAGTTTTCAAACTGTAGGTGGAATTTTTTTGTGGAGTAGCCTTAGAATTTATCTCATAAATATTGATTCATTTTTTTTGGGGGGGGGGGGAATTTTATGAAAATTCGTTACATCTGCCGGTAACTTGAATATTCCCCTGAATATGGAACATCTTCTGATTACAGAAGTAAGTAAATCAATAAACGCTGGGCTGTCAGACAATTCATCAATTCCTGAGGGATATTCTCACCAATTTAAAGAAAATCTTCAAAATCCAGGGACTGAAACAGTTATTCACCTGTGGTAATAAATGTCATTTCAACAGTTTCATTGCAATATTTATTTTATATATAAATATCTGAAGTATTGTTAAATGTGAACAGTTGATGAAATCAATGACACATTTTTGCCAATTAAATAAATAACATTACAACTTCAAGAAAGCCAACTTTTAATCGGCAATTTTTTTTAAATTTACATTTGATACTTCAAAAAAACATAGTGAGTTAGTGAAATAAGTTAAAAGCCGCTCCAAAAAAACAAGAAGGTGCTTTATTTTTAATACTTTATTTATAATACAGCTATTTTGGTAATATTTCTCAAACCACGAATATCTAAAATACTGACAAAAAACAAACTAACGGATTCTCATTTTAAAAAATTTGATATAAAAAGCTTTGCACGTGATAAGAGATTTTAAGAAACGAAAACACTACACAAATTACAAAACCAAAAACTGGTGAAAATTCTTTAGTAGAAGAAAATACTGGTCTCAAATCAGAATTGACAAGTAAATAATACTTGTATTCATTAGATGATGCATCAACTGTAAATAACTGATTCTACAAAATAAGATAGTGAGTTGGTGAAACAAATAGAAGCCACAATAAAATGTTCCTTTTATGAAAAATCATGGGATTCAACTGGAGGCAAACTGCTGGTTTCTGACTAGCTGCAAAGCTGTGAAGAAAGTAAAAATTGGATAATGATGAAGAAGTCGACGAAGAGTTAGTATAAGCGATAAGAGAGAGTTTTCATCATCATCATCTACCATCATGTACAGATTTTGTTCAATCTTCAGATCTCTAATAGGCATAGTAAGCAATAAAAATGATGATTAAAGAAAACAGAATCTGCTTTGACCAGAAGAGTACTTTTAAGTCTCCGCATACCAACCACTTATGCTCATTATATTGAATTCTTTCAAGAAGTAATACAAAATTGTTGTACCCAAGGAGCAAATTGCAACAGACTTGAAGAAGTCAACCAATTCGTTACAGCAGTCCGTTAGACTCAACATCTCTAAGGGGAGTAGGAGAGAGAAGAGGAAAGACCAGTACAGCCAGTTTCTCTGGAGAAATTTCATAAAGTTTTGGTTTTAGAATGTATTTTATTTTTGACTGGTTGGTCACTAATTTATTTTGTATTGTTTTATTAATAAATGTATGAATTGCATTGATTGGTTAAATTGGCAATTTAATTTTTTTGTTCTTATGTGCAGGTAGTCCAATCCAATTTAAAGAAGAAGAAGTAATTCTGAACGATGGTGAGTACACTAAAGCATCTCTCAGAATATGAATAAGTACAAACATCTACTACAACAGCAAACATCTTAATTTATCATTGCTGCTATAATCTTTTTTTAACTATCTTTTAAGACACTTCACTTCATTATTTATAAGTTAATGACGACCTTCTTTTATGAACAGGAAATCCAATCCACTTTAAAGAAGAAGAGCCAATCACAGATAATAGTGAGTACACTAAATCACTTCTGTAGCATTCCTCAATATATTAATATGCACAAATATCTGTTACCATGTTGCGTTTCAGCTGAGGTGATAAATAGCTCTGGTACTGCGCTGGTAGCTAACATCTTAATGCGTCATTACTGCTTTAATCAATATTTTTAACTATCTTTTGTGACACTTAATTTTGTATAAGGTAGTAATATGTTCTTGTTACTAGCAGGTGATCCAATCCACATTAAAGAAGAAGAAGAACTAACTGTGGATGACTGTGAGTATACTAAAGCATCTCTCAGTACATAAATATGTACTTCATTATTTATATGTTATCGATAACTGTCTCTTACAAGGAGGCGATGGTGGGTACACTAAGCATCAATAAAGCATCTCTCAATTCACAAATATGTATAAATGCCAGCTAATATTACATCTTATGTATCAGTAAGACTATATGATGATAATCTATCATTTAGGCTATAATCTATTTTTAACTATATTTTAAGACACTTCACTTCATTATTTATAAGTTAGTGACATCTGTCTCTTATGAGCAGGTAATCCAATCCACTTTAACGAAGAAGAAGATCTAACCATCGATGAAGGTGAGTAAACTAAGCCTTATTGAAGCATCTCTCAATTTTCAAATATGAATAAATGTTAAGAAATCACTCAGATTGATTTAGTGTCTCTGGTACTGTACTGGTAAGAAAGATCTTAATGTATCATTATTCCTATAATCAATATTTTTAACTATCTTTTAAGACACTTCGTTCTTTATAAGTTATGCTAATCTATTGATATCTTATTGTTACAAGCAGGTGATCCAATCCACGTTAAAGAAGAAGAAGAAGACTTAATGATGGATGACGGTGAGTAAACTAAAGTATCTTTCAATATATAAATATGGACAAATATCCATTCCTTTGTTGAAGTCATAAGGTCAAGGTCAAAGGGTGTAGTCTTGATTTTTGGTAGAGTTGTTGGATTGTTTTGACTTTGTGCTCATTCTTGCCTTCTTTTGTGAGATCGCCCATCCGGATGTTGTGTGCAGAACCTATTTGAAGGGTCGGTGCCTGTGGAATCATCCTAAAACTCATTTGACGGTCAGAGTTCAACAAATCATGCACACGAGTCACATTTTTGTCTGTGTGGCTGGTTTATGGCCATAGGCCCAAACAGGGTTTGTTGATCACCTCTTTCCAGCCCTCCTTATACATTGTGAAGACGATAGAGCAGAGTCCCCATAGGCTTGTTGGATCAATTGATTGGTATCCATATAACTGTTGCCGACTTTGGTATAGAACATGATTGGATTCCACCATTGTTGGATTGTTTACTCATGACAAAGTTTTTGAAACCAATTGATGCTAACACATCCACTGCTCGGAGCAGACTGACCTTGGGTACATTGTGCAATCACCCCACTTCGACTCTAAAAACTTGCATTACTTTTTTCATACTCATGTCTTTATAGTAGGTTACTGGTGTTGTTATGTTGTGCATAATTTTTCACTTTACTTCATATTGGTATGTTTATTAAAAATCTTTTTCTTTGTTCAATAATCATTTTTTCCTTTTCTTTTTCTCATGAATAAACTGCTTTAACAAAAATTGTAAAAATTCCTGTTTTTTAATCCTCACTATATCCTAAACTATTGACTCGAAGGAAGGAAAAAAGTGAATAATGACACTGTTATAGGCAATTTTATGTACTTTAATTTTTTTCTAAAATCACTACTTTAAGAGATATTTGAAAAAAAAACCTTTAAACTACCTCAAACCTCAGGGACCATTAGTGTCGTACAGGACTCCTTACACAGAAATATAGTATATATTATTCTAATATTTGCTTGATGCATTAATAATATTTAATTTTAATTATATATTTTTTATATAATTTTTAAAAAAACTTTTATATTTTATAACTTTAACGTTATATCAAGGTTCTGTTAATAATTATATAGGAATCTTCTGGCAAAAGGTTTATTGGATTCATTTACACACATTAAGATATAAAAATTGATATACAAATAATAAATTACGTACGTACTAAAAATTACTGTTAAGATTAAAATTACGTAGTATACTGGCCAGTGTATCTTTGTGTTGATCTTCGTGTGGTTCCGCGGATCAGCATGCTTGTTCTAATCTCCGCGCGTGGTTCAGACGTCTTCGTGCCGAGTGAAAGTGAAAGTCTCTTCTGATGAACCACGAGGCGCCTTAGCGTGGGTTGGTGGCTACAGGTAGCCAGGGGCTTCCTTCTCTGCCTGCCTTCTGAAGAACGAATGTGGGCTCCTGACGAAAGAATGAGAGCTTTTCCTTGTCCTGCGGATCTTTATATTACCTACCACTGCCTTCTTGACTCTTCATCTCTTTGGTTGTTCGGATATTTATTACTTTGCTTAAATTAGAAGTTTATATAATAAATGTTTATATTAAATATGATATTATTTTTATTTCAATTATTAATAATTAATATGACGACAGTAAAAACGTTCATACTTTCAAAAATGAATCACGGATCGTTATTCAATGCTCGCTAATTTCGAGTTTATTAAAACAAACACTATTAAAAATCATCATTTTAAAATATCACAACATTCGGGTCCGCTCCGATTTAAAAAATTTTTTGAGCTTGTCTAAAAATTTTTTTTGTTTACTTTACAATTGATCTTACATTTATTTGTTCATCATATTAATCATTTGTATTTTCTTATAACTAAATTACAATACCAAAATGTATGTCACCAAAATTTTACATGTACTATACAGAGATTTTAACATTCAATTATTACAATAATTTTTCATTTTCAAGTCTTTACCTTGCTTGATTGAGATTATTTTCATAATAAGATTTCTAAATTAAATTTAATTCTCTAGTCTTTAGATTTAGACTTTCACATTTTCAACTTTGATTGTATAGTTAAACATTTTAACATTTTAATACAATATAATAAACTTAAATTTCCAAATTCTTACATGGGTGATTGATGTTATCTTATAATAAATTATTTTCAATTGATTTTACTTTTAAGCTTTTCAATGTCTTTTACCATATTTTCAAATTTTATTTTACAACTAAACATTTTAACACTTTAATACTCTATGATAAGCTTTAATTCCAAATTTTTACATGGGCCTGATTGCTGTTATATTAAATTATTCCAATTGATTTTAAATTTCTAGTTTTTCTATATCTTTTACCATAATTTTAACTTTGATTTTACACTATAATAAACTTTAATTTCTAAACTTTACACGTGCCTAATTGCCATTTTTTAATAATAGATTTTTCTATTAATTTTAAATTTTTTTATTTATTATTTTTTAATTACTTTTATATTTATCCGATTACCATTATTTCGTAATAATAAAGTATAGCTGTTTTTTCTTTTTCTTTTTAAAATTATACTCTACAGCCCAAAAAGTATCCCTGTGGTTATTTTTAAATTTTGTCAATTTGTTTATTTGTATGCTTTTTATATTCAACTCGCCAAGGGGAGTTTCATTAGCATGATAAAAAATGTTAAATTTGACTCTATTCCAATTCAAATTTTTAAATATTGTACTTTTAAATCTATTTATAATTTCTATTGGGTCTGAATTTTTTAATTGCTGAATCTCTAAATGATCATGACTGTTAATTATTTGTCTTTCGTCAGGACCAATTACCGGTTCATTATTTATGCACGTTTTTTGTTTCTTAAATTTAATTTCCCTTTTTAGAGGATGTATTTTTTCATCCAGTTGTGCTTTGGACTGTTTGAAAGAATTTTGTTTATTTGGTTCAATGATCTCTTGATTATTGTCTATTTTTTCATCTATACTACGTTTATTTACGTTATTTTGTTCGTCAATACTACGTTTATTTTCATTACCTGTTTCGTTAATATCTATACTACGTTTATTTTCGTCAATACTACGTTTATTTACGTTATTTTGTTCGTCAATACTACGTTTATTTTCATTACATGTTTCGTTAATATCTATACTACGTTTATTTTCGTCAATACTACGTTTATTTTCGTTTTCTATTTTATCTTCTTTACAATCATTCATCTGATTTCCTATTTCCGGTTTTAAATCCGTTTCTTTATCAAGGTTTACTTTACATTCTTTGAAAGGGTTTTGTAATTCTTGTTCAAAGATATCGAATCTTTTGTTTAATTTTTTGAAATTTTCGTTCATATTACTTTTATTTTCGTCAAATCTTTTGTTCATATTTTCATTAAATTCTATCATTAACCGAAGCAACTTTTGCATATCACTTTCCTCGCGACTCGATTCATTTACGCTTTCCATGACTGAACTTTAACGATATAAATCCCTATCACAAACACAATTTTTAACACTTTTTGACCTAACCTTTATATCAAATTTAAACAATTTTTTGTGACACACTTTATCCAATCAATCCTTTAACCAGATTTCCTAAATTAACATGTCCTAGTTCGCGGGCGCCAAATATTCTAATATTTGCTTGATGCATTAATAATATTTAATTTTAATTATATATTTTTTATATAATTTTTAAAAAAACTTTTATATTTTATAACTTTAACGTTATATCAAGGTTCTGTTAATAATTATATAGGAATCTTCTGGCAAAAGGTTTATTGGATTCATTTACACACATTAAGATATAAAAATTGATATACAAATAATAAATTACGTACGTACTAAAAATTACTGTTAAGATTAAAATTACGTAGTATACTGGCCAGTGTATCTTTGTGTTGATCTTCGTGTGGTTCCGCGGATCAGCATGCTTGTTCTAATCTCCGCGCGTGGTTCAGACGTCTTCGTGCCGAGTGAAAGTGAAAGTCTCTTCTGATGAACCACGAGGCGCCTTAGCGTGGGTTGGTGGCTACAGGTAGCCAGGGGCTTCCTTCTCTGCCTGCCTTCTGAAGAACGAATGTGGGCTCCTGACGAAAGAATGAGAGCTTTTCCTTGTCCTGCGGATCTTTATATTACCTACCACTGCCTTCTTGACTCTTCATCTCTTTGGTTGTTCGGATATTTATTACTTTGCTTAAATTAGAAGTTTATATAATAAATGTTTATATTAAATATGATATTATTTTTATTTCAATTATTAATAATTAATATGACGACAGTAAAAACGTTCATACTTTCAAAAATGAATCACGGATCGTTATTCAATGCTCGCTAATTTCGAGTTTATTAAAACAAACACTATTAAAAATCATCATTTTAAAATATCACAACAATATATATATATATATATATATATATTATTTTTTTTTTCTAATCCTCATATTTTGGCATTTATTACCTGGACTATTGTTGAATTAATCATACTGATAACTCCGGTACTGGACTTAACATATTAATGTATCAGTTACTGCTTTAATCAATATTTTTATCTATCTTTTAAGACATTTCACTTAAATATTTATAAGTATTGATAACTTTCTCTTAACAGGTAGTCCAATCGACTTCAAAGAAGAAGAGCTAATCACAGATGATAGTGAGTATTCAAGCATTATACAAACCTACAAGAAAAAAGTTTTTTTTTTTGGTACCTACGATTTTATAACTAATTTTAGCTATATTTGATTTGATTAGCTGTATCTAAATATGAAATCAGTTTTTCTCTATCCGCTCTACTTTTTTAGATTAGTTTTTTTTTTTTATGTGCAGTTCTAACTCCGTTTCCTACAGTTCTCAATCACATATACCTTAATTGGTTCCTGTATATTTGCCTTATTGTCAGTCTGGTGGCTAGTTAGTTCCAGGAAAATCCGCCAGTTGTAGTAAGCATCCAGTAACATTAGTGACCTTCGACACTTCAATTAGAGTTGAAGATAGTTGGTGAGTTCTTGCCATGCACGGTAAATCGAAGTTGGCCTCGCGTGATATTTGTGTTTAGGAAAGAGCTTTTATAATGTTAGCCTAAACTGTACTGTGTTGCATTTGTGTTGTTGAATAGAAAAAAGTGAGTATAAGTAGAAGTTGTGTGAATCATCCTGATGTGTTTTGCTACACATGCAGAGAATACAGAAAAACTGTTAGTGACTTTGTAAAGAGAGCTTATCTTGGTTACTTTGGTGTTGGAATTGGTAATCAAGATAAAACCAGGGCAACGTATCAGGTCTGTAAAAGTTGTACAGAACATTTGGGACCGTGGACTACCGGGAAAAGAAAAAGTCTGAAATTCGTCATATTGTTGGTTTGGAGAGAACACCAAAAACCACTTCAATGACTGCTATTTCTACCTAGTAAATATTACTGGAATGAATCGAAACAACCGTAACAAGTTGACTAATCCTGATTGATGCGGTCTCTCACTCAAAGAAAGTGCCAATCCCAGTGTTTCACCAGCTACTAGAACTCTGTGAGGATGAGTTTTGTCCCTCTTTATCACCCTTATCATAATAATGAAGGTGACAGTGATTATGAGGGGATGTCATCAATTCCTTAATGTTTCTAACCAGGACGGGTTAAATGATGTCACGAGAGATCTTAACCAGTCAAAACAAGCTTCTGAATTTCTGGCTTCCAGCTTGAAAGACAAATATTTCCTGGAACAAGGAACCAGGGGTGTGCTACCCTTCTTCTCTCAAGAAGACAATCTTGTATTTTGTCACGAAATTAGTGGACTCCTGGAAAAAATGGGTCTTCTTGACTTTTCCAGATGATTGGTGCCTATTTATTAATAGCTTAAAGCAAAGTTTGAAATGTTTCCTTCTACAAAATGAGAATAAATATGGTTCAGTGCCAATAGCTTGAAAAGAGTTGCCTAAGAGACAAAACATTGGGTGCAACATGAGCCTTAAGGCACTATTTTACTATTTACTCAGCCATTTTGACCACCAAGGATACCAAGCAAGATAGGATAC
This sequence comes from Acanthosoma haemorrhoidale, assembly GCA_930367205.1. Lineage (NCBI taxonomy): Eukaryota > Metazoa > Arthropoda > Insecta > Hemiptera > Acanthosomatidae > Acanthosoma > Acanthosoma haemorrhoidale. Next base: position 17,359,832 of record OV884013.1, on the reverse strand, counting down.
GCACATGATACGTTCCCTAAGGTAATCAAGAATGACATGGAAAAGACGCCTCTGAAGTGTTCAGGGACTAGTTGGTTTCATCGATGACTTTTTTCTTTACCTTTGTATAAAATAATATTTGTATGATATAATAATAAAAATTCCATGTTTAGTTGTTGTTTTTTATATGATCCATGGATTTAAGATTTCACTTAAAATAGTGTAACAAATATTTTACTAAAACGTTATATCTTAAGAAAGTTGAGCTCCTAGGCAAAAACTAATGCCACATTTGAATTCAGGACATCAAATTCATTGGTACCAAACATCTTGATGTAATATTACTGCTATAATAAATGGCATAATGTTTTTAAGAAATTAAATTTTTTATAAGTTAGTGATATCTTGTTCTTATCATCAGGTGGCCCAATCCATTTCAAAGAAGAAGAAGAAGAGGTAATCACAGATGATGGTGAGTACAGTACCTACAACATCTCATTATTTCATTACTTACAAACGTCTAATACCGTGTTGTGCGATCACTCAGACTGATAGCTCTGGTTCTTCATTGGTAGTAATCATCTAAATGCATTATTACTGCTATAATCAACTCATTCAAACCAGCTGGCAGTTGGACCAACCATCACCATGGGGGGGGGAGACAGAGAGAGAAGACCAGGACCACTTGTTTCTCACAAGAAAAATCCATTATGTATTTGTTACTATGGTTTTAGAATATATTTTATTTTTTATTGGTTGGTCGCTATTATATTTTTTCATTAATAAAAGTAAGAAACACATTTATATTTGTCCAATCGGTTATTAAGAAGTATAGCTAATTATGGTCAATGATAAATAAAGCATATTTGAATGGTTACTTAAGTCTGCTACCATGTTGGGAGGTCTCTAACTGATAGCTTGATGATTGATCTAAACTTCATTTGTGTAAGTTAGTTATATCATGTTTTTATTAACCGATGATGGACCACCATCATTATCCACCATCCATTTATTCCTCATCATTTAAAAAAAAAAAAGGAACTAATCTATCTCTATTAAAGTAGGCCTGTCTCCCTGTGGATTTTCCCAGAGCTAGAGACACACTGGCCAGGTCAAAACACTACATTTATTAAAAGTATCTCAACTCAGAGATATTACTTACTTTGTTGTATTTTACCCCAAGGGTGTATTTTCTTTCATCTTTATATTCATTGACATGTTTGCTTTAAACGAACATCTCAAGAAGTCCCCTGGATTGTGGGATTAGTATAAAAATGAAAGAAAATGTGACACCCCAAAACAATAATTAAAGTCAGGAATATGAAATTCATAGAAATACTTAAAATAATTCTTTACCTGTCAATGGTAAATATTTTTCCATTTGTTTGTTTCAGGTGCAGCTCATGATCATACTATAAAGAGACATACAATATCATGTGATGGTAAAGTAGGAGATCTCATTTTAGAGAATCACATAATAGAACAACACACCGGGAAATGTCCTCATTGTAGCTACAAAGCCATACAAGCTTGTGCATTAACGAATCATATAATGGCACAACATACTGAAGAAAAGTCACATCAATGTCCTCATTGCAGCTACAAAGCAGTACACTCCTTTTCTTTGACTAATCATATAAGGGCACACCATACTGGAGACAAGCCCCAACAATGTCCTCATTGCAGCTACAAAGCAGTATACATTTCTAATTTGAAGAGACATATAATGGCACACCATACCGGAGACAAGCCTCACAAATGTCCTCATTGCAGCTACAAAGCCATACAAGCTTGTGCATTAAAGAATCATATAATGGCACAACATACTGGAGAAAAGAACCATCAATGTCCTTATTGCAGCTACAAAGCAGTAGAAAATGGTACATTGAAGATACATATAATTGCACACCATACTGGAGACAAGCCCCATCATTGTCCATATTGCAGTTACAAATCAGTAAAAGCTGCTTGTGTAAGGAATCATATACTGGCCAAACATACCGGAGAAAAACCACACCAATGCTCTCAATGCAGCTACAAAGCAGTACAAATTGGTCAGCTGAAAAAACATACAATGGCACACCATACTGGAGACAAGCCCCACCAATGTCATTATTGCAGCTTCAAAGCAGTATGCATTTCTAATTTGAAGAGACATATAAGAGCACACCATACCGGAGACAAGCCTCACAAATGTCCTCATTGCAGCTACAAAGCCATACAATCTTGTGCATTAAAGAATCATATAATGGCACAACATACTGGAGAAAAGCCACATCAATGTCCTCATTGCAGCTACAAAGCAGTACAATCCTTTTCTTTGACTAATCATATAAGGGCAAAACATACTGGATACAAGCCATATATATGTCCTTATTGTAGCTACAAAGCTGCGCAAGCTTGTATTTTAAAGAAACATGTAATGGCACAGCATACCAAATAAAGGCCTCATCTTTGTTCTCATTGCTGTACAAGCTTGTAGCTAAAATAATCATGTAATACCACAACACATCAGAGAAAGGCCCTTCTAGGTGTTAATTACTGCAACAAATGAGTACAAGCTGTTAATATGAAGAACTGCAGAATGCTAGTTCATACCAGAAAAAGCCTCATTAATGACCCCATGGAAACTACTTATTTAATAATATAACTTTACTATTTAAAGTAACTACTTATTATTCCGATTTATATAATTGCTCTTCATTCTAGAAGAAACCTTGTGAAGGTGCTCATTCCAGTTATATTTTAAACTTATGTTAATCTAAGCATTTAACTTATTGTCACAATGGAACAGATGCCAGTAATTATCTGTTTTAATTTGCTTGTTATTGTATCAAAGTTTATTTAGAAATATAACTATATGAAAAACTTTAAAGAAGGCTTTACAGTAAGTTACAAGACAAATTGTGGGGACTAGAGCACTTTCTATGCCATAACATTAAAACGTTTTGACAGACTGAGGGGTTTTTCCTGATATTTTTAGCGATTTTATTTTTACTTTTGTATATTTTTATAACGAAAATATTTTATAAAATAAATCAATTATAAAAAAAATAGTAATAATATGTATGTATTCAAGAAAAAAGTTGATTTATTATTTGTTCTTTTTGGTTTTGAGATGAAGCACAATTTGTGGTATAGTTCTTATAACAAAATAACAATGTCTGTTGTCAACAGTGAACGAAGCTATCTTTCATTATTATCGGTATCAGTTTGGTTTCTTTCAGAGACAATTAAACTTACGATTTTTTAACACTTTTAATGTCTCCATTCAGGAACATGATGTTGTGAGGGCTCTTACACCATTAGAAGAAGATTGTGTGAATGGTTGCCAGGAGACGGTGTTCATCAAACAACAATTGGCCAGGCTCTATGGCTTTATCAGGAGACAGGCTCACACTCCAGAAGTCAAGCACATGGGCGACTCGAGGTCTACAAACCTAACTGATGACAGGCATATTCAGAATCAGGCATTAAGAAATCCAATTGGGACTGGAAATTAATTCAGGAGTCGGATCAGGCAAAAACTCATGTTTCCCTTACCAGTGAGGAGGAGACTGCCTGAATCATCACCGAGTGCCAGACACCCTTCTCATGGCCCACCTGAGCTCACCAAAGTCTTTGATTTCAATTTGGACAAAAACCTGTTGATTAGAGTTTGGAGGACTGGAAGCTTGTCCTTTTTTTTGGATTTAGTGAGAGTGGGTTTAAAGTCATCAAATGATCAAGCATTCATATGAAACTGTCCAGGAGAACGATATGCCAAATGCATGATCCCACAGGATGTGTTCCAAGTAGGGTCTCTGATGATCTGGGGAGGTATTTTTCAAATGATGGAATCAGTGATGGTACTTGGAAGGTGTCATACAAGATCACATAACGCCATTTCCACCCTACATTGGAGGAAGATTCCTCTTGATGTAAGATAGCACCTCACAACATAATGCACAGTTTATGAATGAGAAGGTTGGTAACTGGTGTGACCATCAAGTAGCCAGGCCCTGGATCTCATTGACCATGCAAGAGGTGGGAACAGGAAATACTTAACTCATTTTGAATCTGAATTAAGTTATGAATGTATCAGTTTTCTTATAAATTAAATTGTATTTTTTTTTTTAATATCCCGTATTAAACATTCCTTAAATTAGTCCCTGAAACCCTCATTTATTAAATATAAGGTTTAAGTTATTTATATTGGTTTTGCATGAATTTTGTCAACCAGTGTATAGTTATTTACTGTTAACTTCAATCTTTGAGTCAATGTTGGCAGATACTGTACTCACTGAATCACTGATGGTTTTCAAAATAATATTTCATTTAAGAACTTTCACTGCATTGATTATTTGATATTTATTACTCAACGATTATTGGTAGGTATGTCTTATCACTATGGACTCATTGGCATGTGTACTGGATCATGACCGCAAGACAATTGCACTCCCTTGTGTCATGAAATAAAATAAAATAATAGAAAAAATATTGTAGTAGGATAAATCCATTTCAGTCATTTTACTATAAAATTCAGAGAAAGCTTATTTAACAATCACTTAGTAATACTTACTCGATACACTTATTAAATCGGTGGGAAATGATGGGAAAGGTCATACAAATTATAAGGTGAGGACTTAAAAGTTTGCCCTATGAAAAGAAATGCTTATTACAAGACATGACTCTCTCAAAGCTCAGGATAACACAGGCAACGCTGTCTACAAGTCACGACCGCAGTTCAATCGAAACTATTAAACATTAGACCTACGAACAGTTAAATCTTGCCACCTCACGTACAACAGCTGATGTTTCCTCATTTCTCAGCCCTTCTATAGCGCATTGCAAGCTCTATTGTTTATTTCTACGGGAACGGTATTTTGAAACTTTGTTCACATTTAGGCTAGAGGTGGAGGGTTGTTTGGGCCCGATAGAACGGCGCTCAAGTTTGTTCTTTTTTTTTCGAGTTTACGGGTCATAGCTATTTATATGACGACAAATGCTGAAAACGTTTAAAAAAACGGCGGAGTTCGTCATCGACATCTCGCATCGTTAATTATATTTCAGTAGCTCAATAATTCAGAAAAAGAAACTTTATTTGATATAACACACAAAGGTACAATTATATATGGTTACAACCTAAGAGCTTACTAGCTAATGAGTGCCTGAGGGTGCAACACTCTGGTTTATGCCTAAGGGGTATCTGTATATGAAAATGATAATAACAGATAAAAGGTCTTGGGAGACAAATATTCAGAATGGGAGGCCTGGGAAAGGAAAATAAGTTATTGATAATTACAATAGAGCTGATTATAAGTTAAGAGGTACAGTTCTTAAGATGTTATTGATAAAGGTACCATTTTTTAATAATAAGATTACATAACTGACGACAAATTTGTTGTTTCCGCAGCAAGTTGGTAAAGATCAAAAGACTAAAATATATTACCTACTTGAGGAACCAAGATAATGGTTATATTTGAAGGATACACGGGTGAGTCGGCTCAGTGGGACCCTAAGACTTCGTCATTCAAAGGTATTTACTTCTGCTGACTTGATATTTGATGCACAGACAAATGCTGCAGTTATTCGAGAAATATTTCTAGGAAGTGAGTACGAACTGCGTTTATTTTGATGCTGGCACAAGAATTGGAAAACAAATGTATGCATGTGAAACAGGCAGATGAAGATGCTGGCTGCATGAATACCAACCTATCTGTTTCCCAAGCATCAGTTTATGGCAATGATGTAATTTTAAGTGAGGACATTGATGTTCTTGTTCTACTCACTGGACTAACATATGTCTCCCAACATTTGAACACATTCTTACACCAACCAGAGAGAGGGGATAAAGCAGGTTTAGGGTACACAACTAAATCATTTAATCATGGTCATGCACTTTTCATTCTACTGGTTGTCATGCTACATCGGCCTTTGCTTGAAATTGTCCTTTCTTCTGAAAAAGAAAAAAATAGTCACATTTGAAGGACTATGCTGCCTTAGATACCCTCAAGCCTCTGAAAAATCCATAACTCAGGCTGGAAGATATCTTATGTTTACATTGAATGATGGTGAAAAAACAATCCCTGTGCGAAATAAGATACCTGATGTTCACAAAATCTGCCTTAAAAATGAAATTTAATCTGACGAGACTGCCGCCTTCAGAAGATGAAGCTAAGTTTCACGCACTTCGAAGTCATGAACAGTTTCAAAATTGGCTTGTCAGCAACAAAAATTCACTTGAATGGGGATGGCAACAAAGCTCTTCCTAAGGTTTGAAGACTGCATCTAAGTTGGCACTACAGTTTGTTTCCTACGGTCGATATAAAGGTTGTAGTTTCCGAAAAACATGTCTGCGTTGCTAAGCCACACTGGAGTGGCATTTCTTCCGAGACGACTTCGATGATGTGATTCGAAATCCGGTAGGTGTGGCACAAGCTGGGGCCATCTGGTGGGTTGGACTGTGACTCCAACATGGACAGCACACTGTTGGAGGACAGTTTTCAAAAGCGACGCCCTTACGAAACGCCAAAAACTGCAAATAATTTGCACGTCACATTTTGGCTATGTGTAAACAACAACAAAGCGAGAGTGTTGACCAATACGTTCAAGCTCTGAGACTGGCAAAGGATTGTAACTTCAAGGCTGTTTCTGCTGAAGATCATAAAAATCAGTATATTCGTGATTCTCTTATTAATGGACTGCTTTCTTCTCAAATCCGTCAACGATTACTTGAGGAGTCTAAAACATTGAGCCTTGATGACGTCATCCAACGCGCACAAGCTCTCGAGCTGGCCCATAAACAAGCTGAAGGATACTCAAATGGTGCTAATGATTTCTCTTGCTCGGCAATTGGGAGGAACTCCTCCCACTCTGGTGCACAATCCGTTGACCCCAGACACCCAAATCAGATGATCTGAACGATCTTTGTGCTGGAACGGGTCAGAAGAAGGGCAGCCATTGTTTCTTTTGTGGATTTAGCCGCCATCCGCGCTCAGCTTGCCCCGCTCTTGAATCAGAGTGTGCCAATTGCAAAATCAAACCTGCATCTGCAGCTATTTTAGCATCACTGAATGACGGGTTTTTACCTCAGTTAAGCCATGCTGTTACCCCTGCTCTTGTGAATGGAATCCCCTGTAACTGCCTCGTGGACACTGGGAGTTCTAGTAGCTTCGTCAGCCTTGACTTTGTCCGTGAACACAACATTCAAGTTATGCCTGATGCAGGACGAGTATCGATGCCATCCACGTCGTTATGGACCAAAGTTGAGGGTTTTATTCTCGTAAAGCTAGAAATTGCTGAACACACTTACACTAAATGTAAGTTGACTGTTTTGAAAGAACTCTGTTCCGATGTTCTCATCGGACACGATATACTCAGAGCACACTCAAATATTCTGCTAAAATTTGGTGGAGACAAGGCACCTCTCACAATCTGTTCGTATGCTGTAGCTAAGATTGGCCCTGTACGTCTCTTTGACCATCTCTCTCCTAACTGTCATCCAATTGCCACAAGGTCCCGCCAATACTGTGACGAAGACACTCAGTTTATCAAGACAGAAATCACTTGGTTGCTTTCCGAAGGAGTGATTGAGCCCTGCAATTCACCATGGAGAGCCAGGTATTGGTTGTAAATAACAATGGAAAGAAGAGACTTGTGGTGGACTATCCTCAAACGATAAATAGGTATACACTACTTGATGCCTACCCCTTGCCAAATGTTGACCAACTTGTCAGAAAAGTTGCTAATTACAAGCATTACAGTGTCGTGGACTTACGGCGGGTGTATCATCGGATCCCAATATGTGAAGATGAGAAGAAATATACTGGTTTTGAAGCAATGGGTAAGCTTTATCAGTTCACACGCATACCCTTTGGCGTGACTAATGGAGTAGCCTGCTTCCAACGCGCAATAGACCAAATAATAACCACCGAAAACCTCACTGGAGTTTATTCATACCTCGATGACATCACTGTGTGTGGAATGGATAAGGCTGACCATGACCTGAATCTAAACAAACTTATGTTGACACTCGATAAACTCGGCATCGAAATCAACAAGGAGAAGAGTAAATTTCATCTTGCAAGCGTAAAACTTCTGGGACATCTCGTTTCATTCCATTCTATCAAGCCAGACCCTGCACGGCTTGCCCCGGTGTTGAATATGCCACTGCCACATAACTCCGAATCACTGAAGAGAGCTCTTGGTTTCTATGCTCATTACTCGAAGTGGTTACCGAAATTTTCAGATAAAATCCGGGCCTTGATTGATGCCAAAACATTTCCACTGAATCCATCGGCTGCCTCTGCTTTCGAAAAGCTAAAAAAGGATATTGCCAACTCGGTCGTCTCAACCATTGATGAATCTCGCCCGCTTATAGTGGAAACCGATGCCTCTAAGTTTGCACTGGCAGCTACCCTTAGTCAAGATGGACGGCCGGTTGCGTTTTTTTCACGATCACTAAGCAAATCCGAAATCAGTGGTCATCCATGAATTGAAAAAGAGGCTGCGGCAATTGTTGAATCCTTGAAACATTGGATAGCATTTCTTTTTGGCAAACATTTTCGCCTTATAACTGATCAGGAGGCTCTGTCTTTCATTTTCGACCGAAAGCATGGGAGTAAGGTGAAAAATGAGACGATCACAAGATGGCGGCTAGAGCTTGCTCCGTTCGTTTATGATATAACTTACCGTCCCGGTGAGGACAACGCCAAGGCAGACACTCTCTCCCGTGTCTGTAATGCTTCCATTTCTACCGACTTGCTCCAGCTTCACCAATCGTTGTGCCATCCTGGTATTACACGTATGTACCATTGGCTCAAATGTAAGAACATTCCCTATTCACTCGAGGATGTCAAGAAGATGACTTCAAGCTGTACCATCTGTGCTGAAGTGAAACCTAGGTACTTGAAAACTTCTTGAACCCTAGTAAAGGCCACCTCTTCATTCGAACGCATCAACATAGATTTTAAAGGCCCTCTTCCTTCCAAATCACGGAACTTCTACCTCCTCACCACCATCGACGAGTATTCCAGGTTCCCTTTTGCATATGCCTGTCATGATGTTTCTGCCGCCACTGTGGTTGATTGTCTCAAAAACCTCTTCTGTTTGTTTGGAATGCCAGCCTATGTCCACACTGACCGGGGAGCTTCCTTCATGTCTAGAGAAGTCAAGGACTTCCTCCATTCAAACGGTGTAGCCACCAGCAGAACAACCCCGTATAATCCAGCAGGAAACGGACAAATTGAACGCCTCAATGGGACTCTATGCAAAACCATTTGTCTCTCTTTGAAGACTCAAGGACTGCGGATGGAAGACTGGGAGAGGGTCCTACAGGAATCCCTCCACGCCATTCGTTCTCTACTTTGCACAGCGACTAACTCCACTCCCCACGAACGATTTTTCAGTCATCCTCGCCGCACAGCCAATGGAGTCACCTTGCCGTCTTGGTTAACCCCTGGTCCTGTGCTCGCCAAAAGGAACGTGCGACTCAGTAAATACGAAGACCCTGTCGAAGAAGTGGAATTACTTGAGGCTAATCCACAGTACGCCCAGATTCGCAGGAAGGATCGATCAGAGTCAACCGTGTCCCTGCGACAATTGGCACCTAGAGGAACTCCTGAAGTGTCAGAGCAGCCTTGCCCTAAGGATGATGAACCCGATGCAATATTGGAGCCCCCTCGCATGGAACCTCCAGATGAATCATCTGCCGCTCCATCTGTTCACGGCCCTCCCTCTGTTGAAGTTGGATTACCTGTGTGTCCCTCAAGACCTCGACATGTGTCCAAGGCTCCATCTTACCTTAAAGACTATATAACAAATTAAAAACCCTTAAATGTTGTAAACCATGAATGATGTTTCAAATCCTTTTTGTATTTGTATGTACTTTAAATTTTGCCAAATGTTTCCTCAAAAGCCAGGGTGAATGTGGTGATTTAATCCCACTCCTGTGGGGGAAACTTTCCCTACTTTGTATTGTTTTACCTTGTCTAAACTGACTCATAACATTGTTACCTTCTGTAAATTCACTCTATTCTACTGTTGATGTTTTAAGCTAATAAAAACCTTTTTAAGGGTTAAACATTCGTTTTTCTTTCACCACAGTCTTCAACTGTTCAGTCATATGAAACTTCAACTGAATTAATTTTGAAATTTGCTACGTATAGTAGTCAGTTAGTGACTCATTTCATATTGTAATGTATATTCCTCTCAATACTCTGACATTAGTTAGCAATTAATGAAACTACTCATTTGTTTTTGATAAAAAGTGTACAACTAAACAATGTTGTTTTTAACACATATAATGAAATAACGTGGCGAGTGGAGTCACAAAAAGATATTCTGAAGATAGTCTTCGGAATGTTTACTGGCCAGAGAGAGAGATGTTACCTGTCTTGATATGTTCGAAATTCGTATAGATGTAGGAAGGATGGAAGAAATGGTATGTTTGGAACGCATCGGCATACAAATGGTCCTTACAGGTTTTTGGAGATAAAGATGAACCTTCTGGTACACCTTTCAGGAAACAGAGATAAAATCAGATTGGAAAGGATCGATCACGTAGAAAGGTGGAGGGAGAGTTGTGACTAAACCTGGCCTTCGAGAGTGCGCATAAAGTATATTAGATGTAGGGTGGTAATCGGATAAAGTGGCGATATAGGAACATTTTGGAATAGAAATGATGTTTCCTTCTTTTTCCAGATATCAGGAAGTGAGGAAGTGTTCACACACATACAGTGTGTATGAAAAAGTGAACGGGGTTGCTAATTTGATGCAATTAGGAGGAAATATGACAGGATCAAAGGCTTTTGAGGATTGACTACCATTTTTTCAGGAGTAATGATGGGTAAATATACATTTTCAGGATGGAAAGGTTTGGTAACATTAAGGAGAGAGGAGTGGGTTAGGAGAGTAAAGTGGACGAGAGGTATACAAGGAGTTGCTCATTGTGAAACCACCCTTCGTGTTGTGCAATGTGTGATGTGACAAGTGTGGTCTGGGGTGTTTAGGACCAACCCAGCTTATGTTCATTTTGCTGGTTTCGCTGAGTAGTGGGAGCGAAAGTCCTTCCTTAGGAAGAATTGTTTAGGAAAAGGGATACGAGGAAAATAGCAATTCATCTACTCCAACTTATCCTAAGTCTGTATTCTTATCTCGTTACATAAAATAGCTTTGCAGTTATAAAAGGTAGGAGTTTTTTTTCTTTTTTGTTATTGGTCCTAAACCACCTGTTCTTGATGTTATTACGCTGTCTAATCAGTTGTAGGATGTGATCCGGAGGTTTTCTCAGAGAAGGGGGCTTCGGAGAAAATTTCGGGATCGATGCATCGGCAGCTCGATCGATGACGTCCTGTAGCTGATAGATAGCGTAATCTATGTCCCAAGTGTGTCTCAGGGGCGTGATTGTGGGCAACTCGGTCTTGATGAGATGCTTGTAGAGGTCCCATTTGGCCTCATCGTACCTGTACCTAGAAGCAGGCGGCTCTGGCATGTCGCCTTCTAGTTCATAGACCAGTGGACGGCACCAATACACTGAAGAATCTCCCGCGCCCGCGACCTCATCCAACTCAACTATGGACGCCATGCTCAATATTTTGGGCACCTTAATAACACAGCTGACCGGCCTCATTGAAAGAGTTCTTAATAAACTCGATGGACCAGCAACAAAATGATTGGTCATCACATTCTCAATTATAACGTTTGCGGCCTTAGGCCCAAACAAGGCGATGTTGAGGCATTATTACGTTGCCATACCCCAGATGTTGCGATTTTAACGGACACCAGGCTAAAGAAGGAATGCTATTGTCGTTTCCCAGGCTACTATACCTACCGGCAGGACACTGAAACATCAACGGGGGGCGTGGCCATTTTAGTCAGGCAGGGAGTACCTTGCAAACGACTGAACCCAGTGGTGCCTTCTGACGGGAATCACTATGTAGTCACTCTCCAGCTCCGAATGACGAACAACATTATTGTGACTGGCATTTATCGACGACCTAGGACAAACCTAACGATAGCCAGGCTCATCATAACCCAGACTAGCAAAAACAAAAGTCACATAATAGTTGGTGACCTCAATGCCAATCATAGCTAGTGGAGTGGTACAACACCTAATGCCCTCGGCAGGCACATAATTAAAACGCCATGGCAACCCAGATAGGACCTCCACACCGGACCTACTTCTCACTCAACAACCTCATCGGGTCACCGGCTGCTCGGCACTCGATTTCGCATCGTCTGACCATAGACCAATCATCTATGAGCTAGAAGGTGATATTCCGGAGCCACCTGTTACAAGATATGACTTCCGAGAGGCCAATTGGGCCCAATACAAGCATCTCATTGGTGCAGAGCTGCCCCCAATTGCGTCACTCAGACATACTTGGGATGTTGACAGCGCCATCTATCAGTTGCAGGATACAATTCTCCGAGCTGCTGATGCCTCCATACCGAAGTTCGCCCCGGCTCCGCCTTCCCAGAGGAAGCCACCGGAACACATCATGCAACTGATACGGCAAAGAAATAACATTAAAAACAGATGGTTCCGGACGAAAAATAAAGATCTGAGGCCTGCGCTCAACACCCTAACTACTCAAATAACGTCTCTCATGATACAATGGAAGACCACTATGTGGGGTGATTGACTCCGTAGTCTACACAGCGACTATAAGGCGTTCTGGCGGCTGGTTAAGACATCAGTCACCAAGAAAAACACGGTGAGACTTGCAACTAACGGGCAATTCATTGCAGTTCCGGAGCAGGCCGACATACTCGCCGACCACTGGAGAGGGGATAGAGTTAGCGAGCCAATCACAGCGCCTGATCAGCGGACCCCCACCCAAACCTCGATATATACCTCCTACCACCAGGTTTCAGCGATTATTCGTCGCACCAGAGGCAACAGGGCACCAGGAGATGACAACGTCCAGAACATCCTTCTGAAACAGCTACCACGGAAGGGGATAGCTCACATAGTGATCATCCTGAACTTCTCACTAAGACTACACTATTTTCCCCAGACGTGGAAGCATGCCGTTGTCGTCCCACTGTTGAAACCAGCCAAGTCCGGGTATGAGCCTGCTCACTACAGGCCCATCAGTCTGCTGACCCAGCTGTCGAAAATATATGAACGGATTCTCCACACTCATCTCTCCAGGCACTGTGACGTTTAAGACATCGTTCCACCTCAACAGACTGGCTTCACCAAAGGACTCAGCGCAGACTGCAACCTTGTGAAACTGCAGCGGCACGTTGCATCGAACATGCGCCACAACAAAGTCACCGCGATGATCTCCCTAGACTGCACGAAGGCTTTCGACTCAGTCGACCATCGCACACTCCTGCAACGCCTGAACGACCACGAATTTCCAGAGCAACTACAGAATATTATGTCCTCCTACCTGGCAGGCAGAACATTTTCTGTACGTATAGGTGCCATACTAACCACCAGAAGAGATTTCGTGGTCGGAGTTCCCCAAGGGTCAGTGCTGGGACCCCTACTCTTCAACATATACACCGCGCATATCGTAGGAGCTTCATACTCCAACTGTGAGGTAGCGGCGTATGCGGATGACATAGGAGTCTACAGTACCAGCCTCAACCCGACGAGAGCTCTAAAGGCTGCAGAGGGCGCTGGTCAACTGATTGCCGATAGGTTGCGAGCTGTCCACATCCAAGTAAACCCAGCTAAGACTCAGGGGATCATCTTCTCTTTCCAGCATGGGAAAAAGAAGCGGCCACCCAGCTTTACCATCGATGGGACTACATGTAAACTAGCCAATAGCATCTGCTATCTAGGCATCAACCTAGGTAGGCACATGACTTTCGGCACACATTTACGAAAGAAACTGAAACGAGTCCGCAAAACATATTACTCTCTGCAGCATCTTATCACCAGCCAGGCCATATCCCTCCGACTAAAACTCCTCATATATAAGAGTGTCCTGAGGCCAGCTCTACTGTTTGGGACACCACTATTTCGATTTTTACATACCAGCACCATCACTAGCCTCCAGAGCTTTCAGAATAACATCCTGAGAACGGCACTGTGGCACACTCCTTTTCGCGACATGAAGGCATCCGACATGCACGAAAAATTTGAGCTCCCCACCATCACCGAGGCCATCAGACGAAGACACATCAAATTCTTCGACTCGATGAGGCACAGTCTCAACCCGCTCTTCCGAGACATGACACCACCACCGCTACCGGCACGATGGCAACTCGCAAGATCGGGTAGAGCAGAGGAAATGGTAGACATCACTACACTGACCCACTGACAACAAGCCTCTAAGGGGCACCCTCACTCTGACATCAGACTAACAACGACCACACGACATGCCTAGAGAGACTCTAGGCCCAGCCACCGGTACTCTCACTACTGTACTGACTTAACCAGCCTCCACCGAGGATTCCCACATTCCTAACTCCTCTCACACCACCTTCAAGCAGGTACTCCTAGAACAAGGTTCCTATCACTCCAAATATTTTATATTTTCCCCACATCCTAAATTCGACCTAGAGAGCTTCGGGGAAAAAAAAAAAAAAAAAAAAAAAAAAAAAAAAAAAAAAAAAAAAAAAAAAAAAAAAAAAAAAAAAAAAAAAAAAAAAAAAAAAAAAAAAAAAAAAAAAAAAAATCTTTTTTATTAATAAAGTCTACTGTCGGGCTATGGTCTCTACAACCCGGCCACTGTCCGGCGACATCAAGAAAGAGATATAATGGGTAACCCTGTGGTCTTTGGTGGCGGCCTAGTCGGCGGGGGGCTTTATTCGTATTGATTTGAATCCATGAGATCTTAGAAGGTGTGCCCCGAGAGTGCACTATGTTCAGGAGAAGAGGTATAGGGTAGGTATTATAGGTAGTTTGTGTGGTCTTGGAATGACCACGAATTCAAACTCGGTCTAAGGGTAGGTGAAAACCGTCCGGATCCGAAAGGTGAGTGTGAACCGGAGAGATTGGATCGCTGGGGGAGACGCTAGTAGGAAAGTCTGTAGGGCCCCAGAGACCTTCATCCTCAAGGAGGTGCTAGTTTTAGCAAGACTAAGGCAGAGAATCCCGCTAGGAAGGTGTAGGACCTAACAACGCCGGACTAAAACATAGCGAGGTTAGGAAAGAGAGATGCAGAGGTAGTTCCATAAGAAACCATGGTTCGAGTAGAGCAGCAAGCGCCAGTGCAGAGAGAGAAAACAGTGTTCACTTCAGGTGTTGGGTTCCATATGAATGGAATAGGGTCCGAATCTCGGCCTTAGCTGCAATGAGAACATTGATGGTGATTTTCTTCAGTATGTTGTACCATTATATGATTTTAATGTACTAGCTTGTACTGCTTTTTAGCTGCAATGAGGACATTGATGGGGCTTTTCATTATCATGATAACCCACTGTATGTTTCTTTAAAGTATCATCATACACTGCAACAACAGGATCTGAAACAAACATTGATTTTAAAAAAAGAAATATCCCTGGGAAATAAAGAATTGCTTTGAAAAATTTCTTCCAAGGAATTTCTTTGGTTTAAATTATCGTGGCTTTATTTATTCTTCAGCGTTGTTATGTATTCATTCATCCCACATTCCATGAGATGCTTGCTTGAAGAAGAAAGAAAACATGACACCCCTGAAGAAACCTGTGACCAAAATAAAAATCAATCATAACTGAATTTGAAAGCAAAGATAAAAAATCATTTAAATAATTTGTTTCCCCCAGAGTAGTTGTAACATAATTAAAGTGATAGTGATTTCAGGTACCTTTCATACCATATTTAGTTATGTATTCGTATAACTTTTAGATCAGATAAATAGTTCACAGTCAATTCAAATTTATCTTCATCCTGAGTCCCTGCCTGTCTGTTTTGTGTTAGTGGTGGAACTGTGGATTTATGTGTGTCCTGAAATTCGTTTTGTTCATCTCCACAGTTTGTTCTCACCAGAATCCATAGAATCCAAATTTTTTATCATGTTTATCCCAAGCTGCGATAGTTGATAGCACCGGTTTGCCACTCGGGTCTTTCGTTTGTTGTCATCTCTTTTGAATTTGTTTTTGTCCAGTATTATCTGTAGTATGTACAGAAGACCTCAATTATCTGGGGGTAATAATGGGGAAAGGACCGGATAATCAAAAAACATATCTTTATTTTCTAACTCTGGTGTAAATAAAAAACAACACAAATTTTCAACACAAAAACATATTTTTATTTTTAAAAAGTAAATGCATACGCAACTTAATTAAAATATGTTTTAGTCTGTTACCAGCTTTTTTTTTTTACTCTCAGGTTTGATTTTGCTAACTTCAGTGCTTATGCTTCTTAAAGGTATGAAATTCGATATTTCGAATATTGATCTTCAAAATAAGTGTAGAGGATAAGTTAGTCTACTCCCTGCCTATAGTACATGATCTGTAGACACTTTTTCTATGGTCAAATCAAATGCTTTGCTCTCCAACTTCCTTATCAACTTCTGAAAATTATCTCCATGCAAGTTGCATGTTTTTGAATGTAATCTTTCCCATGCTTCACAAATAGGGAAAATCGCATATTTATCGTCCACATTTTAAAGACATCCTTCATGGATTAAGCACTGTTTTATTATTCATTCAATATTATATCCCAAAATCAGTCGCCGCCTTAGTGAGATTGGTTGCAATGTAGCATGTAACGTAGATGTCTGGGTAATTTAAAAGACCCTAGAGACCTCATGGAGAGAAATGTATAAGTTAATGAGGTACACATATCAAATAAATCTTCTGAATATTTTTAGCATAAGGCCACTGAAAATCAGAGCGACAGGGTCCTCAGTCTAACAAATCTTTTACATAAAAGGGAAAAAGTTTTAAAAACACTGTTAAACAAAAGCCTGGAGGTAAAATACGACCGAATTTCCAGTAATAAGTGTTAATATTAAAACCAATATTTTCCAGCCTGTGTTTGGTAGCGAGCTAAATTCATTCCCACTTTAATTGCTGCCATTTTAGTCTGTCCAACATAGGTCCAGGGAGAATGTTATATCACGGTGAGTGTTCTTTGATTATGTTTATAACATTGGTGAACTTTGTTTGTTTTATTGTATAATAGTCTTAGCCTCAAGATTACAGGCGTGGGCTATACAAATAGTATATATTTTGAAATTTAAATTTTCATGTCGAATTTCATGAAAACCTAATGAAAATGTTTTTGAAACCCCTACGCAGTAACCTTGAAAGCTGGAACACCCACTATACTAGTGTGTGGTGGTGCCCAGGCTGACATCCACTGATATATATTATTTTGTTCCAACATTTATTTTCTTTCACTTATTGAATAATTGTTATTATTCTCATACAAGTGAACATTGTCTGGACTGGACATTGAAGGTGCCTGATACTTCTCAATTGGATGACCAATAACATAGGACCAACTATGAAGCCAACCATTTTTTAACTTCCTGTTGTATAAGCATTGATTATATCAGTAATGTTACAATTAGATGTTTACTACCAAGTATCAGTTTGAGTGATCGCTAAACACGGCAGTAGACACTTTGAGTATTCATTTATTGTGGAATGCTTCATAAATGATTTAGTATACTCACAATCATCCAAGATTAGCTCTTTTTCTTCTTTAAAATGTATCGAACCACCTGCTAACAAGAGTAAGATATCACCAATTTATAAAATATGGTAAAAAATAGTTAAAAACATAAAATTATAGTAGCAAGGTAACTTTAAGATGTTTAAAACCAATTCAGTACTAGACCTATCAGTCTGAGTGATCTAACAACACGCTATTAGACATTTGTAAGTATTGATATAGTGAGGGTTGCCCGGTTAATAAAAACATGAAATCACTAACTTATACAAATGAAGTTTAAAGCTATCATCAATTTATCAGTTTGAGTAGTAGAAATTTGTAAGTATTCCATATATGCTTTAGTGTATTTACCATCGACCATAATTAGCTATAGTTCCTTATAATCGATTGGACAATTGTAAATGTGTTTCTTACATTTATTAATATAAAAAATATAATAGCGACCAACCAGTCAAAAATAAAATATATTCTAAATAGATTCTTGCAAGCAATTGGTAGTCTTAGTTTCTGTCTTTTCTCTCTTCATCTCCCGATGGATATTGTTCAACTCACTGCTGATTTGAATGAGTTGAGTTTTAAAGCTTTTAGTAATGATGTGATCATTTCTCGAAGCAATAGAGGAGAACTTTTAAATGGAGCAAAATTAATTATACAAAGTATCTAAGACAACTGCTTGGATTAGTTGAATTCATTAAGCCTGTAGGAATTAGTGCCAAACCAGGTTTAATTAACCACAAGATCACTGCTAGATTAAAAATAGATAATTTCTATAACTACTTAGATTAGTCAATCATAACTAGTAGTTGTATTTTACGGATTGAGGAAATGAGCAGTAGGTCAAGGTCATTGTAGGGCGGGAGGGGTGTTTACTTAGGGCGGGAGGGGGTGTTTGTGTGCACAATATGGCAACACTGTGCGACCTTGCCGGCCATTGATAGTAGTATCTCTGTAGGTCATTGATTAGCTCTATCTCTGTAGGTCATTGATTAGCTCTATCTCTGTAGGTCATTGATTAGCTCTATCTCTGTAGGTCATTGATATGGTCTATCTCTGAGGGTCATTGTCCCGGAAGGTGTTTGTTTACATTTGAGGATTATTACGGGGCTTGTTGTGTGGGCTTGACCTAAAGGTCATTGATTAGCTCTATTTCTGAGGCTTGGAGATGGATGCTGACGCACGAGGGTCATTGACTCCGGAAGGTGTTTGTTTACATTCTAGGTGTGGTACGGGGGCTATGAGCTTGTGACGTCAGCCATGCGTATGTTTACATGCGTTGACCTGGTGCATGCATTATCGGGATGACGACGAGCCGCTGTTACTCATGTGCGCCTTTGATTACATTTTTTCTGCACCGTTCGCTCTTAGATACGACATTGACCTTATGCATTGACGAGATCTCCGCCTCCGTTTACATTGATGCAGTGAACCTATGCCTAGTGCATTGACCTGGCTGACGACGAGTTCCTGTTACATCACAATTATCTCTGTTCTTTGACAAAGCTTCATTATGATCTAGTGCATCGACTTCGGGCTCATATTAGATTGATGCAGTTAACCTGTTTGGGGTTATCCTCTCGAGCGGAAATAATAATTGGCCAGGCTGACGACGAGTTCCTGTTACATCACAATTATCTCTGTTCTTTGACAAAGCTTCATTATGATCTAGTGCATCGACTTCGGGCTCATATTAGATTGATGCAGTTAACCTGTTTGGGGTTATCCTCTCGAGCGGAAATAATAATCTGCTTCGCATCCCTCCCCGCTATGGAGGGTATATAAGAAATAATCTTAGGAGCCTTAAATATTGTCTGCCTCTACTCTCCTCCGTTCACCATCTTCTCTCAACACCTACGGTGAGTATGAATATTTCCTCAGAATAAAATTTACTTTAATTTGACTATTCCTTGAATTCATGTTTCTTTTTTATATAAAACACAGATGTCTGTAGCTGAAAAATTAAACAGCCTTAACAAAGCTAAATGAATTAGTACAAAACGCTAAATGAATTAGAAAATGGAAAAATATACAATATTACGAGAATGGAGTTAAAGGACACACAATATGGAAAATCCCTACAAGTTATTTTAGAGGGAGAGGACATAAACATAAGAACGTTCTTACCGAAAAGATTTTTGCCAGCGTTCACAAAAGAATATATAGACAACTACGATGGTAAGTACAAAAAAATTACTTAGATGTTGATTACGCTAAAGAATATTTATATATAATATTTATTTATTTATTGGTTTCAGGCTCTCTGAAGTTAATATATTGTGGCAAGGAAAAAAACTGTTATCAGTTAAAATTTTTATAAGGAAAGAGTTCTTTAAAATTGTACCAAATTAAGTTTATGTAATTTGTATAATTGAATAATGGCCGATGGAAAAGGTATGAATGTTTTATTATGTTCAAAATGTGGACTATTATTATTAAAATCGAGTGCACATAGATGTAAATGGCAGTTTTATGTATGTACACTCTGTAGTCGTGAATTCAAATCCAAATTTAATTATGAACGTCATAAAATCACATGCGAAAAAAAAGTTTCAGTTCCCCTCAGGCATTCGTCGATATTGGTAGTCAGTTATCAATGGAAAACTTTCAAACCCCAGCTGGTCCATCTTTGAATCAATCACATTTGCCGTTTAAAAAACGAACGTACTCGGGCATTCCGTCTTTATCGGAACCTAATATTGCAAATCTAGGAATCAGCCCTCCAAAGAAACATCGATTCTATAATAAGGAACAACTAGAAATTTTAACAACGAATGAACAAGGTATTAAAAAGACGGCATTTGGTAGTACAGTCATAGACTTATATATTGAAAATCACGATTTCAACTTATTACCAAAAGAATTTCTAGAGTTGAATAAAGAAAAAATTATTAACATTTTAAAATCGTATTTAGAACTATGGAATATATTTAAAATTAATATACAATTAGATTGTACCTACAAAAAAATAAATCAAAGTTATGAGGAAAGGTCAGATATGAATTTTAAAACTCGTCAAGAAATTATTGATTCATTCACTGAGTTTCAAAAATATATTACTGATTCATATGAAAAAATTGTTTCGGAATCGGAATCCTTTGAAGCGAAAGGTTCTGGTTGGACGTTCGTGTCTTGTAATTTTATTTGTTTGCATCTAACTAAATATAAACCTCTTAGTGGAAAACAATTCATTAAACTACCGAAAGCAATAGAAAACAAACATGCAGTGATTAATGTTAAAAACATGAACAACCATTGTTTTCGATTTGCTATATTAAGCAAAATTATTGGTTCAAACAATCCAAAATCATATGAGAATTTAGAGAATAATTACGATTTTGAATGTATTTCGTACCCCACTACCTTTAAAGACATTAAAAGATTCGAGGATGTTAACAATGTACTGATTAATGTTTACGGGTTAGATGAAAAGAACAAGGTTTTTCCATTGACAATAAGCAAAAAAGAAACATTCAAAGAAAGATTTGATATTTTATTTCTGCAAAATAAGAGTGACTCGTACTATTGCTATATTAACAATTTAAGCCGGCTCGTTAGCAATCAGATGTCTAGTGACAAATCTGCTAAAGAAATTTGTCATAGGTGCTTAACACATTTTTCTAGGAATTACAAAACGAGAAATGGAAAAAACGCAGAAGAAAGGTTAAAAGAGCATTTGTTATTTTGCAATTCGCATAAAGCAGTTAGAGCAGAGTTCCCACGAATTGACAAAATTAAATTTAAAAATTTCCAGAGTACACAAAGAATTAAAATTGTAGCCTACGCTGATTTTGAATGTTACTTAGAAGCAATCGAAGGTCCTTGCCAAAATCCTTCAATTTCATGGTCGAAATCCGTGCAGAACCATAAAATATTTTGTGCATCTTTAATGGTTAAAGCCGATATTCCTCTATTTGATCTTCAACCTTCCGTTTATACTGGTGCTAACTGCATGATGTTCTTTATGGAAGCTCTTCATGAATTGGCAAAAAAGGGTGATGAAATATATTGCAAAGTCCAACCTATGGCTCAAATGACTGAGCAAGAAATGTTGTATTATGAAAAAACAGATAAGTGCGTTATTTGTCTTAAGACATTATATAACCATATATCCAGTTTTTCAAGTCGTTGAGTTGACGTAGAAAAATACATAGTCTCCTGCGAGTATCAGCAACACCCATATCTTTTTTCTTTATTTTCTTCTTCACCATCAATTACATCACCTATTTTTAACGGCAAGCTTTCCAGTTGATCCAAATACTTGATAAATCCACAATTTTCAGACCATTTCTTATGATCTAATAAAGGATCGTCAAACTCTTCCCATTCGTGCACTATTACTCCGCAAAATGGACACCTTGTTCGGTCAGAGACTTTTAAATAATAAAATCCCGCAGACGCTAACCTCAAAGGACTCACTGGTGACGTCCAGCCGACAAATGTCGACAGACGGTCTTTCTCATACCTCAAGTTCCTACTTGTCAAACGTCCCATGATAAACTAACCAGTAAGGGCAATTGAAGAAAGGAGCAAATTTATAATTACCTCGATACCCTGCGACGAACGGGTATGCATTAGGTCATTAAACGAAAACATGCCTAATGACCCCCTCGAAGCGACGATCTCACAGGCCGACAACCGGTTCACATCAATGTAAACAAAGGCGCAAAACGGTGGAGATCAACAAGCTCATAGCCCCCGTACTACACCTCGAATGTAAACAAACACCTTCCGGAGTCAATGACCCTCGTGCGTCAGCATCCATCTCCAAGCCTCAGAAATAGAGCTAATCAATGACCTTTAGGTCAAGCCCACACAACAAGCCCCGTAATAATCCTCAAATGTAAACAAACACCTTCCGGGACAATGACCCTCAGAGATAGACCATATCAATGACCTACAGAGATAGAGCTAATCAATGACCTACAGAGATACTACTATCAATGGCCGGCAAGGTCGCACAGTGTTGCCATATTGTGCACACAAACACCCCCTCCCGCCCTAAGTAAACACCCCTCCCGCCCTACAATGACCTTGACCTACTGCTCATTTCCTCAATCCGTAAAATACAACTACTATAACTGTCAAAATAATCTTTATCTCTAGAATCGTATTTTCTCTTTCAGAAGACGGCAGTTCCCTAATTGCCTTGTGTTTCGCACCCTACCAATAAACCATAAGGACAAAGTTTAGATTGTGTCGGCATTAATTAACATTAGCCTGTATTAAACCATGGCCAATTACATATATTTTGAGTATGATTATGCAACAGTTTGGACATTTGAATAGCAAAACCCTAGATAGTAATTTTTAGGGTGGTAAAACTTTTTTTCATAAAACCCCAGTGACTAATAAGTGAATCGTAAGGAATAAGCTAGATAATTAACAGATGCTGCAGTTCATTAAATTTTTTGTGGCTCACACTAAGTTAAGGAAAACATGTATCATCAAGTAATGTAGTAAAATTAAAACAAATTATATTAATACACATTTACAGATTTGATGCATTTTCATTTCTTTTTGATTAATCATTCACCAGGAGTAACATACACTTCAGTTATCTTACCTGTGGTATCCACCGTCAATAAAACATATATGTCCAGAATACAGGTTTGAAAATGACAGTAACAAAATAGAAATGACAAGACTAGGTGGAGGTACCGATGAAGGAGGTTGGAGACAACAACCATCACTACTGTAAAGGAAAGATTGGGCCGGAGAGGGGATTGACTAGAGGCCTGGTCCCACCCCCTTACCAACAATTACACAGTTAATGTTTTAATTGTTATGGGTTTTTTTCACTATTGTAACTTTTGAAAGTTATATAAGATTACGGAATAGAGAGTATCAAAACTGCAGGTCTGATTTAATAATATATTTTTACAAATATCACCAGTTTGAACTTGCTCATAGAATTCAGATTCTATTTTCTTATTGATTTCAGTGGCAGGTAGCGTCTCGTAGAGTAAAAGAATTCTATCTGGGTCTGGCGAAAATCGGTTGGTAATCGTCTTGTAACACGATGCCCGACGGAGGGTTTTTAGTTAGAAAGTACCGGATTTTCGTTGAATAAGACGCTGTAGTTATGCGAACGTTCAGCCAGATGGTTTTGGACATTTGAGGAGATGACTGAGATTTTGAACGGTGAAATTTGAAAAAACTCTTGAAATGATGGTTGTGCTACTGACCTGACACAAGCATCACCGGTGTCTATCTCCGTCTGAATTGCCTCGTTGTTGCTTGTGACTGGTACTATAAATAGAGGGACGGAATGTGTATAAGTTACTCACAGAAGATTACTATCTGTTTCTTCATTAAATTCCTCAAAGGTTTAGTTTGTTGTTATTCTGACTTGTAGATACGTTATAGCTTCGGCAAACTGCAGTATTGTGTCCACGCTTATGGCATTTCTTCCATTCCGAGATGTTATGAAGACAGTGTTCACACCAGTGATGTTCACCACACACCAACAGATCGACTGATCCTTTTTGCGGTTGGAAGGCACACAGTTAGTCCCCCCTCTTCTGAATCATCCACCTTCGTGCCCATACATAGTCAGGAAGAGGCCTTATGCCCAGTACTCCTAGCTCAGCGATCTAGAATCACTAATATACCCTTCCTGCCAAGACACTACGCTCTGGACACTAGTGAATGGAACTTGATTTCTTGAGCCCAAGTAGCTTCTAAATGTTTAGCTATTTCGTGAGTATTAAACAATTTGACAGGTTTTTTTTTCGTAACAATTGCATCTCGAGCATAATCATCGTGCACTCCGTGAATAAATTGGACTATTAGGTAGTAATACCGAAACTCGCTAATTCGCAATACCTTGCCACAACCTTTAATCGCATAGCAAGGTCAGCCGGTAGTTGAATTATTTTTCCAACTTTTTTAGCCTCACTTTACTTGTTTTTTGATTTTACAAAATGGTTAGTCGGAGCTTTTATTATCGCCTTAATTGTTCTGTCATTGGGCGAAGAAGGGTAAACCAGATCCCTAAGTGTGTTATTAAGGTCTGGACCCATATGAATTTGTAAGTAATCTTCCCAATGATTTTCAAAAGGATCATCAAGCTGAACCATCTGTTTGGGATGTGGTGAACATCACTGGTGGATAGGCTGTCCTCATAAGTCTAATAAACGTTTCATCCACAGGTAATCTCAGTTGGTTTCTAAGTTAAAATAACAAACATATAAGCTGGCAAAGACTAGAACCAATCGAATTGAGCATCATTTGGTTCAACATAAAGCATATTTCGAGGTTAAGCAGTTTTCAAACCGTAGGTAGAACTTTTTAAACATTTTTTTTGGTGGAGTAGAAATTTTCGAACGGTGGAATCGAGATTTTTTGAAGCAGGACTGAAACGGGTCCACTGGCCAGTTGAGAACGAATGAGTTTTTGAACTAAATCCTTTTGGCTGCTAAAAAATATACAAATTTAAAATATTTTTGGAACAGTTTGGTACATAGTGAAACAGTTCATTTGTAAGTCCTACAAGTAGTTTTAAATTAACCGCTCGTAAAACTGTTGTGTCTTTCTCCTCGCTGGCAGTTTTGTCGTAATTTAGCAGTGGAAAAGATTGAATACAAGGGCATTACAATTGAATTAAACTTCATTATTGAAATACATTAGGGGAAAGTACAAGAACATGTAAGATGAAGATGAAATAGTTCTTTGGCGGGCGCTTGTGGTTATTGAACTGCTTTGTGGTCACTGTTAGCTTGTTTGTCTTGTTGATGATAGGTCTCTTTTTGAATTCTGTATTTTGGAGGATATCTATTTTATTGAAGATGGATGCAACCGGTAATATAACATTGTGTATTTAACTGCTGTAAAATTCTTAGTCAGAAAGTAATTAAAATATCTGAAACTGAAAGTAGATTTTCATTCAATTTGTTTCATTATACTGACTGGAAGTATTATTATGGACAGATTAACAATGAATTTGATTGTTTTGTCTGCAGATGTGAAGGAATCTTTAAAGGTCATCAAGCAAGAAATCAAAGAAGAATTTGACTGTAAGTTGTTTTAATATTAACATAGAAAAGTTGAGTTTTGTGTTTCATTAAGTAGGTATTATCTATTTGTGTCTCACAATAGCTATATTTAACAATACTTTATTATGCATGTTTCCTGATCTATTTTGTGAAAACTTCTTGAATTATGTGACTTAAACCTCATACTAGCTATAACCCTGCACTTATTTATTATTAGGAGTTTTAAGGAAAGATTGCTGTACTATGATTTACAGGAGTTCCTTTAATAATGCGTTTAGAGTTTTGCTGCTTTTTAGTATTATTTGAACATTCAAAATATTAAATGGTAGATATTGTTTTATGTAATCAGTCAGAGTTGCATACATGCTAAAGTTGATAATTGTTGACACAATCTAAAGTTAATCCATGGTTTTGTTGAAAATCAAACAAAACACAGCACAAATTAGAAACTGCATTCATTTGAAAGAGAAAGGACAATTTCAGAGATCAAGATTGTTCAGCCTATCTTTTTTGCATGTAATGACTCCCCAATGGTCGTACAAATTGTGCATACTTCATCTGTTTCCATTTAAAAATCCCTGGGAAACATTTAGGTTTCTTAATAGCATTACAGTAACATCAGTGCTAATAGTGAGCTTATTTGGAGGCAAATAGTTTAGAAAACTAAACAATGTCATTTTCTTCCTCTCTTGTTAAATTATTTACACTTATGTATGTTCTCTGCATTTCTGGTATAAGGCGTCTAGCCTTAGAATTCATTTTATAAATATCAATTAATTTTTTGGTGGGGGGGAAATAGTTTCATGAAAATTCGTTACATCTGCCGGTAACTTGAAAATTTATGGAACATCTTCTGATTACAGAAGTAAGTAAATCAATAAACGCTGGGCTGTCAGACAATTCATCAATTCCTCAGGGATATTCTCACAAATTTAAAGAAAATCCAGGGACTGAAACAGTTATTTACCTTTGGTAATAAATGTCATTTCAACAGTTTCATTGCAATATTTATTTTATATATAAATATCTGAAGTACTGTTAAATGTGATTGGAAATATCACAAAAATTGTTTAAAGCAATAATATTGGCCGACATTTTAGTTTCTTCTAGGAAAATAAATTTTCAAGAAATTTTGATGACTCCCCAAATTGAGCCATATTTGTACAAATTTTGCACATTTCATCTGTTTCCATTTTAAAAATCCCTGGGAAACATTTAGGTTTCTTAATAGCATTACAGTAACATCAGTGCTAATAGTGAGCTTATTTGGAGGCAAATAGTTCAGAAAACTAAACAATGTCATTTTCTTCCTCTCTTGTTAAATTATTTACGCTTATCTATGTTCTCTTCATTCCTGGCATAAGGCGTACATAATCTAAAATACGTTTTATGGTTAAGCAGTTTTCAAACTGTAGGTGGAATTTTTTTGTGGAGTAGCCTTAGAATTTATCTCATAAATATTGATTCATTTTTTTTTGGGGGGGGGGGGAATTTTATGAAAATTCGTTACATCTGCCGGTAACTTGAATATTCCCCTGAATATGGAACATCTTCTGATTACAGAAGAGAGTAAATTAATAAACGCTGGGCTGTCAGACAATTCATCAATTCCTGAGGGATACTTGTGAGGATGTGATTGAAAATATCACAAAAATTGTTTAAAGAAATAATATCGGCCGACTTTTTAGTTTCTTCTGAGACAATAAACTTTCAAGAAAAATTACATAATTCTATTGAAGTTGAACAATTTTATAATTTAGTGTCTAAATTTTGGATGGTAAAGTAAAAGTGATGTTCAATAAATGTTAGTAGTAGAGAGTCGGATGGAAAGACAAAATAAGGGTAGAAAAAACAAAATATAGTTTAAGAACGCGCCTTTGAATTTTATTGAGAAACAACCTCTCATTATTTATTTAATTTAGATTATAATTTAAGTGAAAAAAAAATAGTTTTTGAAGAATTTTGGCCAAGAAAAGTAATTATTAGTAATTTGTTATTCAGAAAGAAAAAGGAATTTAATGTAATGTTAAATTATTTACTAATCCTAAAATCAACTTATTTTATCTAAACATTTGTTCATTACGGAACAAATTAGGAGAATTCGAAGTTTTTGTACTCGGTGTATATAAAAAAAAATAATAGAAGTCTTGGTTTTGTATTGTATTTTTCTAACCTGACTAAGTTAGATCCAGACGATCTGTTAGATGACAAGATGATTTATTTTCCCAAAGCTTATAAATGGTCAATTTCGGACGAATTGAATATGTGCGTGGTGCTGCACATAAATTAGAGTTCACCATCAATGATGTATTTAGAAGAGGTAAAGATGTCCAAAATCTCATAAGAAGAGCGAGAGGTATATACAGTTATGCAAACTCCTTCATACCCACTACTTTCCTCTGGTTATGGAATTAATGAAATTGCCTTAGACGTTCACACCAGGTGGAATTCACCCCTAGAAATGTTAAAATCTGAAAAAATATGTAAGCTTTTTTTGGACTTTAAGGGATGTAAACCTACAAATGACTGCGGAAGAGTGCAACTTTCTAGACACATTTTTGCCAATTAAATAAATAACATTACAACTTCAAGAAAGCCAACTTTTAATCGGCAATTTTTTTAAAATTATTTTTTAAATTTACATTTGATACTACAAAAAAACATAGTGAGTTGGTGAAATAAGTTAAAAGCCGCTCCAAAAAAACAAGAAGGTGCTTTATTTTTAATACTTTATTTATAATACAGCTATTTTGGTAATATTTCTCAAACCACGAATATCTAAAATACTGACAAAAAACAAACAAACAAAATCTCATTTTAAAAAATTTGATATAAAAAGCTTAGCACGTGATAAGAGATTTTAAGAAACGAAAACACTACACAAATTACAAAACCAAAAACTGGTGAAAATTCTTTAGTAGAAGAAAATACTGGTCTCAAATCAGAATTGACAAGTAAATAATACTTGTATTCATTAGATGATGCCTTAACTGTAAATAACTGATTCTACAAAATAAGATAGTGAGTTGGTGAAACAAATAGAAGCCACAATAAAATGTTCCTTTTTTGAAAAATCATGGGATTCAACTGGAGACAAACTGCTGGTTTCTGACTAGCTCCAAAGCTGTGAAGAAAGTAAAAATTGGATAATGATGAAGAAGTCGACGAAGAGTTAGTATCAGCGATAAGAGAGAGTTTTCATCATCATCATCTACATCATGTACAGATTTTGTTCAATCTTAATATCTCTAATAGGCATACTAAGCAATAAAAATGATGATTAAAGAAAACAGAATCTGCTTTGACCAGAAGAGTACTTTTAAGTCTCCACATACCAACCACTTATGCTCATTATATTGAATTCTTTCAGGAAGTAACACAAAATTGTTGTACCCAAGGAGCAAATTGCAACAGACTTGAAAAAGTCAACCAATTCGTTACAGCAGTCCGTTAGACTCAATATCTCTAAGGGGAGTAGGAGAGAGAAGAGGTAATTCCATTGACGATTTGTTTTGTATTTAGAATGTATTTTATTTTTGACTGGTCACTAATTTATTTTGTATTGTTTTATTAATAAATGTATGAATTGCATTGATTGGTTAAACTGGCAATTTAATTTTTTTATTCTTATGTGCAGGTAGTCCGATCCAATTTAAAGAAGAAGAAGTAATTCTGAACGATGGTGAGTACACTAAAGCTTCTCTCAGAATATGAATAAGTACAAACATCTACTACTACAGCAAACATCTTTATTTATCATTGCTGCTATATTCTTTTTTTAACTATCTTTTAAGACACTTCACTTCATTATTTATAAGTTAATGACGACTTTCTTTTATAAACAGGAGATCCAATCCACTTTAAAGAAGAAGGGCCAATCACAGATGATGGTGAGAACACTAAATCACTTCTGTAGCATTCCTCAATATATTAATACGTACAAATATCTATTACCATGTTGCGTTTCAGCTGAAGTGATAAATAGCTCTGGTACTGCGCTGGTAGCTAACATCTTAATGCGTCATTACTGCTTTAATCAATATTTTTAACTATCTTTTGTGGCACTTAATTTTGTATAAAGAAATGTGTTCTTGTTACTAGCAGGTGATCCAATCCACATTAAAGAAGAAGAAGACTTAATCATGGATGACGGTGAGTAAACTAAAGTATCTTTCAATATATAAATATGGACAAATATCAATTCCTTTGTTGAAGTCAAAAGGTCAAGGTCAAAGGGTGTAGTCTTGATTTTTGGTAGAGTTGTTGGATTGTTTTGACTTTGTGCTCATTCTTGCCTTCTTTTGTGAGATCGCCCATCTGGATGTTGTGTGCAGAACCTATTTGAAGGGTCGGTGCCTGTGGAATCATCCTAAAACTCATTTGACGGTCAGAGTTCAACAAATCATGCACACGAGTCACATTTTTGTCTGTGTGGCTGGTTTATGGCCATCGAGAGAACAAGGTTTGTTGATCACCTCTTTCCAGCCCTCCTTATACATTGTGAAGACAATAGAGCAGAGTCCCCATAGGCTTGTCGGATCAATTGATTGGTATCCATTTAACTGTTGCCGACTTTGGTATAGAACATGATTGGATTCCACCATTGTTGGATTGTTTACTCATGACAAAGTTTTTGAAACCAATGATGCTAACACATCCACTGCTCGGAGCAGACTGACCTTGGGTACATTGTGCAATCACCCCACTTCGACTCTAAAAACTTGCATTACTTTTTTCATACTCATGTCTTTATGAGTACTGGTGTTGTTATGTTGTGCATAATTTTTCACTTTACTTCATATTGGTATGTTTATTAAAAATCTTTTTCTTTGTTCAATAATCATTTTTTCCTTTTCTTTTTCTCATGAATAAACTGCTTTAACAAAAATTGTAAACATTCCTGTTTTTTAATCCTCACTATATCCTAAACTATTGACTCAAAGGAAAAAAGTGAATAATGACACTATTATAGGCAATTTTATGTACTTTAATTTTTTTCTAAAATCACTACTTTAAGAGATATTTGAAAAAAAAACCTTTAAACTACCTCAAACCTCAGGGACCATTAGTGTCGTACAGGACTCCTTACACAGAAATATAGTGTATATATATATATATTTTTTTTTTTCTAATCCTCATATTTTGGCATTTATTACCTGGACTATTGTTGAATTAATCATACTGATAACTCCGGTACTGGACTTAACATATTAATGTATCAGTTACTGCTTTAATCAATATTTTTATCTATCTTTTAAGACATTTCACTTAAATATTTATAAGTATTGATAACTTTCTCTTAACAGGTAGTCCAATCGACTTCAAAGAAGAAGAGCTAATCGCAGATGATAGTGAGTATTCAAGCATTATACAAACCTACAAGAAAAAAGTTTTTTTTTTTGGTACCCACGATTTTAGAACTAATTTCAGCTATATCTGATTTGATTAGCTGTATCTAAATATGAAATCAGTTTTTCTCTATCCGCTCTACTTTTTTAGATTAGTTTTTTTTTTTTAATGTGCAGTTCTAACTCCGTTTCCTACAGTTCTCAATCACATATACCTTAATTGGTTCCTGTATATTTGCCTTATTGTCAGTCTGGTGGCTAGTTAGTTCCAGGAAAATCCGCCAGTTGTAGTAAGCATCCGGTAACATAAGTGACCTTCGACACTTCAATTAGAGTTGAGGATAGTTGGTGTGTTCTAGCCATGCACGGTAAATCGAAGTTGGCCTCGCGTGATATTTGTGTTTAGGAAAGAGCTTTTATAATGTTAACCTAAACTGTACTGTGTTGCATTTGTGTTGTTGAATAGAAAAAAGTGAGTATAAGTAGAAGTTGTGTGAATCATCCTGATGTGTTTTGCTACACATGCAGAGAATACAGAAAAACTGTTAGTGACTTTGTAAAGAGAGCTTATCTTGGTTACTTTGGTGTTGGACTTGGTAATCAAGATAAAATCAGGGCAACGTATCAGGTCTGTAAAAGTTCTACAGAACATTTGGGACAGTGGACTACCGGGAAAAGAAAAAGTCTGAAATTCGGCGTATTGTTGGTTTGGAGAGAACACCAAAAACCACTTCAATGACTGCTATTTCTACCTAGTAAATATTACTGGAATGAATCGAAACAACCGTAACAAGTTGACTAATCCTGATTGATGCGGTCTCTCACTCAAAGAAAGTGCCAATCCCAGTGTTTCACCAGCTACTAGAACTCTGTGAGGATGAGTTTTGTCCCTCTTATTACCCTTATGATACTAATGAAGGTGACAGTGATTATGAGGGGATGTCATCAATTCCTTAATGTTTCTAACCAGGACGGGTTAAATGATGTCACGAGAGATCTTAACCAGTCAAAACAAGCTTCTGAATTACTGGCTTCCAGCTTGAAAGACAAATATTTCCTGGAACAAGGAACCAGGGGTGTGCTACCCTTCTTCTCTCAAGAAGACAATCTTGTATTTTGTCACAAAATTAGTGGACTCCTGGAAAAAATGGGTCTTCTTGACTTCTCCAGATGATTGGTGCCTATTTATTGATAGCTTAAAGCAAAGTTTGAAATGTTTCCTTCTACACAATGGGAATAAATATGGTTCAGTGCCAATTGCTTGAAAAGAGTTGCCTAAGAGACAAAACATTGGGTGCAACATGAGCCTTAAGGCACTATTATACTATTTACTCAGCCATTTTGACCATCAAGGATACCAAGCAAGATAGGATACGCACATGATACGTTCCCTAAGGTAATCAAGAATGACATGGAAAAGACGCCTCTGAAGTGTTCAGGGACTAGTTGGTTTCATCGATGACTTTTTTCTTTACCTTTGTATAAAATAATATTTGTATGATATAATAATAAAAATTCCATGTTTAGTTGTTGTTTTTTATATGATCCGTGGATTTAAGATTTCACTTAAAATAGTGTAACAAATATTTTACTAAAACGTTATATCTTAAGAAAGTTGAGCTCCTAGGCAAAAACTAATGCCACATTTGAATTCAGGACATCAAATTCATTGGTACCAAACATATTTAATATTACTGCTATAATAAATAGCATAATGTTTTTAAGAAATTAAATTTTTTATAAGTTAGTGATATCTTGTTCTTATCATCAGGTGGCCCAATCCATTTCAAAGAAGAAGAAGAGGTAATCACAGATGATGGTGAGTACAGTACCTACAACATCTCATTATTTCATTACTTACAAACGTCTAATACCATGTTGTGCGATCACTCACACTGATAGATCTGGTTCTTCATTGGTAGTAATCATCTAAATGCATTATTACTGCTATAATCAACTCATTCAAACCAGCTGGCAGTTGGACCAACCATCACCATGGGGGGGGAGAGACAGAGAGAGAAGACCAGGACCACTTGTTTCTCCCAAGAAAAATCCATTATGTATTTGTTACTATGGTTTTAGAATATATTTTATTTTTTACTGGTTGGTCGCTATTATATTTTTTCATTAATAAATGTAAGCATCACATTTATAATTGTCCAATCGGTTATTAAGAAGTATAGCTAATTATGGTCAATGGTAAATACATTAAAGCATATTTGAATGCTTACAAAAGTCTGCTACCATGTTGGGAGGTCTCTAACTGATAGCTTGATGATTGATCCAAACTTCATTTGTGTAAGTTAGTTATATCATGTTTTTATTAACCGATGGTGGACCACCATCATTATCCACCATCCATTTATTCCTCATCATTTTAAAGAAAAAAAGGAACTAATCTATCTCTATCAAAGTAGGCCTGTCTCCCTGTGGATTTTCCCAGAGCTAGAGACACACTGGCCAGGTCAAAACACTACATTTATTAAAAGTATCTCAACTCAGAGATATTAGTTACTTTGTTGTATTTTACCCCAAGGGTGTATTTTCTTTCATCTTTATATTCATTGACATGTTAGCTTAAAACGAACATCTCAAGAAGTCCCCTGGATTGTGGGATTAGTATAAAAATGAAAGAAAATGTGACACCCCAAAACAATAATTAAAGTCAGGAATATGAAATTCATAGAAATACCTAAAATAATTCTTTACCTGCCAATGGTAAATATTTTTCCATTTGTTTGTTTCAGGTGCAGCTCATGATCATACTATAAAGAGACATACAATATCATGTGATGGTAAAGTAGGAGATCTCATTTTAGAGAATCACATAATAGAACAACACACCGGGAAATGTCCTCATTGCAGCTACAAAGCCATACAAGCTTGTGCATTAAAGAATCATATAATGGCACAACATACTGAAGAAAAGCCACATCAATGTCCTCATTGCAGCTACAAAGCAGTACAATCCTTTTCTTTGACTAGTCATATAAGGGCACACCATACTGGAGACAAGCCCCACCAATGTCCTCATTGCAGCTACAAAGCAGTGTACATTTCTAATTTGAAGAGACATATAATGGCACACCATACCGGAGACAAGCCTCACAAATGTCCTCATTGCAGCCACAAAGCCATACAAGCTTTTGCATTAAAGAATCATATAATGGCACAACATACTGAAGAAAAGCCACATCAATGTCCTCATTGCAGCTACAAAGCAGTACAATCCTTTTCTTTGACTAATCATATAAGGGCACAACATTCTGGAGACAAGCCCCAACAATGTCCTCATTGCAGCTACAAAGCAGTATACATTTCTAATTTGAAGAGACATATAATGGCACACCATACCGGAGACAAGCCTCACAAATGTCCTTATTGCAGCTACAAAGCCATACAAGCTTGTGCATTAAAGAATCATATAATGGCACAACATACTGGAGAAAAGAACCATCAATGTCCTTATTGCAGCTACAAAGCAGTAGAAAATGGTACATTGAAGATACATATAATTGCACACCATACTGGAGACAAGCCCCATCATTGTCCTCATTGCAGTTACAAATCAGTAAAAGCTTCTTATGTAAGGAATCATATACTGGCCAAACATACCGGAGAAAAACCACACCAATGCTCTCAATGCAGCTACAAAGCAGTACAAATTGGTCAGCTGAAAAAACATACAATGGCACACCATACTGGAGACAAGCCCCACCAATGTCGTCATTGCAGCTTCAAAGCAGTATGCATTTCTAATTTGAAGAGACATATAATGGCACACCATACCGGAGATAAGCCTCACTAATGTCCTCATTGCAGCTACACAGCCATACAATCTTGTGCATTAAAGAATCATATAATGGCACAACATACTGGAGAAAAGCCACATCAATGTCCTCATTGTAGCTACAAAGCTGCGCAAGCTTGTATTTTAAAGAAACATGTAATGGCACAGCATACCAAATAAAGGCCTCATCTTTGTTCTCATTGCAGTACAAGCTTGTAGCTAAAATAATCATGTAATACCACAACACGTCAGAGAAAGGCCCTTCTAGGTGTTAATTACTGCAACAAATGAGTACAAGCTGTTAATATGAAGAACTGCAGAATGCTAGTTCATACCAGAAAAAGCCTCATTAATGACCCCATGGAAACTACTTATTTAATAATATAACTTTACTATTTAAAGGAACTACTTATTATTCCGATTTATATAATTGCTCTTCATTCTAGAAGAAACCTTGTGAAGGTGCTCATTCCAGTTATAATTTAAACTTATGTTAATCTAAGCATTTAACTTATTGTCACAATGGAACAGATGCCAGTAATTATCTGTTTTAATTTGCTTGTTATTGTATCAAAGTTTATTTAGAAATATAACTATATGAAAAACTTTAAAGAAGGCTTTACAGTAAATTACAAGACAAATTGTGGGGACTAGAGCACTTTCTATGCCATAACATTAAAACGTTTTGACAGGCTTAGGGGTTTTTCCTGATATTTGGGATTGGTGAAGGCTTGGATGTATTTGAAAACAATTTTTAGGGATTTTATTTTTACTTTTGTATATTTTTATAACGAAAATATTTTATAAAATAAATCAATTATAAAAAAAATAGTAATAATAATATGTATGTATTCAAGAAAAAAGTTGATTTATTATTTGTTCTTTTTGGTTTTAAGATGAAGCACAATTTGTGGTATAGTTCTTATAACAAAATAACAATGTCTGTTGTCAACAGTGAAGGAAGCTAAGTATCTTTCATTATTATCGGTATCAGTTTGGTTTCCTTTAGAGACAATTAAACTTAGGTTTTTTTAACGTTTCCATTCAGGAACATGATGTTGTGAGGGCTCTTACACCATTAGAAGAAGAGTGTGTGAATGGTTGCCAGGAGACAGTGTTCATCAAACAACAATTGGCAAGGCTCTACGGCTTTATCAGGAGACAGGCTCACACTCCAGAAGTCAAGCACATGGGCGACTCGAGGTCTACAAACCTAACTGATGACAGGCACATTCAGAATCAGGCATTAAGAAATCCAATTGGGACTGGAAATTAATTCAGGAGTCGGATCAGGCAAAAACTCATGTTTCCCTTACCAGTCAAACAGTGAGGAGGAGACTGCCTGAATCATCACCGAGTGCCAGACACCCTTCTCATGGCCCAAATGAGCTCACTAAAGTCTTTGATTTCAATTTGGACAAAAACATGTTGATTATAGTTTTGAGGACTGGAAGCTTGTCCTTTTTTTTGGATTTAGTGAGAGTGGGTTTAAAGTCATCAAATGATCAAGCATTCATATGAAACCGTCCAGGAGAACGATGCGCCAAATGCTTGGTCCCACAGGATGCATTCCAAGTAGGGTCTCTGATGATCTGGGGAGGTATTTTTCAAATGATGGAATCATACAAGATCACATAACGCCATTTCCACCCTACATTGGAGTCAATGTTGGCAGATACTGTACTCACTGAATCACTGATGGTTTTCAAAATAATATTTTAATAAAGAACTTTCACTGTATGGATTATTTGATATTTATTACTCAACGATTATTGGTAGGTATGTCTTATCACTATGGACTCATTTATATCTGAACACATTGGCATGTGTACTGGATCATGATCGCAAGACAATTGCACTCCCTTGTGTCATACATATAATTAAATAATCTCTAGCGTTGCATAGCTTTTTAAAAAGACTTTATTGAAGAAATGAACAACTAATGGTAAAGATATCTAAGTGATAATAACTAAGAGCTATAGCATAATGCTTACAGTACAAACGGATGATGAATGACGCTGGGTCACATGTGGAGAGGATATATATAGGAGAGAAGTGCTGACACAAGTTAATACTGAGTCAGGATACTGGGAGGTCTCTTATCTCCTCCATGGTGAAGATTGGACATTACTCCTGGAATGTTAGGAATAGGATTTTCATACATTCCTATCATGGGAAAGGTTTGTATAGGTGCAATAGGAACGGGTACAGAAGTTTTGGTTTTACAATGTTTGTAATAATACATGGTTCCTAATGCTAAAATAATAGTAACAGCAATAATAGTTATTGGCCAATATTATTTATAGTGCTTATTTCTACAAAGGCAGGAATGGTTATATTTAATTTATCTAAATTTTTAAAGTTTATAAAATTATAACGTGGTTTGACTATATGATTATAATTATGAATATAAGTTTTATTAAATATACAGTCATCTCTAGTGGTATTAATCAGAGCTATGTTGGGTAAGAAGGTAGATTCATTATGACAATTAATTAGTTTAGTTTGATTAAATATTATATAAACTTTTAAATAATTATTAAATCTAATATTAGTTGATACATTGTTATAAGTACAGTTCTGGTTATTGGCATAGTTTATTATGTTTAATATACATTGATTAGTTATTACTTCTAATTGATTACAATAATAAATTTTATTATAAATACATTTCCCTTTGAATAATTGATTATCTTTCTTAATTACTAATTGATTATCTATAACAGGTATGGGCAACCTTTGACATGTTATGGGCCAAACTTTAGTGTGCAAATACGTTCGCGGGCCGCGTTTAAAAGTAGTGTTCATAATTTTTAGCGATAGATATCAGTCAGCCATGAAATAATACGACAATGTTATTACAACACAATTTATTAAAATAACAAAATGAAATGAAAAAATAGGTACCTACAGCATTAAATTAAATCGTTAAATTTAGAATTGTTACAAACTACGAAAGTTAAATAGCGACACCGAAATCAATGAGACACTTGAGCTTGAATTTGGGAAACTAATTCATCGATGTTTGGATTAATTCCACTGGTACAAAGACGTAAAGAATTTTCCAAATTATCGTCAGTCAGCCTTGTACGATGTTTTGATTTATTAACTTTCATCAATGAAAAGAACTGTTCGCATTTATAAGTACTGCCAAACGCACAAATCAATCTTCTTGCAAATTTTCTAAGCTGCGGAAAATGGTCTTCTTCGAGGTATTTTTTGTAGAAATCGCACAACTCCACGTCTTCAAATTTAGATTTTAGGAGTGAGTTTTCTTGAATCTCGATCAACTCCATTTGCAAGTGTATTGGAGCATTTTGTACATTACTTTTTGTTGGAGTAGCAAATAAATTGAAACAGTCTTCCATGTGTTTGAAATCGCTAAATCTGATCGAAAATTGCTCCGACAGTAACTTGAGTTCTTCAGCATATTGAGCGTAAGCAATATTTTCATACGCAGAGAGCGTGGTGAAATGGTAACTGTTACCAGACAGCATATGTGCCTCCCACAAGCGGATTTTGTTCTGAAACGCTTTCAAATGGCTGTACAAATCATTTACTAACTGTCCTTGTTTTTGAAGTTTCAAATTTAAATCATTCAAATGGCCTGTAAGGTCGACAAGAAATGCTAAGTCACATATCCATTTTGCGTCACTCAATTCAGATAGTGGTTTATCTTTTATTTGCATAAATTCTGCTATCTCATTTCTAAGCTCGTAAAACCGTTTCAGCATTTTCCCTTTGCTTAGCCATCTGACTTCACAATAATATGTTACGTCGTCATACTCGGCTGATATTTCATCCAAAAACGCCTTGAACTGACGATGGTTAAGCCCTCGGGATCGAATAAAATTGATGGTTTTTACTACCACATTCATAACATTCTGGAGTCGAATGGACTTAGAACACAAGTTCTGTTGGTGGATAATGCAATGAAGGACTATCAAACCATCTTTTTGCACATTTAATTCAGTTGCTTTTTCATTCAAAATTCCGATGAAACCTTTACGTAAGCCGACCATAGAAGGTGCACCATCTGTGCATACTCCAACTAATTTCGACCATGGCAAACCAAAACTTGTGAATACCTTTTGAACTTCATTAAAAATGTCCTCTCCTGTAGTGGTTCCTTTTAGCGGCTGTAAAGCAAGCAATTCCTCAGTAATAGTGAATTCTTTATCAACACCTCGAATAAATATAGCCAGTTGAGCTATGTCAGACAAATCGGTGCTCTCGTCTAATGCTATGGAAAATGATTCAATACCAGTCATACGGCCAGTCAATGTTGTTTTTATATCATTAGCCATCATTTCTATACGTCGTACAACGGTTCGTCTTGACAAACTAATTTTTTCAAATTCATTTTTCTTTTCAGGACACAAAACACTGCAAACTTCTGACATACACTCCTTGATAAATTCTCCTTCGGCAAATGGTTTCAATGACTTTGCCAATTTTGAACTAACTATAAAACTAGCTTTCACAACATTATCAAGTTGTGTTCTTTGTCTATGAAATATTTGCTGCTGTTTTTCCAAATTTGCGGTAAGTTTCTGGATTTTGTCTTTTCTTATTTGTCCTGTCAGTGAGAGCAGCGTAGGATGCTTAGTTGAGTAATGCCTCTTTATATTGAATTCTTTCATCACCGAAATGGATTCATTACACATCAAACAAATAGGCTTACCATTGTGCAAGATAAAGAAGAATTCTTCAGTCCATTTTTCTTGAAACTGGCGACCCTCTGCATCTACTTTTCGTTTCCTTCCACCAGACATCATTTTCATTTACTTATCGTTCGATAAACTTAATAAGAAAATAGGTATAATTAGTAAGCACTCAAGATGCACACAAAGTCACAAAGCAAACTTATCACCACGGTAGCTCGAATAGGACTGAACTAAGTTCCGGCCATCCACCCGCTTATATAGGCAAAATGAAGGAATGATCTAGAATCGTCTAGTGTAGAACAATACAATTGCGAAGCAATAATCCTTTGTTGCGCCGCCAGTGTGGCGGCAAACATCAATGGCTTTGAACTTTGATGTTTGCCGCCTCACTCTTTGATGATCACCGCCACTCGGCTTGCTCGCTCACTTGATTCCATGAGTATGAGTAAGTAGTGTATTTTTTTTTTTTAAATTGGGTTTTTCAAAATGTCTCGCGGGCCGGATCAAATCTTACAGCGGGCCGGCTGTTGCCCACATACGATCTATAACAAGTTCCTTATAATTATGATTAATATAAATTGGAATGGGTGTTACTAAATAACCTATATGGGATTTTTCATGTATAGGCAGTTTTATAATAACATGAAATGTTTCATCTCCATATGAACAATAGATTTTTGTGTTGTCCCAAAGTATTGTATTGTCCTTCGATATAAGTGTCACGTTTGTTGGAATATTTGTTGTAATGTCGTGTAATAGTTTAGAGTGAATTACTCCTAATTTACAAAATTCCATTGTTAATATTAATTCTGATATTTTATGTTCTAATAATTGAATATGTGTGTAAAATGAGTAAGCTCTTTCTTCAATATTTAAGTTCGTTACTCCATTTTGAATTTCTTTAAAATTATTATTAATTTTGTTTATATCTTCATTGAATTTATTTACGTTAATTATATTAAGTTTGTTGGTGCGTTCTTGTTTATTGGCTAAGGATATTTGTTGTATTATGTCATCATAGTGTTCTTTGTCACTAGCGTCCATGTTACCTGTTAACCATGAAATTACTTTGCCTAGTCCATTGATTAGTCCTCGTTTTTGTCTGTGAGCATGAAATTTTAATAAACTCAATTGATCTTTTAAGTTAGAATTTAATTCTTTTATTATTAAATATTTGATTTTCTGTATTTATAAAGTACTTTGTTTATGTCACTTATTTCGTTAGCTAAATTGTTGATGTTATAGTAATGGTAGGTCTCATAATATTTATCTACTATTCTTATGTTATTTACAGTATAGTGTAGGATTCCGTTGGACTGCGTTAGGTCTTGAATTTTAAGAGTTGTAACTACAGTGAGGAGTGGGAGAATAATTATTATTGGTATCATCTTCTGAAACAAAATAAGATTTCTTTTTCTTATTTGGCCTTTTGACATTATTTATGTGTGTTGATCCCACTTTTACTTTCTTATATAAAGGATTCTTTTTTGGTTTAACACGCGGTGTCTTTAAAAATATCTCTTCATCAGATTCCAAGTCTGGTGGATCTTCACGATTTTGATTTAATTTATTTGTTCTATTTTCTTTTTAACTATTTGTTGTAACTCATTTAAATGTTGGAAGTAGTTATTGACATGTATTTCTTGTATGTCATTAATATCGTAATTATCTTTATATCTTCCAAATGTTATTTCATTAGGGGTCAATTTTATGTTTTGATTCAAGGTGTTATTATAAGCAATGATACTTGTATTTAATATTTTTTCAAATCTGAGTGTTTTGTTTTTACTGATGTTAATTCTCATAATTTCGTTCAATGTTGCATGACATTTATTTAATGTTCCCAATGAGTTAGAGTGATTTTTACTTGTATAATGAATTTGTGCATTAATTGTTTTATTAATAAATTATTAAATTCTTTACCATGGTCAGAATTTATTCTTTCAGGTGTTGGGTAGAGACTGATGTATTGTTCTAATGCTTGGCAAATAGTTGTCGCGTTTTAATTGTGTAGTATTAGTGCATATAAACGTTTCGAAAATGTGTCAATACACGTGAATATAATTTGTTTATCGTAAAATAGTAAGTCTATCATTAGTTCTTGAAAAGGTCTTTCTGGCGTTGGTGTTATTAGATATTTACTTTTAATAGGACGTCTGTCGTATTTATTTATTTTGCATGTGTCGCATTTGTTAATTAATTCCGTAATTTTATCTTTCATATTTGGGAAATAGACTTTCCTTTTTAATCGGTCGTAGGTTTCTAAAATACCTTTATGACACGTTTTTCCATTGTGATAATCTAGTATAGCTTGTTGTTGATCGTCTAAGTTTTCTATGTCTTCACATAATAAGAAATATCTTTTTAATTTTATTGTTTTAAAGTCTTGTTCAATAATTTTTTGTATTTGATTAAAGTATTCGTTATAAATTTCATTAAGTTGTTTAAAGTCATTTTGACAATAAATTCCATAGACTTTTGTTGGTTCTAAAAATTCTAATAATAAATTTTGTATTTTTTCTTGATCATTAATAAATACATTATATCTATGTTTTCCAAAAATTGTTTCATGTTCCACTCTGTTAGAGCCTCTTTTTTATTATAATTTGTCTTTTTTCGATATTTAGACATTTATCTTTTTCACATAGCCATATTTGTTCATTGTTACTAGCTTGCGAATGTTGTGTAATTAGACTGTCTAAATCTCCAAGGTCTTCCATTTCCGGATTTTCTAATTCTTCTTGAGTTTCTTGCTGTAAAGTCTCTTCTAAATCTAAAAGTTGGTCAATGAATATTTCGTACTCTGGTATATGAATTTCTACTAAATTTTCTTCAACGGCATTACACTCATTTCTTCTGGATAGTGCATCAGCTACATAGTTCGTTTTTCCTTTGATGTGTTTTATTTCGAACTCAAACTCTTGTAACTTCCAAATCCATTTCATAATTCGACTATTTTCGTTTTTCATCGAAAATACCCAAGTTAGAGGTTTATGGTCTGTCTGTAATAAGAATTTTGTTCCATACAGGTATGGTTTGAAGTGTTGTGTAAAGTTTACTATAGATAATAGTTCTTTTTCTATTGTACTATAGTTTTCTTCCGTTTTTGATAGTCATCTTGATGCAAATGCTATCGGATGTT
Organism: Acanthosoma haemorrhoidale; assembly: GCA_930367205.1. Taxonomy (NCBI): domain Eukaryota; kingdom Metazoa; phylum Arthropoda; class Insecta; order Hemiptera; family Acanthosomatidae; genus Acanthosoma; species Acanthosoma haemorrhoidale. The sequence continues at coordinate 17,317,370 of OV884013.1, read as the reverse complement.
CTTTGTTATTAATTATTTGACTGAGTACTGCGCCTATGGCTTGATTACTTGCATCTGTAGTTAAAATGAACTGTTTGTTCCAGTCAGGGTAGGCTAGAATAGGCGTGTTAGTCATTAGTTGTTGGAAACTTTCTTTAAATTCTTTCGATTCATAGTTTTTTTAATTAATTGCAGCGCTAAGTGGTCTTTAAAACTTTTGCGTAGTTTTGTTTAAATTTTCTATAATAACCTGTCATTCCTAGAAATCTTCTTAGTGATTTTTCATCAGTTGGTATTTCGAAATTAATTATATTTTCAATTTTTTTAGGATCGGTTTTTAGTCCGTTTTTCGTTACGATATAACCTAAAAATTTTAATTCGTTCTTGAAGAATTCAGTTTTGTCCAGTTGAATGCTTAAATTATTTTTCTTTAGTAATTGTAGAACTCTCTCAATATCTTCCATGTGTTCTGTTTCATCTTTTGAATAAACAATGATGTCGTCCACATAAGCCATAGTTCTTGGAACGTTTTCTATAGCCATGTTGATCATTCTTTGAAATCTTTCAGATGGTTTTGGAAATTTGAGGAGATGACTGAGGTTTTGAATGGTGAAATTTGAAAAAACTCTTGAAATGATGGTTGTGCTACTGACCTGACACAAGCATCACCGGTGTCTATCTCCGTCTGAATTGCCTCGTCGTTGCTTGTGACTGGTACTATAAATTGGAGGGGAGGCATGTGTTAATTCTCCACTAATTCAATTCATGGATCTCTCAAAATCCTGGAAATAAGTGACTCACAGAAGATTACTATCTGTTTCTTCATTAAATTCCTCAAAGGTTTAGTTTGTTGTTATTCTGACTTGTAGATACGTTATAGCTTCGGCAAACTGCAGCATTGTGTCCACGCTTATGGCATTTCTTCCATTCCGAGTTCTTATGAAGACAGTGTTCACACCAGTGATGTTCACCACACACCAACAGATCGACTGATCCTTTTTGCGGTTGGAAGGTACACAGTTAGTCCCCCCTCTTCTGAATCATCCACCTTCGTGCCCATACATAGTCAGGAAGAGGCCTTATGCCCAGTACTCCTAGCTCAGCGATCTAGAAACACTAATATACCGTTCCTGCCCAGACACTACGCACTCGTTTTTCGCAAAGCCTTATAGCCACTTAGCTAGTGGTTAGTGATGTAAAAAGGCTTTCGAGATTTTTTGGAGTAATAACTCTGTGGTGGCTGGCATTGATTGGTATCCATAGAGACCGCCAAATAAATAACCTACAACACATGTGTGTGTAAAAAAAAAGATATGTAAATTTGTACCTTGTGTTCTGTCCTAAAATAAAAGTTATGTAATGTATTGTGAGTTTTATAAATGTGTAAAACCCCACTACAATTGGTGACCCCGACGTCCGACGTGATCCGTGATTGATATATGAAATTAATCATGCCGGACGAAAATATGAAAAACGAAAATAGTGAATCTTTGACGAAGAGCATTGATAAGGTTAGTATCAAGCTTCCACCGTTTTGGAAAGACAAACCAGAAATTTGGTTTTGCCAGGCGGAAGCCCAGTTCTATCTTGGAGGAATCACTAGGGAAGGTACGAAATTTAATTACCTAATTGCTCAATTGGACCTTAAGATAGTAGAAAACATATACGACATTGTCTCATCTACTGAGGACAACAAATATACCACCGCCAAGGATAGACTTTTAAGTATATTCGGAGAAAGTGAGGACAAAAAAATTAAAAAAGTCGTTAGCGAATTAGAAATAGGAGATCAAAAACCAAGTCAGTTACTTCGAAAAATGAAAGGATTAGCAGGTGACGATTTTTCTGTTAACTGTTGAAATCATTGTGGCTTGATAAACTTCCAACAGAAATAAAAAGTATTTTGGCTATTTCAGATGGCAATCTGGATAAATTAGCCGAAATCGGTGATAAAATATGGGATATCAAACCCGCGCGTGATATAAATGTTGTTCATTCTAAAGGGCCCACATTCGATTCGACGCTGGAGGAACTGAATAAAAGACTATCCGCACTTGAGTCTAGAATATCCAGAGGTTCAAGTAGAGATAACTCTGTTCGTTCTCGTAGTAACAGCCGAAATAAACGTTTTGATCCAAAAGGAAAGTATTGTTTTGGCCATTATTGTTACGGAAAGAAATGTATACCGTCTAAGTGCACACCTGAATGTAAATGGGTTGTGGCGAAGGGAAACTCCTCACGGCAGACACAGAACTGACCAACTGTGCTGCTGTAAATATTCCAGGTCAACAACATCGTTTGTTCTTACGAGACAAGAATACAGGTGTTCGCTTTCTGGTTGATAATGGCGCAGATGTTTCCATTATACCAGTGAATAAATTAATAAAAGCAAATCAAGTTATTTGCTGCTAACAACACAGAGATTCCTACATTTGAAACCCAAGTTCTTCAAATTGACCTGGGCCTAAGACGACAAATGGAGTGGACTTTCTTTTTAGTTAAAACCAATAAAGGTATTTTGGGAGCTGATTTTCTACACAATTTTGGTTTACTAATCTAAAAAACAAAAAACTTATTGATAACAGTACAAAGCTCACTGTTACAGGTGAAGTAGTTACAATCGAGGAAATGGAATCATTGAGTTCTTTCAAAGACACCTGTCAATTCTCACAGCTGTTAACCAATTTTCCAGATTTAACCAAACCATTTTCATTGAAGGTAAATGCCAAGCATGATGTAAGGCACCACATTGTCACTAGTGATGGACCGCCTGTTTTTAGCAAGCCAAGAAGATTAGATCCAGAGAAGCTGCAAGTTGCTAAACAAGAATTTCAGAGCATGCTCAACAATGGAATTATTCGAGCTTCCAGTTCACAATGGGCAAACCCTCTACACATAGTGACGAAGAAAAATGGCCAATGGCGAGTATGTGGAGACTATAGAAGATTAAATGACAGGACACTACCCGATAGGTACCCCATTCCGAGGATAGATGATGTAAGTCAAATTCTTCTAAATAAATCAATTTTCTCAAAATTAGACCTTTGCCAAGCTTACTATCAAATACCTCTTAATGAAGAAGATAAACAAAAAACAGCCCTCATTACGCCCTTTGGATTGTATGAATTTAATGTTATGCCATTTGGACTGCGCAATGCGCCTAGCACGTTCCAACGTTTTATTAATGAAGTTTTGAGAGGACTGGATTTTTGTTTTCCATATTTGGATGATATACTCATTGCCTCTGCAAATGCTGAAGAACATAAGCATAACTTATCACAAGTATTTCAACGACTCAGCCATTACGGTCTCCGGATTAACATCAGTAAATCTGAGTTTGGTTTGGAAAATATAATTTTTCTTGGTTACTTTATTTCGTCAAATGGTACAAAACCTGATCCTGACAGAGTGAGTGCCATTGTCAACCATGATTTACCAAGAACTATAAAACACCTAAGGTCTTACTTAGGAATGCTGAACTTCTATCGCAGGCATCTACATCATGCTGCAGGCAATTTAGCAAATCTCACTAATTTTCTTAAGGGTGCTAAGAAAAATGATAAAACTAAGATTGTATGGACACCAGAAACTATTGAAGATTTTCAACAGAGCTAACAAGCCTTAAGTAATGCAGCTCTGTTGACATACCCAAATCCTGATTGTGAACTCTCACTGTTTGTAGATGCATCTGACTGGGCAGCTGGAGCTGCTCTGCAACAATGGGAAAATAGTTCATGGAAACCTATTGGATTTTTTTCCAAAAAGTTTTCTGAAACACAGTGCAAATACTCTATATATGACCGAGAACTTACAGCTATTCATATGTCAATCAAGTACTTTAAATATTTGTTGGAGGGAAGGTCATTTGTAATATATACAGATCATAAGCCTTTGATTTATGCATTCAAACAAAATAACGACAAAGCATCCCCTCGCCAACTTCGACAATTGCAATATATTTCCCAGTTCACAACAACCTTGGTTCATGTTTCAGGAAAAAACAATATGATTGCAGATTACATGTCTCGACTAGAAGAATGCTCTGCAATTGATTTCACCCAAATACCAGAAGCGCAAACACATGATGAAGAACTACAACAACTGCGTACTTCTGCAAATATTGGATTGATTTTCAAATCCTACCCTCTTGAAAACGGAAGCCAATTATGGTGTGATGTTTCAACAAAGGAAATTAGAGCATATATTCCAAAAGATTTCCGTTATAAGATATTCAAACATTATCATAATATGTCACACCCTGGAATCAGATCTACGGTTAACCTGATATGTTCTAAGACAGTTTGGATGAACATGAAAAATAATTTGCGCTCATGGGCAAATGCCTGTATCGCATGCCAAAAAAGCAAAGTATCCAGACATCTGAAGACACCACTTCAGAAATACCCGATTGCAGACGAAAGATTTTCCACTGTTCATATAGATCTAATTGGACCCCTGCTACCATCTGAAGAATACACCCATTGTTTAACATGTATCGACCGATTTACTGGATGGACTGAAGTTATTCCCTTGAAAGAGACATCAGCTGAAAACGTTGCACGGAATTTCTACCAACATTGGATCTGTCGGTTTGGAACACCTGCTACTATAATTGCTGATCAAGGCAAACAATTTAAATGTGAATTATTTTAATCATTGACATCAATCTGTGGAATAAAACTAAACCATACAACTGCGTACCACCCGCAGTCAAATGGAAAGATCGAGCGTTTTCACCGAGTGCTGAAGGCAGCCATAAAAGCTCACGGAAAACAACAGTGGACACAAGTGATTCCAACTATTCTTTTAGGCGTACGAACTTGTCTAAATGAAGATGCGTCAGCGACCATAGCAGAGATGGTATACGGAGTACCGTTGAGACTTCCAGGTGACTTCTTTGAGACTCCCAGGCCCACTTGGGATATACCAACATTCATCAGCATGTTGCGCCAGCAAATTGACTGCCTGCGCCCAAGACCGGTGGAACACAAAAACAGGACTACTACCTTTATCCATAAAGACTTATCAAAGGCGACACACGTCTTTGTTAGAGTGGATCGGGTAAGGGCAAGTTTGGAAAAGCCTTATGAAGGCCCATTTCTGGTCATTCGACGAGCAGAGAAGTACTACTCATTAAATATCAAGGGTAAAGAAGTAAATGTATCGCTTGACCGGTTTGTAGGGACTGGAGGTATCAAGTATTGTTTAAATCTAGTCAACCTCTTTGTACTAGGACCTCTTTGTAGCATAGTAGAGTGTGTGTGATAAGACTGTAATAAACCATACTAACCTTAATAAGTGTTTTGTTAATTACCCACAATTTGGTGACCCCGACGTGATAGTGATAATTCGACGTGATAATCTGACGTGATTTAATTCGACGTGATCGAACTAAGTGATTCCCAGCATGGCGTCACCGGCAGGAGAAAAATTTGAGGCTAAACTAGAGGACCAACCGGAGGTAACTAAAGTATCAATTAGAATTCCTCCCTTCTGGACCGATAAACCTGAATTATGGTTTTATCAAATAGAAGCCCAATTCAAAATTGTGGGTAATTAACAAAACACTTATTAAGGTTAGTATGGTTTATTACAGTCTTATCACACACACTCTACTATGCTACAAAGTTCAATTACAAAGAGGTCCTAGTACAAAGAGGTTCTAGTACAAAGAGGTTGACTAGATTTAAACAATTCTTGATACCTCCAGTCCCTACATTACCCTAGAACCAGCATACGAAGGACCTTTCCGTGTCATCACCCGTTTAGAAAAATATTTTCGATTGGAAATCCATGGCAAGGACATTGCGGTTTCTATTGACCGGCTAAAACCAGCTTATTTTCTTGCCGATGAAGATATGAACCAACAAGACTCTTCGACTTTACCTTTAGCCCAGTCTCCAGATGATTTTCCAGTATTGAGGACGCAGCCTACAGACCAGGAGAAACAACAGAAGCAACCTGAAACTGTACCAACCTCTACTAGAAGTGGTAGAACTGTGCGGTTTCCTGCAAGATATTTGGAAGAAATACTTGTTTGAATGAATTTTCTATATTCTGATTATTATTCTTTGAAGCTATTCATATATAATAATTTTGTTTCGAATCAATATTTTTCCATTTTGTTTCTTGAATTTTCAGTATATTTTTTTGAGCGATGCTATGAATGCTATAGTTCCTAGTAAGGTAATTCACAATTGTGTTCCATAAATATTAACGTGTTCACTGGATAGGGGGTAATGTAGGGACTGGAGGTATCAAGTATTGTTTAAATCTAGTCAACCTCTTTGTACTAGAACCTCTTTGTACTAGGACCTCTTTGTAATTGAACTTTGTAGCATAGTAGAGTGTGTGATAAGACTGTAATAAACCATACTAACCTTAATAAGTGTTTTGTTAATTACCCACAGGTTAAAGCCAGCGCATCTGTTGTGTGATGACAGTGATTCGGCACGGGAGCAATCTATTGGGCCACCTGCAGATGAACCGGAGGATCCTGGGCAGCCTGAAGCAACTTTGAAGAAGACGCGTTCGGGAAGAGTAGTGCATTTTCCCTCGCGATTTCGAACGTAACACAGTTACTGGGGGGAGAGTGATGTGGCGGCTGGCATTGATTGGTACCCATAGAGACCGCCAAATAACTAACCTACAACACATGTGTGTGTAAAAAAAAGATATGTAAATTTTGTACCTTGTGTTCTGTCCTAAAATAAAAGTTATTTAATGTATTGTGAGTTTTATAAATGTGTAAAACCCCACTACAATCTCAAACACAGTAGTAGACTTTTGTAAGTATTGAAATAGTGTGGGATGCTTTGTTAATGTTGTAGATAGTGTACTGACCATCATCCAGATTAGCTCTTCTTCTTCTTTGAAGTGGACTTGATCACCTGATAATAACAGGAAGATATTACTAACTTATAAATAATAAAGTTTCTTCAAACATAGATTATAGCAGTAATGTTACATTTAGATGTTTTCTACCAATGAAGTACCAGAGCTATCAGTCTGAGTAAACTAAAAACACAGTAGTAGACTTTAGTAAGTATTGAAATAGTGTGGGTTGCTTTGTTAATGTTTTAGATAGTGTACTCACCATCATCCAAGATTAGTTCTTCTTCTTCTTTGAAGTGGACTTGATCACCTGATAATAACAGTAAGATATTACTAACTTATAATCAATAAAGTTCTGAAAACATTAATTACAGCAGTTATGTTACATTAAGATGTTTTCTACCAATGAAGTACCAGAGCTATCAGTCTGAGTGATCTCAAACACAGTAGTAGACTTTTGTAAGTATTGAAATAGTGTGGGTTGCTTTGTTAATGTTTTAGATAGTGTACTCACCATCATCCAAGATTAGCTCTTCTTCTTCTTTGAAGTGGACTTGATCACCTGATAATAACAGTAAGATATTACTAACTTATAAATAATAAAGTTTCTTCAAACATAGATTATAGCAGTAATGTTACATTAAGATGTTTACTACCAATGGAGTACCAGAGCTATTAGCCTAAGTGATCTAACAACACACTATAAGAAATTTGTAAGAGAAATGCTTGCGTAATGGTTTAGTATACTCGCTATTACCCATAATTAGCTCTTATTTCCCTTTAAAATGATTTGGATCATCGGTTAATAAAAGCATGATATAACTAACTTATACAAATGAAGCTTTTAGCCATCATCAAGCTATCAATTAGAGAGATCTCACAACATGGTAGCAGACATTTGTAAGCATTCCATATATGCTTTAGTGTATTTACCATTGACCATAATTAGCTATAATTCCTTACAATCGATTGGACAATTGTAAATGTATTTCTCACATTTATCAATAAAAAAATGTAGTAGTGGCCAATCAGTAAAAAATAAATTATATTCCAAAACCATAGTAACCAAAATATAATGGATTTTTCTTTCGAGAAACTGGTGGTCCTAATCTTCCGTTTCTTCTCTCTCCATCGAGATGGTTGATCCAATTGACTGCTGATTTGAGTGAGTTGAGTTCTTTAAGCCTGTAGCAATGATGTGATCATCTCTCGGAGCAATAGAGGGTAACTTTTAAATGGAACAAAATTAATTATGCCAAGTATCTATGATGTTGTCAAAGATTAGTCAATCATTACAAGCAATATAATCTTTATCTCTAGAATCGTATTTTACCTTTCAGAAGACGGAAGTTCCCTAATCGCCTTGTGTTTTGTAGCCTACCAATAAACCGCAAGGACAAACTTTAGATTGTGTCGGCATTAATTAACATTGGACTGTATTAAACCATGGCCAATTACATATATTTTGAGTATGATTATGCAGCAGTTTGAATATATGAATAGAAACACCCTAGATAGTAGTTTTTAGGGTGGTAAACATTTTTTTCATAAAACCCCAGTGACTAATACGTGAATCATAAGGAATAAACCAGATAATTAACAAAATATGTCAGATGCTGCAGTTCATCAAATTGTTTGTGCGTCACACTAAGTTAAGGAAAACATGTGCCAACAAGTAATGTTGAATAAAGAAATTCTGTGTGACAAATATATACAGATATTAAAGACTTGAGCCAAATATAAACAATACAAAATTGAAGTTTATTCAAAGAGCCATTTTTTTTAAACTTAAGCTTTGCTTTAGTAGAGACATTTTTATGGAAATAATTAGAATTAAAAGTGCACTCTCGAGCTGACATTTTCCAAATATGTCTTAGTTTAACTAAGGGTACATGAAATAAAACTTGGTATCATACTTATATAAAGATAATATTTATTTAAAAATATAACAAGTTAAATAATACAAAAGGTATCCTTAAAAAAAACTACAAATACTCCAATAATGTGAACAATGGCCTTGCATTTCCTTGGAAAGTAAGGGTAAGTCAGGTTTGTATGTTATTGTTTTTAATTTTAGACACGATTCCAAGTTCTCATCGATAAGCCGATTTGTTAATTTACTCTTGATAAGGTTCATGCTTGAAAATGATTGTTCGCATAAATATGTAGACCCAAATAAGGAAAGAACAGCAAACGCTAGTTTCTTCAGTTGATCATATGAGCCAGAAATACTATTCCAGGTGTTAAAAATCAACATATCTTCCCTCTCCAGATCTTTCAAAGCAGACCACTTGTGATGTAAACTTAATTCACATTTTTTTTTCGCCAATAGGTCTAAATTGTCATAAAGACGCTTGGATTTTTAACTCCACAATTCTTTATTTTTTAAATCCTGCTACTTCATTTCAAAGCTGCCAGTATCAATATTAAAGTGGCATTGAGAGGTTTATTAACAAAGGCTAACGCCGCTTTGCTGTTTCTAAAGTTTTTAGACCTGTTGAGAAAAGCTTCCTCAATATTTAACAGTGTTGTTCTACAATAGCAAATGTCAATATTAGACGATTGTCCTTTGAGTGGCAATAATCCCAAAAGTTCCTCTTTAGGGCCTGTAGTGGAGATAAATCGCACAAAAAGAGAAACTTGCGCTGTATCATTTATATCTGCTATTGATAGAGTTGAGGACAGTTTGAGGTTTCTAAAAATGTGCCTCTTTTCTGTAGGCTTGCGATTCAAAACGTTCACTCGTCTCTTACAAGACAAGTTAATAAATTATGTTCTGTGGCTAAACATTTCGTGGAAGACCGGAGTCAAAGAGCCACGTGGGGCTCGCGAGCCGCGGTTTGCCAACCACTGGACTAGAGGCCTGGCCCCACCCCCTTAGCAACAATTGCACAGTAATTGTTTTAATTGTTATGGTTATTCCACTATTTCTGCTTTAACATTTGAGAGTTATGTAATATTACGGAATCGAGAGTATAAAAACTGCAGGTCTGATTTAATAATATATTTGTTCTAATATCACCAGTTTGAACTTGCTCATAGAATCCAGATTCTTTTCTTATTGATCTCAGTGGCAGGTAGTATCTCGTAGAGGAAAAGGATTCTTCCTGGCTCGGGGGAAAATCGGTTGGTAATCGTCTTGTAACACGATGCCCGACGGAAGGTTTTTAGTTAGAAAGTACCGGATTTTCGTTGAATAAGACGCTGTAGTTATGCGAACGTTCAGCCAGATGGTTTTGGACATTTGAGTAGATGACTGGGATTTTGAATGGTGAAATTTGAAAAAACTCTTGAAATGAAAATAAATCAACAAAGTGTTTAATCCACTCACAGCCGGAAATGTTGTCAGTTTCCGTATATGTCACGTATAAATTTAAGAAGAAGTGCGGTTACGAAACTTGACATTGACTGGGAGATACCCCACGACACAATGTCAAAATACGGCCTTTGTATAACTTATAAAAGTTCGATCAGAATGTAATAGCTTACTTTCCGGAGAAATTTCTGCAAGGTTCTGCTACTGACCATGACACAAGCATCACCGGTGTCTATCTCCTTCTGAATTGCCTCGTCGTTGCTTGTGACTGGTACTATAAGTGGAGGGGAGGCATGTGTTAATTCTCCACTAATTCGATTCATGGATCTCTCAAAATCCTGGAAATAAGTTACTCACAGAAGATTACTATCTGTTCCTTCATTAAATTCCTCAAAGGTTTAGTTTGCTGTTATTCTGACTTGTAGATACGTTATAGCTTCGGCAAACTGCAGCATTGTGTCCACGCTTATGGCATTTCTTCCATTCCGAGTTCTTATGAAGACAGTGTTCACACCAGTGATGTTCACCACACACCAACAGATCGACTGATCCTTTTTGCGGTTGGAAGGTACACAGTTAGTCCCCCCTCTTCTGAATCATCCACCTTCGCGCCCATACATAGTCATGAAGAGGCCTTATGCCCAGCACTCCTAGCTCAGCGTTCTAGAAACACTAAGTATCGAACAAACCAAATATCGAGTTTTTTAACAAGTCCAAGACGTCTTATAAGATTTTCAATTGTTGTGTGTGACATATTTAACTGTTTTGCAATCTCTCGAACAGTTATATGACGATTCGATTTAATTATGGCTTTCATTTTGTCATCATCAACTTCAGAAGGTTGATCAGCTTTCTGTTAAAAATCTCCAAAACGAAATTTTTTAAAATAATTCTGACACGAGCGTTCTATTAAACAATCAACACCATAAACTTCACATATCTCTTTGTGAGCGTCAGCCGTTTTTTTGCCTTTATGAAAATAAAAAAGTAAAATTTGTCGAAAATGCTTATTTTTGCACTCCATGTTACAACTGACTGTTGTAAACAAAATTACACGGAATTTCTTTCTATAGCAACCTATAGGTATCGACTACCAAATCTCGAAAGAAAAAGTTCTAACATTGACAAAAGAATAATGAAACAAACATAACGCTATCTACTGGTGCAAACCAGAAATCACTTTCTTGCCAACCCAATAATTACAGATTTCTACACTGTACAAAAAAACCACAACAACAGAACCAGGATGAAAGTTCTTTTGATACTATAGTAGTAAAAGTGGCCTGAGTCCAATTTTATATTTCATTATTACTACAAAATTAAATATATTCCGAACTGGACAAACCGCATTACAAAAGCTTTTACGCTGTTCATGAGCATACTTTAAAATTTTCTCTGTATATTAACAATGAACCTAACCATGACAGAAAAGATAGAAACTAAGGATAACCAAATTGTAATATAACAAATTAATTGTGAACATTGTAATGATGACTGCTACATAGATGAAACTTCTTAAAAAATCAAACTTTTATCAGGTGAATGGAACTTGATTTCTAGAGCCCAAGTAGCTTCTAAATTTTTAGCTATTTCGCGAGTATCAAACAATTTGACAGGTTTTTTTTCGTAACAATTGCATCTTGAGCATAATCATCGTGCACTCCGTGAATAAATTGGACTATTAAGGAGTAATACCGAAACTAGCTAATTTGCAATACCTTGTCACAGCCTTTAATCGCATAGCAAGGCCAGCCACGGTTCACCCGGTTGTTGAATTATTTTTCCAAATTTTATGGCCACACTTAACTTGTTTTTTGATTTTACAAAATGGTTAGTCGGAGCTTTTATTATCTTCTTAATTGTTCTGTCATTGGGCGAAGAAAGGTAAACCAGATCGTTAAGTTTGTTATTAAGGCCTGGACTCATATGAATTTGTAAGTAATCTCCCCAATGATTTTCAAAAGGATCATCAAGCTGAACCATCTGTTTGGGATGTGGTGAACATCACTGGTGGATAGGCTGTCCTCATAAGTCTAATAAACGTTTCATCCACAGGTAATCTCAGTTGGTTTCTAAGTTAAAATAACAAACATATAAGCTGGCAAAGACTAGAACCAATCGAATTGAGCATCATTTGGTTGTATCATAATCTAAAACACGTTTTATGGTTAAGCAGTTTTCAAAACGTAGGTGGAATTTTTTGGTGGAGTAGAAATTTTCGAAGGGTGGAATTGAGATTTTTTGAAGCAGGACTGGAACAGGTCGACTGACCAGTTGAGAACGAATGAGTTTTTTTAACTAAATCCTTTGGCTGCTAAAAAATATACAAATTTAAAATATTTTTGGAACAGTTTGGTACATAGTGAAACAGTTCATTTGTAAGTCCTACACGTAGTTTTAAATTAACCGCTCGTAAAACTGTTGTGTCTTTCTCCTCGCTGGCAGTTTTGTCGTAATTTAGCAGTGGAAAAGATTGAATACAAGGGCATTACAATTGAATTAAACTTCATTATTGAAATACATTAGGGGAAAGTACAAGAACATGTAAGATGAAGATGAAATAGTTCTTTGGCGGGCACTTGTGGTTATTGAACTGCTTTGTGGTCACTGTTAGCTTGTTTGTCTTGTTGATGACAGGTCTTTTTTTGAATTCTGTATTTTGGAGGATATCTATTTTATTTAAGATGGATGCAACCGGTAATATAACATTGTGTATTTAACTGCTGTAAAATTCTTAGTCAGAAAGTAATTAAAATATCTGAAACTGAAAGTAGATTTTCATTCAATTTGTTTCATTATACTGACTGGAAGTATTATTATGGACAGATTAACAATGAATTTGATTGTTTTGTCTGCAGATGTGAAGGAATCTTTAAAGGCCATCAAGCAAGAAATCAAAGAAGAATTTGACTGTAAGTTGTTTTAAAATTAACATAGAAAAGTTGAGTTTTGTGTTTCATTAAGTAGGTATTATCTATTTGTGTCTCACAATAGCTATATTTAACAATACTTTATTATGCATGTTTCCTGACCTATTTTGTGAAAACTTCTTGAATTATGTGACTTAAACCTCATACTAGCTATAACCCTGCACTTATTTATTATTAGGAGTTTTAAGGAAAGATTGCGTTTAAAGTTTTGCTGCTTTTTAGTATTATTTGAACATTCAAAATATTAAATGGTAGATATTGTTTTATGTAATCAGTCAGAGTTGCATACATGCTAAAGTTGATAATTGTTGACACAATCTAAAGTTAATCCATGGTTTTTGTTACAATCAAACAAAACACAGCACAAATTAGAAACTGCATTCATTTGAAAGAGAAAGGACAATTTAAGAAATCAAGATTGTTCAGCCTATCTTTTTTGCATGTAATGACTCCCCAAATTGAGCCATATTTGTACAAATTTTGCACATTTCATCTGTTTCCATTGAGAGATGTTCATGTCATTGAGAGATTTCACGAACTGCTTTGTTAGCCTTTTATGTGTAAATGAGGTTGTAAGATTTTTTCAGAAGGAACCAAACTTTCCCTAATAACAATTTTTTCTTCTGGCAACAGAGCTTTTTGCGATTCCCAGTTCCTTTTTTATCCAGTGGGATTTTTTATCATGTCTATGCTATAAGCATAATAAACATGGAAACTTGTCGTGGCCATATTGTTGACCTAAGAGCATGTCGAGTATTTTTAAGTCTCCACATACCAACCACTTATGCTCATTATATTGAATTCTTTCGAGAATTACACAAAATTGTTGTATGTTTATTTTAAATGAATAGGGTTGTATTGTACATGGAATTGGCCCATTAGTTCAGTAATGTCTTTGCAGTAGACAATTCTCGTCCTGTGAAAAGTAAGGAACAAAAAGTGTTTTGCGGTTTCGGTACTATGAAAAAGAAGTGCCTGGCAATAAAAAATTTTGTTTTTTATAGCCAGGAGCCAAGTAATTGAGCTGCATCATCTTTTGGAAGTCGAAGGTCTCTCACTGAGTCGTTCAATTCCAGTTGAGAAAAAAACTCAGGTCCGTTCTCTGAACTGTCAGGTTCGAAATCACTGTTTACTAATATAACCGATAACTGCTGTGGTTAGGACTGTACATAAACTGCTGTTTAACAAGTGCGTATGCAACTCTCCCTATATTGTTGGCAATTGGTTTTTAATTCAATTAGAAATTTCTAGAAACAGTTGCATACAGAATAACTACAGACTTTGCAGAAAAGGCTAAGTGGTACAACTCATGTTCACTTAACGTTGATGACCTTTTATTCATCGTTAACTCTTAGTCCTCTCTGTTGGTAGATCGCATGCATCCCGGAATGTTTCCCTATTGATGATGACTTACGTCATTTTCATTTAAGATCAGGAAGGAGTTAGCTAACTCATGGTCAACAAGCGATGACCTTAAAAATTACTGTACCCAAGGAACTAATTGCAACAGACTTGAAGAAGTCAACCAGTTCGTTACAGCAGTCCGTTAGACTCAATATCTCTAAGGGGAGTAGGAGAGAGAAGACGAAATACCAGTACAGCCAGTTTCTATGGAGAAATTCCATAGTTGATTTGTTTTGGTTTTACATATATTTTATTTTTGACTGGTTGGTCACCAATATATTTTGTATTGTTTTATTAATAACATGAAATACTTAGATTGCTTAAATTGGCAATGTAATTTTTTTATTACTATTTGCAGGTAGTCCGATCCAATTTAAAGAAGAAGAAGTAATTCTGAACGATGGTGAGTACACTAAAGCATCTCTCAGAATATGAATAAGTACAAACATCTACTACAACAGCGAATATCTTAATTTAGCATTGCTGCTATAATCTTTTTTTAACTATCTTTTAAGACACTTCACTTCATTATTTATAAGTTAATGACAACTTTCTCTTATGAACAGGAGATCCAATCCACTTTAAAGAAGAAGGGCCAATCACAGATGATGGTGAGTACACTAAATCACTTCTGTAGCATTCCTCAATATATTAATACGTACAAATATCTATTACCATGTTGCATTTTGGCTGAGGTGATAAATAGCTCTGGTACTGCGCTGGTCACTAACATCTTAATGCGTCATTACTGCTTTAATCAATATTTTTAACTATCTTTTGTGACACTTAATTTTGTATAAGGTAGTAATATGTTCTTGTTACTAGCAGGTGATCCAATCCACATTAAAGAAGAAGAAGAACTAATTGTGGATGACTGTGAGTATACTAAAGCATCTCTCAGTACATAAATATGTACTTCATTATTTATCTCTCAGTTAACAAATATGTATAAATGCCTGCTAATATTACATCTTAATGTATCATTAAGACTATATTATGATAATCCCTATATTGTTGCGATATTCCTTCATTAAGGCTATAATCTTTAACTATATTTTAAGACACTTCACTTCATTATTTATAAGTTAGTGACATCATTCTCTTATGAGCAGATGATCCAATCCATTTTAACAAAGAAGAGCTAACTATTGATAACGGTGAGTGAACTAAACCTTATTGAAGCATTTCTCAATTTCCAAAATATGAATAAATGTTAAGAAATCACTCAGACTGATTTTGTCTCTCTGGTACTGTTCTGGTAACAAAGATCTTAATGTATCATTATTCCTATAATCAATATTTTTAACTATCTTTTAAGACACTTCATTTTTTATAAGTTAGTGATATCTTATTGTTACAAGCATGTGATCCAATCAGTGCAGTTCTAACTCCTTTTCGTGCAGTTCTAACTCCGTTTCCGGCAGTTCTCAATCACATATATCTTAATTGGTTCCTGTTTATTTGCCCTATTGTCAGCCTGGTGGCTAGTTAGTTTTAGGAAAATCCCCCAGATTTAGTAAGCGTCCGGCAATTTAAGTGACTTTCAACACTTCAATTAGAGTTGAGGATAGTTTGTGAGTTCTTGCCATGCACGGTAAATCAAAGTTGGCGTCACGTGATATTTGTGTTTAGGAAAGAGCTTTTATAATGTTAACCTAAAATGTACTGTGTTGGATTTGATTTGTGTTGTTAAATAGAAATAAATTGACAATAAGTAGAAGCTGCTTGAATCATCCTGATGTGTGTTGCTACACATGCGGAGAATACAGAAAAACTGTTAGTGACTTTGTAAAGAGAGCTTTATCTTGGTTACTTTGGTGTTGGACTTGATAATCAAGATAAAACCTGGCCAACGTATCAGGCCTGTAAAAGTTGTACAGAACATTTGGGACAGTGGACTACCGGGAAAAGAAAAAGTCTGAAATTTGGCATATTGATGGTTTGGAGAGAACACAAAAAACCACTTCAATGACTGCTATTTCTACCTAGTAAATATTACTGGAATGAATCGAAACAAACATAACAAGTTGACTAATCCTGATTGATGCGGTCTCTCACCCAAAGAAAGTGCCAATCCCAATGTTTCACCAGCTACCAAAACTCTGTGAGGATGAGTTTTGTCCCTCTTATCACCCTTATGATACTAATGAAGGTGACAGTGATTATGAGGGCATGTCATCAATTCCTTAATGTTTCTAACCAGGATGGGTTAAATGATGTCACCAGAGATCTTAACCAGTCAAAACAAGCTTCTGAATTACTGGCTTCCAGCTTGAAAGACAAATATTTCCTGGAACAAGGAACCAGGGGTGTGCTACCCTTCTTCTCTCAAGAAGACAATCTTGTATTTTGTCACGAAATTAATGGACTCCTGGAAAAAATGGGTCTTCTTGACTTTTCAAAGTTTAAAATGTTCCTTCTACACAATGGGAATAAATATGGTTCAGTGCCAATTGCTTGAAAAGAGTAGCCTAAGAGACAGAACATTGGGTGTAACATGAGCATTAAGGCGCTATTTTAATATTTACTAGTAAAATATTTTAATATTTACTAGTAAAATATTTTAATATTTACTAGTAAAATATTTTACTATTTACTCAGCCACTTTGACCACCAAGGATCCCAAGGAAGATAGGGTGCGCACATGATACGTTCCCAAAGGTAATCAAGAATGACATGGAAGAGAAGCTTCTGAAGTGTTCAGAGACTAGTTGGTTTTATCGATGACTTTTTTCTTTATCTTTGTATATAATAATAAAAATTCCATGTTTAGTTTTTTTTTTATATGATCCAAGGATTTAAGATTTAACTCAAATTCGTGTAACAAATATTTTACTAAAAAGTTATATCTTAAGAAATTTGAGCTCCTAGGCAAAACCTAATGCCACATTTGAATTCAGGACATCAAATTCATTGGTACCAAACATATTTAATATTACTGCTATAATAAATAGCATAATGTTTTTAAGAAATTAAATTTTTTATAAGTTAGTGATATCTTGTTCTTATCATCAGGTGGCCCAATCCATTTCAAAGAAGAAGAAGAGGTAATCACAGATGATGGTGAGTACACTACCTACAACATCTCATTATTTCATTACTTACAAACGTCTAATACCATGTTGTGCGATCACTCACACTGATAGCTTTGGTTCTTCATTGGTAGTAAACATCTAAATGTATTATTACTGCTATAATCAACTCATTCAAACCAGCTGGCAGTTGGACCAACCATCACCATGGGGGGGGGGGAGAGACAGAGAGAGAAGACCAGGACCACTTGTTTCTCCCAAGAAAAATCCATTATGTATTTGTTACTATGGTTTTAGAATATATTTTATTTTTTACTGGTTGGTCGCTATTATATTTTTTCATTAATAAATGTAAGAATCACATTTATAATTGTCCAATCGGTTATTAAGAAGTATAGCTAATTATGGTCAATGGTAAATAAAGCATATTTGAATGGTTACATAAGTCTGCTACCATGTTGGGAGGTCTCTAACTGATAGCTTGATGATTGATCCAAACTTCATTTGTGTAAGTTAGTTATATCATGTTTTTATTAACCGATGGTGGACCACCATCCATTTATTCCTCATCATTTTAAAGAAAAAAAGGAACTAATCTATCCCTATCAAAGTAGGCTTGTCTCCCTGTGGATTTTCCCAAAGATTGAGACACACTGGTCAGGTCAAAACACTACATTTATTAAAAGTATCTTAACTCAGAGATATTACTTACTTTGTTGTATTTTACCCAAAGGGTGTATTTTCTTTCAACTTTATATTTATTAACACGTTTCTTTAAACGAACATCTCCAGAAGTCCCCTGGATTGTGGGATTATTATAACGATGAAAGAAATGTGACACCCCAAAACAATAATTAAAGTCAGGAATATGAAATTCATAGAAATACTTAAAATAATTCTTTACCTGCCAATGGTAAATATTTTTCCATTTGTTTGTTTCAGGTGCAGCTCATGATCATGCCATAAAGAGACATATAATATCATGTGATGGTAAAGTAGGAGATCTCATTTTAGAGAATCACATAATAGAACAACACACCGAAAAAAAACCTCATCATTGCCCTCATTGCAGCTACAAATCAGTAAAAGCTTCTCATGTAAGGGATCATATAATGGCCAAACACACCGGAGACAAACCCCATCAGTGTCCTCAATGCAGCTACAAAGCAGTAGAAATTGGTCAGCTGAAAAAACATACAATGGCACACCATACTGGAGACAAGCCCCACCAATGTCCTCATTGCAGCTACAAAGCAGTATACATTTCTAGTTTGAAGAGACATATAATGGCACACCATACTGGAGACAAGCCTCATCAATGTCCTCATTGCAGCTACAAAGCAGTAGAAGCTAGTACACTAAAGAATCATATAATGGTACAACATACTGGAGAAAAGAACCACCAATGTCCTCATTGCAGCTACAAAGCAGTACAAGCTTCTCATGTAAGGAATCATATAATGGCCAAACATACCGGAGACAAACCCCATCAGTGTCCTCAATGCAGCTACAAAGCAGTAGAAATTGGTCAGATGAAGAGACATAAAATGGCACACCATACTGGAGACAAGCCTCATCAATGTCCTCATTGCAGCTACAAAGCAGTACAAGCTAGTACACTAAAGAATCATATAATGGCACAACATACTGGAGAAAAGAACCACCAATGTCCTCATTGCAGCTACAAAGCAGTACAAGCTTTTCATGTAAGGAATCATATAATGGCCAAACATACCGGAGACAAACCCCATCAGTGTCCTCAATGCAGCTACAAAGCAGTAGAAATTGGTCAGGTGAAGAGACATATAATGGCACACCATACCAGAGAAAAGCCCCATCAATGTCCTCATTGCAGCTACAAAGCAGTACAAGCTTTTCATGTAAGGAATCATATAATGGCCAAACATACCGGAGACAAACCCCATCAGTGTCCTCAATGCAGCTACAAAGCAATAGAAATTGGTCAGGTGAAGAGACATATAATGGCACACCATACCGGAGAAAAGCCCCATGAATGTCCTCATTGCAGCTACAAAGTAATACGAGCTTATGATTTGAAGAAACATTTAATAGCACATCATACAGGAGAAAATCTCCTTCAAAGTTAGCATTGCGGCTACAAAGCAGTGCAAGCTTGTATTTTAAAGAAACATGTAATGGCACACCATACCAAATAAAAGCCTCATCTTTGTTCTTATTGCAGCTACAAAGCAGTACAAGCTCATAGCTAAAATGAATCTAAGCATTTAACCTTAACTTATTGTCACAATGGAACAGATGCCAGTAATTATCTGTTTTAATTTGCTTGTTATTGTATCAAAGTTTATTTAGAAATAAAACTATATGAAAAACTTTAAAAGAAGGCTTTACAGTAAATTACAAAACAAATTGTGGGGACTAGAGCACTTTCTATGCCATAACATTAAAACATTTTGACACACTGAGGGGTTTTTCTTGATATTTGGGATTGGTGAAGGGTTGGATGTATTTGAAAACAATTTTTAAGGATTTTTTTTTTATTTTTGTATATTTTTATAATAAAAATATTATATAAAATTGATCAATCAATCAATTATAAAAAAATAGTAATAATAATATGTATATATTCAAGAAACATATACATATTGTTGTGATATTTTGATGTGGTGATTTTTGATGGTGTTTTTTATATAAATTATGTATAGTTAACAAATAAACAATATCAGGAATTAAATATAAATGATTTAATATTGTATTTGTTAATTTAAAATCAAGAACAGTTAATCATACATGAGGCAAAGAACATCGGAGAACCAAAGAGGTCCAATATGGCGGCAGAGCGTATAAAGGCTGGGGTCGATCCAGAATCGCTCTCATTCAATTTGACCCGGGACCAGAGAAGACACACCATGACCACGCTCAGAAACCCACTCAATGAATGAGACAAAGAAGAGACTAGAGGACAAAGAAGAAGCAACAGGACCACGCTCAGCAACCCACCCAACGAGACAAAGAAGAAGCAACAGGACCATGCTCAGCAACCCACCCAACGAGACAAAGAAGAAGCAACAGGACCATGCTCAGCAACCCACTCAACGAGACAAAGAAGAGATTAGAGGACAAAGAAGAAGCAACAGGACCACGCTCAGCAACCCACTCAACGAGACAAAGAATAGACTAGAGGACAAAGAAGAAGCAACAGGACCACGCTCAGCAACCCACCCAACGAGACAAAGAAGAGACTAGAGGGCAAAGAAGAAGCAACAGGACCACGCTCAGCAACCTACCCAACGAGACAAAGAAGAAGCAACAGGACCATGCTCAATCAAGACAAAGAAGAATGCACCAAAGGACGCACAACAAAGAAAAACAGGCCAGTCGCATTAGTAACAAGGTACAATTTTAACTTTAGTTTTAACAGTGTTATTTTATACGTACGCACTTAGATGTATATTCAATTTTTAAATCAATTTGTAAATAAACAATTTTTCTTTTTGCCAGAAGTTTCCTATTTATATTAACAGAACCTAAGATAAAGATTAAAGTTTAATATAAATTATATAAAAAATAATAAAAACATAATAATATATTATTCAAATATTTATTATTTATATATATAAGGTGGTTAGGTCTTCATATAACAATAAGTAATCTGTTTCTCTGTAAAACAAAAGTTTATTTAATTGATAATTAGTTTACAACTATTACAAATAAAATCTAAATCCATACCTGTAAAACAAAAGAAACAACAATTACAGTTTATTGTTATCACTGTTTGCACTTTACTTGTTTCACACTCAAAAACCTTTTTAAAACCTTCTGGTCATATGTCTCTAGCTCCACCTAGTGGCAGCCACCTGAAGCACGCGCGTGATAACAAAGCGCTGCTAATTTAATTGAAGTAAGCTTACTTTCTTTACATCTTCCCCTCCCACTGTGAAAATTTTCCTGAGAATTTCTATTATATAATGTTTATTCTGCTGGTATCAGTTTTGTTATGTGGAATAATCCTGTGCCTTCGTTTCTTTTTTCAGTTGTAATTTTAAATATAGTATTTGATATTTTCTCTGCAATTTGGAATGGTCCAACCCTAAGTTCATCTAATTTTTTCCTATTTAATCTATGTCCGTTTTCAATATATACTAAATCACCTGTATTGAATTCCCTTTCCTTTCTGTTTTTGTCAAATAATTTCTTATTGTATTCATGTGATTTTATTTATTTTACCTAGAAATTGTCTAACGTTCTTCTGCGTTTTTGGAGTCGGAAAATTGAGTATTGATACTAAATTGTCTTTAATTGGTCTTACTGTATTATTTTCTATTATATGTCCGAGATATTTAATTGATTTTGATGCGAACGTGCATTTTTTTAATTTTAATCTGAATCCTTCTTTTATTATGGCTTCTAAAACTTGTTTGATATGCATGATATGATCTTCAAAAGTCTCTGAAAATATTAATATGTCATCTATATAATTTTCTGTAAAGTTCTTAAGATTATTTTTTCTTAGTATACTTGATAAAATTCTTTGGAAGATTCCTGGTGCTGATTTTAAACCGAATGGTAGGCAAGTCCATTGATAGTGTCCTTCTTGGGTTATAAAGCCTGTTTTTTTTCTATGTTCTATCCTTAGTGGTATTGACCAAAATGCTGAATTGATGTCCAGTGATGTAAAATATTTACAATTTCTAGCTTTAATTATTAAATCATCAATTAGCGGAAAAGGTTGGGCCTGGGTTGTGACAATCTTGTTCAGATCTCTAAAATCGACACATAATCTGGTTTTTCCTTCACCTTTTTTTAATGCTAGAGTCACTGGTGCAGCAAATGGGCTATATGATTCTTCAATTAAATTTTTTTCTAATAGTTTTGCCACTTGCTGTTCTATTTCTTTTCTGTCTTCGATTGTGCATCTATATGGTCTTTTACTACAAAATTTTTCCATCAAGAGATCTATTCTTGCTTCATAATCTTTTACAGTTCCTATATCATACTTGTCTTTGGCAAATATTGTTTTATATTCTTCTATCAATTGTTCTATTTTGAATTTTTTTTTCATTATCTAAATGATCTAAATTTATTTTTAAATCTTTCTCTTTAATATGTTCATTAAAATTTATTTCTATTATATCTTTTCTTTGCGATTGTTTTTGGCTTATATTTAGATTTTCGTCTTGCCTTAATTTAAATTCTTTTATTATGTCTAGGCCTATCAAAAAATCATGAAAAGTCTCATTTTCTACAATAAATACATCTACTTCTTTTTCAATATTGAAAATTTTTAATTTTATTCTTGCTAATCCCTTTGTGAGTGCCACACCACTAATTGTTTTTAATTGTATTTTGTTCTTATCTATATTATTATTTTTTATAGTTTTTATTAATCTTTTATTAATTAATGAAACTTGAGATCCTGAGTCATAGATCCCTTCTATTTTTATCTTATCTTCCAATATAATGTTTAATTTAATTAGTGGTGTGTTTACTCGTTTTTTGATTCATTATATATTTCTACATCTAGGATAGAATTGTTATTTACTTTTTTTGGTGTAGTGTTCTTTTCTCTACTTTCTTCATGTTTTTGGAACCAGCATTTATCTTTTGGGTGGTATCTCACACCTTTACCTAAATCTTCACACGTTTTACAATGTATCTTTACTTCATATTTCTTTTGAGAATCTAATGTAGGTTTTTTTTGAAAATTTCTTTTATTTACTAAACATTCAAGTTGTCTCAATTCATTAAATAAGTCTGTAGTTTCTTTTAATTTTGCCTTGTTCATTCTATTCAATATAAATTCTGGTAACCCTACTGCTATTAATGCTATAAGTGACTTTATATCCATATCTTTGTTAAAATCTATCAAAAGTTTCTCTTTCCTCAAAGCATAATCCGTTAACGAACCTTCTCGATATTTAAATGATAGTGCATAGGTTATATTATTCCATCCATTATCTGTGAAACATTTTAAGAATCTTGTTTTCCATTCAGACCAACCAGCATTTATTGTTAGTCTTATGAGTGTGGAAGAGTGCCAGTCTAAACTTGGTTTATCAAAAAATAGTTTCATTAGTTCAATTTTTCCTCACTTTTATCTATTTTAAATCTAGAACACTCTTTTTCAAAGCTTTCTATCCACTGTTTAGCATTAGTATTTTTGCTTGAAAATTGTTCTATGAGAAGTTTTTCTGATATTTTTTTTAAGTCTTTCTCGTTATCTTCATTCTGTGTTGTTTCTATCAGTTTCTCTAGTATTTCCTTTAGATTATGATCTTGTGTTTTGTTTGTACTTTCTTCATTTATTTCCTCTAAATATTGATCTTTAAATTGCAGATTTCCATCTTCATCTATGCATGTGCCCTCTAATTCTTTTGTCATTGTAATCCACACTCTTCTTATCTGATTTCTTCTCTTTAATGAATTAACTAAATTTGTGTACTTACTTGTCTTTTTCAACTCTACATGATCTTCCATATATTTGAATTCTTCTGGCAATATATATCTTCTTCCATCTCCTGTACCAATTGAGGTGATGGCAATTGCATTTGTTTTACTGTCTTTTGGTGAAGTCACTACCGTAAATTCAAACTGCAGTTTTGACATCATAAACAAATTGTTGTTTTATAAGGTGGTTAGGTCTTCATATAACAATAAGTAATCTGTTTCTCTGTAAAACAAAAGTTTATTTTCCTTTAATTGATAATTAGTTTACAACTATTACAAATAAAATCTAAATTCATACCTGTAAAACAAAAGAAACAACAATTACAGTTTATTGTTATCACTGTTTGCACTTTACTTAATTGTTTCACACTGAAAACCTTCTGGTCATATGTCTCTAGCTCCACCTAGTGGCAGCCACCTGAAGCACGCGCGTGATAACAAAGTGCTGCTAATTTAATTGAAGAAAGCTTACTTTCTTTACATATATATTTTAATTATATATTTATTTCATATAATTTATATTTTACCTTTTACGTTATCTCAAGGTTCTGTTAATAAAATTAGGAAACTTTTGGCAAAAGGAATAATGGTTTATTTACACACATTGATTTAAAAATTGATATACAAATTAACTACGTATGGAATAAAAGAATACTATTAAATCTAAATTTATGTATTTATACTGGCCAGTGTTTCTCTGTGTTGCTATCTTCGATGGTCCTCTTCTGTTGCGTGATTCGGATTGTCTTCCTCTAAGCTGCATCGCATGATCCGGATCGTCTTGAGAGTCCTTTGTTCTCGTCCCGGGTGAAAGTGAAAAGGGCTGTCCGTGCCCGAGTGCCGCTTCTTGGTAGGTCTCGTCTCTTTGGTCCCAGATAAAAGAGTGAAAAATTGAGGTCTCATACGTCTCTTGGGCCTATAACTTGCATCTCTTCGCTGCCTTATTGATCTTTCAACTGGTTATTCAATGCCAGTTGTTTCGGATATTTATACTTTGCTTAATTTTGAAGTTTATAAAATGAAATATTTATATTAAATTATTGACATTATTACTATTTATGGTAGAGACAATGCAACGAACAGTGTTTAAACATTCATGAATCGCGATATCGTTCATTTATGCCCGCTAATTTTGAGTTTATAAATAAAAACACTATCAAAAATCATAACATTAAAATATCACAACAATATGTAAGTATACATATAAAAAAATTAATAAAAAGCAATAGAAGTGAAAAATCATTAAAAAAAGTTGATTGTTTTAGGTTTTGAGATGAAGCACAATTTGTGGTCTAGTTCTTATAACAAAATAACAATGTCTGTTGTCAACAGTGAACGAAGCTAAGTATCTTTCATTATTATCGGTAGAGGTCGGCTTGGGAGGCATCGTCACCCAAGAATCCACAATCATAATCGTTTACCTCAGCATCTCAAAGATCTAATCAAATCCAAACGCCGCTCTAGAACAGTGTGGCAAAGATCCCGGCATCCTGCTGATCGCCGCTCGTACAATCAGTACTGCCGATTGGTAAAGCGGCGATTGGCATACTTCCGTTCTGATTCTTTCAATTCCTACCTCTCCTCTCTGTCTACCAGGGATAACTCCTTGTGGAATGTAACCAAAAAAATCCTAAAGTATCAACCTGTTTCACATCCACTCCGTCGTGATGATGGGTCCTGGGCGGCCTCGGATGGGGATAGGTCGGAGGAATTTGCTCTGGATCTTACCCATACTTTCACACCTCACCTTTCTCATCAAAGCCATACTCACAGCAAAACTGTGGAAGATTTCCTCACTTCACCTATTCCTCTCTCTCTTCCACCAAAAGCCGTTAATCCCTCTGAGGTCAAATACCTTCTGAAAAACTTACCTTACAGAAAATCCCCTGGATATGATCTCCTAACTCCTCAAATTCTCAAACAACTTCCTCCTAAAGCCATAATCTTCCTAACCTACATATATAATTGCATTATCCGAACGACACACTTTCCTCTCCTCTGGAAACATTCCATTATTGTCCTATTCGCCAAACCCGGTAAACCACCCAATGACGCCTCATCTTACCGTCCAATTAGCCTACTCCATATCCTCTCAAAAATATTTGAGAAACTCCTACTAAAACGTCTACTTCCAATTGTTGAATCCAAAAACCTTTTTCCCACACACCAGTTTGGTTTCCGCCAAATTCCACTGCTCAACAAGGCCTTCGCGTTGTTGATCACATCTCCTCAGCCCTTGAAACCAAAAAGTATTGCACTGCTGCCTTTCTCGATATAGCTCAAGCTTTTGACAGGATTTGGCACGCAGGTTTGCTCTACAAGCTCAAAAGACATTTACCACAGACCCTTTTCCTAATCCTACAGTCCTACCTTTCAAACCGCTTCTTCCAAGTCCGCTGTGGCTTAGAATAATCTAACTACTATCCCATAAATGCAGGAGTTCCACAGGGCAGTGTCCTGGGCCCCATCCTCTATAACCTATACACCGCTGATGTCCCCTCTACTTCCAACACCTTCTTGGCCACATATGCAGATGACACTGCAGTCTTGTCATCCCACCCAGACCCCGACATAGCATCCCATAACCTTCAAAAACACCTTGACGAGATCGAGTATTGGTGCAATCAATGGCGGATCAAAGTTAATGAAGCAAAATGCTCCCACATTACCTTCACCCTTTGTCGCAAGACTTGTCCATTAGTTTATTTTAATTCTATTCCTCTCCCAGTAACCGCGACAGTACGGTACTTAGGCTTCCATCTCGACAAACGACTGACCTGGAACCCACATACGAGACTAAAAAGACAAGAACTAAACAGACGCTTTGGACAACTGTACAGACTACTTCAAAGGACATCCCATCTCTCAATAGAAAATAAACTACTAATCTACAAAGTTATACTTAAACCAATCTGGACATACGGAATAGAGCTATGGGGGACAGCAAAAAAGTCGAACATCAAGCGTATCCAATCCTTTCAATCCAAAGTCCTGAGAACAATAGTAAATGCCCCTTATTATGTCAGCAACAAAACCCTTCATAACGACCTTAATATACCCTACATTCTAGAACTCATCCCTTCCAAGTTTATGAAATTCCACAGTAGCCTTTCCAACCACCCTAATCCTGTAGCACAGTCTTTGCACTGCGCCACTCATCCCTATAATCCTCCTCGGAGACTGAAACGGCAGTGGCCTCGTGACCTGCTATAATCGCGTGACAGTGGGAGTCCTGGCAATGGCCAGTTTCTCCAATCATGTCCTATTGTATGAATGAGCGAGTGAATGATGACTGTAAATATGGTATGAATGAGATCATTTATCTGTATTATTATTGCCTTATAAAAGGCAGATTGTAATTATTGCACAATAAAGTTCTATATATAAAAATATAAATATTATCGGTATCAGTTTGGTGTCCTTCAGAGACAATTACACACTCATTGTAGCTTTTTTAATGCCTCCATTCAGGAACTTGAGACAACATGATGTGAGGGCTCTTAAGCTGTTAGAAGAAGAGTGAATGGTCGCCAGGAGATGGTGTTCATCAAACAACAATTGGCAAGGCTCTACGGCTTTATCAGGAGAGAGGCTCACACTCCAGAAGTCGAGCACATGGGCGACTCGAGGTCTACAAACCTAACTGATGATAGCATATTCAGAATCAGGCATTAAGAAATCCAATTGGGACTGGAAATTAATTCAGGAGTCGGATCAGGCAAAAACTCATGTTTCCCTTACCAGTCAAACAGTGAGGAGGAGACTGCCTGAATCATCACCAAGTGCCAGACACCCTTCTCATGGTTCTTTGCACACCTGAGCTCACTTAAGTCTTTGGTTTCAATTTGGACAAAAACATGTTGATTAGAGTTTGGAGGACTGGAAGCGTGTCCCTTTTTTTGGATTTAGTGAGAGTGGGTTCAAAGTCATCAAATGATCAAGCATTCATATGAAACTGTCCAGGAGAACGATATGCCAAATGCATGGTCCCACAGGATGCGTTCCAAGTAGGGTCTCTGACGATCTGGGGAGGTATTTTTCAAATGATGGAATCAGTGATGGTACTTGGAAGGCGTCATACAAGATCTCATTATACCATTTCCACCCTATACATTAGAGGAAGATTCCTCCTGATGTATGATAACACCTCACAACATAATGCACAGTTTGTGAATGAGGACGTCGAGAAGGTTGGTATCTGGAGTGGCCACCAAATAGCCAGGCCCTGAATCTCTTTAGGCATGCAAGAGGTGGAAACAGGAAATACTGAACTCATTTTGAATCTGAATTAAGTTATGAATGAATCACTTTTCTTCTAAATTGAATTGTATTTTTTAAAAGAAATTTCTGTATTAAACATTCCTTAAATTAGTCCCTGAAACCCTCATTTATTAAATATAAGGTTTAAGTTATTTATACTAAAGAATTTCATGGTTGTGCATGAATTTTGTCAACCAGTGTATATTTATTTACTGTTAACTTCAACCTTTGAGTCAATGTTGGCAGATACTGTACTCACTGAATCACTGATGGTTTTCAAAATAATATTTCATTTAAGAACTTTCAGTGTATGGATTATTTGATATTTATTACTCAACGATTATTGGTATGTATGTCCAATCAGTATGGACTCATTGGCATGTGTACTGGTTCATGATCACAAGACAATTGCGCTCCCTTGAGTCATGAAATAAAATAAAATAATAGAAAAAATATTGTAGTAGGATAAAATCATAGATAAATCAGTCATTTTACTATAAAAGTCAGAGAAAGCTTATTTAACAATCACTTAGTAATACTTACTCGATACACTTATTGAATCGGTGGGAAATGATGGGAAAGGTCATACAAATTATAAGGTGAGGACTTAAAAGTTTGCCCTATGAAAAGAAATGCTTATTGCAAGACATGACTCTCTCAAAGCTCAGGATAACACAGGCAACGCTGTCTACAAGTCACGACCGCAGTTCAATCGAAACTATTAAACATTAGCCCTAATTTAAACCAACGAACAGTTAAATCTTGCCACCTCACGTACAACAGCTGATGTTTCCTCATTTCTCAGCCCTTCAATAGCACATTGCAAGCTCTATTGTTTATTTCTACGGGAACGGTATTTTTAAACTTTGTTCACATTTAGGCTAGAGGTCGAGGGTTGTTTGGGCCCAATGGAACGGCGCTCAATTTTGTTCTTTTTTTTTTGAGTTTACACCGGAGTGTAATTTTAATGGGATTTCATGTACTGTCTTCCCCGTTGCCCCAAGCATATCACCCTCCACGTAAAAAATATCTCCGAACTCCCTACGTAAGCTTTCCCTCCAGTCCACAACTTTCTTGACTGCCCCTATCCGCGCACTCCCACCTCTTACGGTCCCCTGACATTGATAAGTAACCCCCCCCCCCCCAACTTGATCCGCCACTACTTTCCCTTGTTCTCTACAAGCGCGCCTACCCGACCCAATAAGCCACACCCCACTATTATTTCATACTCGCGCGGCATGTACTCCACAATATGTACGTTAATATCGCCCTTTTTTTTCGCCCATTTCTCTAAATTCACTACCTCCTCTCCCGCTACTTTACAGGGCCCGCCCAGGGTAATTAACTTGCACTTACATACCTTGACCTGGAGTGCCCTCTCTCTGCCATACAGCCGCTCCAACGCACCGCGTGACATTATGGTATTGGTGCTTCCTGTATCCACCAAGCACCTCTCTCCCCCCTCGACTCTGATTATTGGCAACTCGCACAGTATCCCTCTCACTGTATTACACTTAAGGATGCGGTCGCCACTCTGCTGCCACCCTCCTCAGGCTGCCACACGCCGCTCCCATCTTCTCGAAGTAGTCTTCTTTCGCTCATGCTCTCGGCTCCTGTTGCGAGCCGGCTCTTCTTCCGTTTCCGACGTTCCTGAAGATTCCTCAGCTGAAGATCCATTATCCCTGGGTGATATATTTCTTCTTTCCCGCATCGTTTGCGTATTCACTTCCATGGGTTCTGCCCTATGAACATCTCTCCTCCGATACACGTAAGGGCAATGCCTAGCAATATGCCCTTCCTCACTGCACTCGAAACATTTTGTGCGGGGGCACTGTGCCACTAAATGACTCGTCTTCCCGCACCCATGGCATTTTCTCTCTTCTCTGCGGGGTCCGTACCTGGGTCTCGCCGCCCTGAACCTCCTTTCGCCTGCCGCTCCCCTGTCCCTACCGGTTGGTGTTTCGACTTTTTTCCAATTTGATTTAGGGACCCTGGTTCTCCTGTACACTATCCGGCTCCATTCTCCCTCATCCTCCTGTATCCTCGATTCCTCCTCCCTGGCGCTGGTGTCAATCATGACTTGGGCACATTCGAGGAATGAGCGCTCATTAGGGAATACCTCTTTTCTCCCTGTTTCCTTCGCCAACTGTACCTTCAGTATAGTAGACAGAAATCCCATTCTGCCCTCTACCTCTTCGATGCTCATTGTCTCTCTCATTTTCTCCATTATTTGATTATAACGGGTTAGAAGAACTGCGGCATATTGGCCGCTACTCTGCCTTGATGATTTTGTTTCCCGGAACATCTGGAAAATCTCTTCTTCGGGCGTCCATCGCCCTCCTCCATATGCTTTCTTTAGCCGCATCTTCACCGTTTCCCACGACGTCTCCTCATCCGCTTGGATCTGGTTGAGAATCCTTCTCTTGACCCGACATATCAGGGCCGCTCTTAGTGACTCGGCATCCCTGGGGTCCAGAAGATTTTCCTCCGATTTTGCTAGGATTAAGGCAGTGAGGCGATCTCCTCCCTTCAGAAAGTGGTTGAGTTCTCCTAATTCGCCAGTGAACCATTCCAGCTCTGAAATTGCATTTCTCAGATCTTGAGTGTTCATTGCTTTCACTCTCATCAACGCAAGAGCGGTAGCATGAGCTTCTGGCAAAACGCCCACCCTTCTCGTTGCTACATGTTCCGCGCCATCCGCTACGTTCAGAACAGGTGGTCGTAGCACGCCTCCTTCCGCCATTCTTTCTTCAATTTTTATTTAACACGGCAAAAAGGAGAAGAGAAAAAAAAAAAAATCGAACAAACGTTGCTTACTTTTCTTTCCACACCACGAGTTCACGGGTTTCGGCACCAGTTGATGCTTACCGGCTTTAGAATTCAAAAACAAAGGGAAAAAAGGTACAGAGAAACAACACGCTTGAAAGCTAGAACTAGACTGTTTATTTCGAGTCTATAACCCTGTATATTTACATTCGGGATGTTTACATCCCGACGTTCGGGGATTAAGGTTGAGTACTGATGCTGCCCGGAGCTTAACTTATATATATTACATAACTGTCGACAAATTTGTTGTTTCCGCAGCAAGAGTCGGTAAAGGTCAAAAGACATTTCCAAAGGCTAAATTATATTAGCGGAAACATATAATATAATTTTCCTTTTATTTTTCCCACATCCTATTGTTTATAAGTTTGAGAGCTATGGGGAAAAAAAAAGAATATATATTACCTACTTGAGGAACCAAGATAATGGTTATATTTGAAGGATACACGGGTGAATCAGCTCAGTGGGACCCTAAGACTTCGTCATTCAAAGGTATTAACTTCTGCTGACTTGATATTTGATGAACAGACAAATGCTGTAGTTATTCGAGAAATATTTCTAGGTAGTGAGAACGAACTGCGTTTATTTTGATGCTGACACAAGAATTGGAAAACGAATGTATGCCTGTGAAACTGGCGGCATGATCGCCAACCTATCTGTTTCCCAAGCATCAGTTTATGGCAATGATGTAATTTTAAGTGAGGACATTGATGTTCTTGTTCTACTCACTGGACTAACATATGTCTCCCAACGTGAGAACAAATTCTTACACAAACCAGAGAGAGGGGATAAAGCAGGTTAAGGGTACACAACTAAATCATTCAATCATGGTCATGCACTTTTCATTCTACTGGTTGTCATGCTACATCGGCCTTTGCTTGGCCATGGAAAATCGAAATTGTCCTTTCTTCTGAAAAAAAAGTGTTGCTTTAGAAACCCTCTGAAAAATCCATAACTCAGGCTGGAAGATATCTTATGTTTACAATGAATGGTGGTGAAAAACAATCCCTTTGCGAAATAAGATACCTGATGTTCACAAAATCTGCCTTAAAAATGAAATTTAATCTGACGAGACTGCTCCCTACAGATGATGATGCTAATTTTCACGCACTTTGAAGTCAAGAACAGTTTCAAAATTGGCTTGGCCACAACGAACATTCACTTGAATGGAGATGGCAACAAAGCTCTTCCTAAGGTTTGAAGACTGCATCTCAGTTGGCACTACAGTTTGTTTCCTACGGTCGATATAAAGGTTGCAGTGGAGTTTGTAGTTTCCGAAAAACATGTCTGCGTTGCTAAGCAACACTGGAGTGGCATTTCTTCCGAGACGACTTCGATGATGTGACTTCGGTGAGTTGGACTGAGACTCCTACATGGACAGGACACTGTTGGAGGACAGTTTTCAAAAGCGACGCCCTTACAAAACGCCAAAAACTGAAAATAAAAAATGTCAATGCGTTTTTTAAAAATTATAACATTTATTACAAGTTTTCTTCCGAAATACCATCAATTGTAATGGAATAATTTCTATTGTTTTTGAATTTTTTTTTAGTTCAAACAATTTATATTATTTCAACGTATTCTTGGTATTTGCTATTATAAAATTTATTACAACTTGTCTTTTATTGTTTAAAAGTAATTTTGTTTTGCTATTTCACAACCAACGCTTTTACACCTTTAGCTGGTTTTCATACACGCGCAGATTGTTGTAAGTAGAGAAAATGTAGCATAACTTTGATGGTCTATGTCTTCCTCAATATTAGCTGTAGGAAAATATATTTAAAACAAACTTGGTAGCAAATGTTCCTTTCTTTCAATTAAATAAGGATGGAAGATTAACTTAACTAAGGATTTATCTAATTCAATTAAACGGAAAAAAGCTATTATACTTTCGGGGGGGGGGGGGTTCGCAAATTCAAATTCTTCTTACTAATTAAAATCTTCTATCTGATCTTTTGCTGGGTAAAAGTTCCCGGTGACTGAGTTTTTTTAAGATGGCTGTAGTATTTTCCAAGTTTTGTTGATGAGAATTCCCAGGTCTTCAACTGTTGAGTCGTATGAAACTTCACCTGAATTAATTTTGAAATTTGCTATGTATAGTAGCCAGTTAGTGGTTAAACTTATTTCATATTGTAATGTATATTCCTCTCAATACTCTGCAATTAGTTAGCACTTAATGAAACTACTCATTTGTTTGTGATGGAAAATGTACAACTAAACTATGTTGTTTTCAACATATATAACGTGGAGAATGAAGTTCAAGAAAGATATTGCCTTCGGAATGTTTAGATTCAAGTGGCCCGAAAGAGATGTTACCTGTCTTGATATGTTCGAAATTCGTATAGATGTAGGAAGGATGAAAGGAATGGTACCTTTGAAACGCATCGGCATACAAATGGTCCTTACAGGTTTTTGGAGATAAAGATGAACCTTGTGGTACACCTTTCAGGAAACAGAGATAAAAGCAGATTGGAAAAGATCGAGGACGTAGAAAGGTGGAGGGAGAGTTGTGACTAAACATGGCCTTCGAGAGTGCGCATAAAGTATATTAGATGTAGGGTGGTAATCGGATAAAGTGGCGAAATAGGAACATTTTGGAATATAAATGATGTTTCCTTCTTTTTCCAGATATCAGGTAGTGAGGAAGTGTTCACACACATACAGTGTGTATGGAAAAACGAACAGGGCGGCTAATTTGATGCATTTAGGAGGAAATATGACGAGATCAAAGGATTTTGAGGATTGACTACCATTTTGTCAGGAGTAATGGTGGGTAAATAGACTTTTTCAGGATGGAAAGGTTTGGTAACATTAAGGAGAGAGGAGTGGATGAGAGGGATATAAGGAGTTGCTCATTGTTAAACGTGTGTGATGTGACAAGTGTGGTCTGGGGTGTTTAGGACATACCCAGCTGATGCTCATTTTGCTAGTTTCGCTGAGTAGTGGGAGCGAAAGGCCTTCCTTAGGAAGAATCGTTTAGGAAAAGGGATACGAGGAAAATAGCAATTTATCTACTCCAACTTATCCTAAGTCTAGCAATTCATCTACTCCAACTTATCCTAAGTCTGTATTCTTATCTCGTTACATAAAATAGCTTTGGAGTCAGCAGTTATAAAAGGTAAGAGTTTTTTTTTTCTTTTTTGTTTATAAAGTCCACTGTCGGGCTATGGTCTTTTCAACCTAGCCGATGTCCGGCGGGCGTCATGAAAGAGATATAATGGGTAAACCTGTGGTCTTTGACTTTTGCTGGCGGCCTAGCCGGCGAGCAGTTTTATTCGTATTGATCTGACTCCATAAGATCTTAGAAGGTGTGCCCCAACTATGCACTATGTTCAGGAGAAGAGGTATAGGGTAGATATTGTAGGTAGTTTATGTGGTCTCGGAATGACCACGAATTCACACTCAGTATCTGAGGGTAGGTGAAATCCGTCCGGATTTTAAAGGCGAGTGTAAACAGGAAAGATGCAGATTGGATCGCCGGGAGAGAAGCTAGTAGGTTAAGTTTGTAGGGCCCCAGAGACCTTCGTCCTCAAGGAAGGGATCTCTCCCAAGGAGGTGCTAGTTTTAGCGACAAAAAGGCAGAGAATCCTACCAGGAAGGTGTGGGGTCTGACAACGCCGGACTAAAACATAGCAAGGTTTGGAAAGAGAGATGCAGAGGTAGTTGAATAAGAAAGGCATGGTTCGAGTAGAGCAGCAAGCACCAGTGCAAGAGAGAAGTGTTCACTACAGGTGTTGGTTCCGTATATATCGGAAAGGGTCCGAATCTCGGCCTTATATAGGCAGGTCAGAGGCTGGGCTATACCCGTGCCCCTAGTTGGCTTCAGCTGTGTCATGCACTAGTTTCCCCCTCTCTTAACTGACACCTAAGCTTTTTATTATTAAAATATGGAAACGTAGGCGCGTATTTTGTGGGCCGAGAAGAGCGGAACTTCTATTTATTCGTGGTGAAGAAGTTGGCACAAAATCCACTTTATCCGCTTACAAGATCTTACATTTGTAGAATAATTCGCATTCATGTTTTGTGAATTGTCGAATGTTCCTTGTTTTCTTCATTTACCTGTGTTGTCCCAAGCCTCTTACAGGCAAGATTAAGTTTTTCTATACTCTTATATATCAAATATGAATATTATAATTTAATATAATAACATTAACTATACTTATCATAAAACTAAACTGAATACATGATTATTGATTATTGATTTAATAGTTTTTTTTCTAATTGTGAAACTCTTAAGCCATTCTGTATTATTGTTTTCAGTGCCATTAAGACCCTAATGTACGCCATTTAGGCTAAAAGATGGCCTTAGTACCGGGAGCTTTTATTTCCATTTATGGAAATAAAATAAATAAACCTATCTATCAGTCAGGGTATTTGAAGGAATAATATCACGAAGCAGTTATGCTTACCTCTACACTGTATATAAGACAACCTCCTCTTAGTCACGTTGAAACTACAAAACAAAATTATTTTAAAGAAATTTCATTGAGAGCAATAGTTAAGGCTAACTTTGACAGCCCTTCATGGAACCCTTCATAACGAACTAACTATAACTTGTCCAATCCATTGTAAACCTTCACTCCTCACTATGATCTTCTCCAAGATTGAAGTGGCAGCAACCTTGTGGCTCACTATAAATTCATGACAGGTAGGTCCTGGAAACGACAAGTTTTCCGAATTATCTAATGAGCGTTTGTGGCTCTCGCGCTCTTTGTCAACCTCAGCTGGCCCTTCGGTGATGGGAGGGAGTTTGTGTATGTGTATATCGTCTGAATGAATGGTGAAACGTAAATATAGAATGAATGAGATCAATGGACCGACTACCCAATGAGAAGATTGTAATTTTGTATCAATACAAAGATTTTCTAACTAAAAAAATTACTTTCTGTAGTCGATATGACTCATTGTATCAACTCAACTGTACAACTCCATATAAACATGTCCTCTAGCGGGTTAAAGTACTCACTAAGTTCGTAGATTAACAATTTTCCATGGTCTTAACTAATAATTATAAATTATTAGCCGAAGAAAATATATACCTTCAAAGGATCGGAACTTGAACCTATACATACAGAAACGTATTGACTATTTAAAAACTGTGAAGTAAAGCCTTACCACAGTAATTAGTACGGGCAAGGTCGTCAATCAAAAATCTCAGTTTGTAGAACCCCCGACTTGATATTAGGGAGATCATGACGAAATATTATTTCTTTGGGTAATAATTATTATTAGGTAATAAACAAACTCTCGAAAGCACTAACAATACAATAAATAAAAACAAACTATTCAGGTTGGCAAGAAAGTAATTTAGGTTTTTTAGTGTGAAATAAAACTCAATTTTGTCTATACAAAAAATGAACTTTAATCAGTCAAATATCTTCCGTTCTGTTCGATGACCTTTACTGCTAACTTCATGATCCCGCGCTAATAGAACTTCTGGTCCTTATCAGCAAAAACCTCGACCAAGCGCGATTTAAAGTCATCGTTATTACTGAAATTTTTACCATTTAAGAAGTTTTTAAGCTTCGAAATAAATGATAACACGATGGTGCAAGGTCAGGGCTGTATGGAAGATGCGACATCACTTCCTAACCAAGCTTCAATAGTTTCGTACGTGTTGCTAAAGATGTGTGAGGTCTTGCATTGTCATGGCAGAACCCAAATGTCGAGCTTCTTAACAAGTCCAAGACGTCTTATAAGATTTTCAATTGTTGTGTGTGATACATTTAACTGTTTTGCAATCTCTCGCACGGTTATATGACGATTCGATTCAATTATGGCTTTCATTTTGTCATCATCAACTTCAGAAGGTCAACCAGAACGTTGGTCATCTCTCAGTGAAAAATCTCCAGAACGAAATTTTTAAACCAATTCTGACACGAGCGTTCTGTCAAACCATCAACGTCATGAACTTCACATGTCTCTTTGTGAGCCTCAGCAGGTTTCTTGCCTTTATGAAAATAAAACAGTAAAATGTGTCGAAAGTAGTTATTTTTGCACTCCATGTTAAAACTGACTGTTGTTAACAAAATTACACGGAATTTCTTTCTATAATAACGTAAAGGTATCGACTACCAAATCTCGAAAGAAAAAGTTCTAACATTGACAAAAGAATAACGAAACAAACATAACGCTATCCAACCAGGATGAAAGTTCTTTAGATATCATAGTAGTGAAAGTGGCCTGAATCCAATTTTATATTTCATTATTACTAGGAAATTAAATATATTCCGTACTGGACAAACCGCATTACAAAAGCTTTTAGGCTGTTCATGAGCATACTTTAAAATTTCTCTGTATAATAACAATGAACCTAACCATGAAAGAAAAGATAGAAACTAAGGATAACCAAATTGTAATATAAAAAATTAATTGTAAACATTGCAATGATGAATACTACATAGGTGAAACTTCTTAAACTTAAACTTCTTAAAAAAACAAACTCAGCAGAGAACCAGTCGCAATAATCCAAAGAATGTAAATGTGGCAACACTAGCAAACCTTTGGACCTAACTAAAAACATACTTAATAATAGCCAATGAAGATAATAACAGGATGGACTGATATCAGTCCGAAACGTTGCAAGAAAACATTCACAAATAAAATTGGAAGGATATTATTCACATCGTTTAGTCACATTGACGATTTCGCCAGGAATAGTACAACTGAAAAAAGTAGAATTGTGTGAGAAAAGTCTTTTCACTTGTTGCTATTTTATCTGAATAACCTTTACAAAATTGTCGATCTAATTATAAAGTTCAGTTATTTTTTTGAGTTATCACACCTGGTTAAGCGCGATTTCTTTCGTATCATGCTGTTTATTGTATATCCTCGTGTGATGACGGCTCTAGGAAGAGACCACCGCGACCGCCCTGCGTTGCCGCACGCCGACGGTCCAGTTAGGGGGGATGTCCCGTTATCCTGCTATATCCAGGCGGGAGAGGCGAGAGCTGCGTCCAGTCATGCTGTCCCATCCGCTCCTTCCGCTCCTGGCGCTGCTGGCCTGCCTCAATTCCGCGGCGGCGGCGCCCCCCGGACAACAAGGGGAAGAGGATGTCATCTACGACCAGAGGCAGAACGGGACCGACAACTTCCGGGTGCAGATGAGTGACGTCACGCTGGTAGTGGCCCCGGCGGAAGCACTCTTGGCCGTTGCACCTTCGGACCTCTTTGAGTCTCAGCTCAAACCTAAACTGGCAGATTCCCACAAACCGAGCAGGTAAACGACACATTTCAAAGCGCCACTTTGGCCTTTAAATTTAAAAACAAAAATAGGTCTAATTGACAAAAAAAAATATATAAATTAATCTGTAGATGTTAGCTTATAAATAATTTTGCACCTTTGTACTTATCGCCTGCTGATAACAGTAAATATCACACTCCGAAATACTCAAAAAATGAGTCTTTTTTTATTATGCTAGTGTCACAAAACTATTGAATAAAATAATAATAAAATTAAATTGTTTTCCACTTGAATGTACTAGTACTCTTTAGGGTGGGAATTGATCCACCAATGAGAGCAACAGTGACAAAACTTAGCCTGTCGTTGATACGAGAAACGTAAGAAAGAAAAAATACCAAATTGAAATGTTTTTAAAACTTCTTTTTCAGAGTTTGGTTGTATTGTTCAGAGCAAGCAATTTACCAACAGCATAATATTGAAACATGAGCAAACATTCGCTAGCAATTGCCCACTAAGCGCACAAGAAAATTATAGACATTTTCAGGTAATACCAGGGAAAAACGATCGTGAAAAGTTTCAGGGATGTATTAAAATATGAAATGAATAAAATTAACGATAATTACAAAAAATAGCAACAATAACGACGATTTACGAATTGTTAGATTGAAGAAATCGGTAAAGACTAGCTTGATGGACATGGTCATCGCTAATATTTTACCTTCATCTCCTCCACATCTTCAGCAATATATCTATAATATATTTATAATATTCAGTGTAATCAACAGACTTGCATGAATGGCCGAAAACGCCATCAATATTCATCATTTACTTGTTTCCGGCTTTAGACTTAAGGTATACATTCTTAACTTTTTTATGATTAATAAGATTTGGAGAGACCGAAACCACCGATATTTTCTATATGATGTGTTTAAGTGTTTAATTGAGGTATTGGGGCATGTGGAGCCATAGAATTTAAGTTCGAATCACAACGTTTTGGAGTTTGCCTATCCAAGTGTCTAAAAACAAGCGATTTTATTAAATGTGCAGTATAATAATAAAGCTTCGTTTTTTTTTTTTTTGATATTTCAAGTAGATGAAAGATATTTGTTAGGTTTTTATAAAATTTATTAATATACAACATTTCGGCATACTTTGTATATATTGTATGTACGAGTTCTTGTTAACAAGAAAAGAAAGTAGAAGTTAGAAAAGGATGATAACAAAAGTTAGGTACAACGTAATATAAACGAAAAAATCTAGTCTTAAGGGAAGTGTGAGCAGCTAAAGAACTGAATAAAAACCATGAATATAACGCATTCAATTATTAATACAATTTTATCAATAAGTAGTTAAATTGTCAGTTGTAAGTCCACGCGCTTGAAAGGTTTTTTTGACTTTAAAATGGCTT
This sequence comes from Acanthosoma haemorrhoidale, assembly GCA_930367205.1. Lineage (NCBI taxonomy): Eukaryota > Metazoa > Arthropoda > Insecta > Hemiptera > Acanthosomatidae > Acanthosoma > Acanthosoma haemorrhoidale. Next base: position 17,277,775 of record OV884013.1, on the reverse strand, counting down.
ACCAGATCCTTATTTGACTCTTTCGATTATACAATTAAAGTGTAATATATGCTAGTTTGTCAGTTATTATTATACCGATGTGAGAAAGGCAAAATATGGAGTGATACAGATTTGATTTGAACGAAAGTATTTAAAAAAATGCAATATAACGGAATTATTTGTTATTAATTATTGCCATTAATTTTTATATTATAATCACCTAGTGGCCAGGATCTGACGCAAGAGAGCGTAATTTCTCGAAGCGTTGTGATTAGAACGTAAAATAATATTTTACCCAACCTAAACGGATTTCCTGACAAACTATTCTACACGTTTATATATTCGAAGCGGAATGAAAAAAATCCAATTTCCGCCTGTAGATTTGAGCCCGGAACTTTGATATCATGAAGTCGTTTGGGTACTGACCACTTTACCTTATGAGAACACTAATAACGGTTTATTTGGAAATTATGTCCACTAACGCTTAACTCAATAAACTTGTCACACCTCACCCTAGTGTTCGCTGTATCTTTTGCTTTTATGCAGTGGGATCCTTACACGGATTCTTTAGTTTCCGTCAAAGTAATAATGTAGTAATAATGAGTACATAGAATAATATAAATAAATGAATAATTCTCTTGCTGGCTAGCAAGGTTCTGCCTGAATTGTGAGTAGTATTGGGGAACCGGAGGGTTCAGAGAGCACGCAAGGAATGGGAGAGAGGGAGAGAAATTCCTCAAAATTAGGTGTTACCTCTTTGGTTTTATAGAGCAAATTTTGAACCTCTTTGGTTTTATGGAGCAGATTTTGAACCTCTTAGTTCTAGTATCTAATCATTTACGCCCCGAATAGCATAAAACTTGATATTCTAATGATTTTCTTTTTTGTTTATTTTTCCTTAAACAAATGAAAATATGATTGATCTATTATACAATAATCCTGCATACAATAAGCCACCATGACAACCGTCTATCAAAAGCCAATTAATTAGTAGTCGGTGATCCGTCGTTCACAATAGGAGTCGTCCATTGTAGAATGAATGAACGTATTCCTTCGAACAATACTAGGTCGGCGATTAGTAAAACCCACTTCAATTATTGAGCATTACATTTGCTCAATCAATACAGGTTTGGTTCTGTTTTATAAGATTTAAAACGCGTTTATGATCACCAGATCATCACATAAATGATAGGTTGTATGAAGGTTACCATGCAGGCGCCATTAAACCAATTTTGCTTGCTTAAGTTAATGCGGTTTAAAATATTATTAAGAAAACTTAATTTAGTTGTTCTATAGAACCGTGGACGACCTTCTCAATATGTTCGGGTAATAATTATTAATACATTTTTATCAATAATTAGTTAAATTGTCAGTTGTAAGCCCATGCGCTTGAAAGGTTTTTTTGACTTTAAAATGGCTTACCACATCTTTGTTTGTCTCTTTCGATTATATAATTTTTTCTTTTTTTTTTTTTCTTTCATAGCCCCTTTAAATTCACAGATAATTATGTATAATTATAGATCCTCAGGCGAATCTATTTACAAATTATTTTTGTATTTCCTGTAGCATCGCTACATTATATACAGGTTTTGTTATTTTACAAAAATTATATAATGAATAAACAAGTATAATGATATACATTATACGTAACTGGACTAAATTGACTAATAAAGGTGATGGGAGTCACCTTTTTGATCAACCTTAAAACTAACTTACATACTAATTCTTAACCTAATAATTATTTATATTGGCTATGCACATAATTAAGGACAATAAACTTTTAATTATTATATACTATGGCGAGGAGAATGACTGATCAGAATTTTTTTGTATCTACTGCATGCATATTTACTACATCTTTTTTTTTCTTTCTTGGATCTTTCTGCAGAAATGAAGGGTTTCCCAGGGTCACTTTTCTAAAGCCTTTCGACGATAATGGAGGCGATAATAGTCAATAATGACCAGGTCAAAAATCTTTCACGTCCTCATCTCGACGCAGATCGAAAGCTGAAATAATTTACACTACATAAAAAAACAAACAAACAACCGTGAAAGAAAATGCAGCGACAATGAAGCCTCCGGTGACAATGTTCCCTTTTATAAAATATCCCGAGGAGAAATCGCCCATTATAATCACCATCGTCGGATGACAATGACAAAATCATTTTTTAAAGCTTTACACCGGAATGAATGTGGAGTGAGAAAGCCGGGAAAATGAATTAGCTCCATTGAAGGCTACTTAATCAGGAGGTGATTGTCCCTTTGATGGGATCTGTAGCCGATCAATGGAGAATGGAACTTTCTTGTTTTCTCTATAATTATTTGCCAGGGGGAAAAACAAAAAAAAAACGTGTCATCTTTTCCTTTCCGGATGTGGAGGGTTCGCAAACAACTCAGGAAATTAGGCCAAGGTTGTAGAACTTACTTAAGAAACGAGCATTTATCCAACAGATACTCGAAGTTGCAATAACAGTACATTTGAAGACACTTGGATCAAATTCCTTACTGAAATCTATTTTGAAATGTGAAGCACAAATATAATTACATGTTAAAAATCCAACATGTATGCAACTGCATATCGCACTAAGATTCATACCTACAGAGAAATTGCACAGACAATTCGAACTCACATGTATGAATTAATTAGTAATAAATAAATAAATATTGAAGTATTGTAAAAAGTTAAGGATCTCGACGACCTGATTAATAATAAGTAATTTTGATTTGGGGCTTAAGCGGTCTAAAATTGAGTAAAGTCATTAAAACTCAATTATCATCAAAGGCGTATTCGTAATTGCTTTGAATAGGGACAGAGCGATGCTATTTGGACTAAAAGTCCAATTGGACCATTGAAAGATGAAGGATCAATAACTTTATTTTTTTTAAGATTCAAAACTTAATTGTGATCTCCCTTGTGCGGCAGTAAGTATTTGTGATCAGTGTTCTTATTCATACCGTATTTACAGTTTTCATTCATACAGTAAATTACTTGTAATTACAAAATTAAATAATAATATATATCATGTCAGGAAGGGTATCAGATCTCATCGTCGTGATTTGTTTGGTCATTTGCAAACTATAATTACATAAATTCATTAATAATTTCAACATAACGGTTAATTGTGTGATTCATCGCACTTGACTTGAATTTCAATTGGGAAATGTGTTAACTTGCATGTAAGAGGGGGGGGGGACTGTATATAATAAATGGTTCATGGAGAAAAAAAAATACTACTGGAAACGGGTAGATCGGACTAGAAAACGGAGTTTTAATTTTTATTTTTATCGTCTGTTAGTTTTGAGAGATAAATTATATCCAAATATGTAGGTTTTGTTTTAGCTCTTTTATTTGAACAAACTATTGGATTCCCATTCAAACCAAAATTATCTGGAAAATTGAATGTGCAGCAACAATAATTTAATATCGCTACATAACGTTTTGACTAGGAAGAAGTTACATAAAAACATTCATTTCGTTTTGAAGTACTAGAAATCATCCAAGTCTTTTAGTTGTAGGTTTTTTTTTGTTTTCTATTTCCCCACATATAAATCCTTAGGAACATATTACAGTTCAGTTGTATGCATTAATTTATAGTTTTAGTTTAGAAGCGATATATATATCTTATCGATGAATATCCTACAAAACCGTTGATTAAACACATTTAAGGAAAATAATTAATTTAGCGCAGAATTCTAGGTAGGATCAATGTTGAACAATTTTTTTAATTTTAACGCCGATGCGTTACGCTGAGCTTTTTACATCCGTCAAACCAAGTAGGCCGAATAAGTAAATGGCATCCCTTTTTCTTTATCTATTTAAATCCTATTTACAATATAATATTATTTTATTTATTCAAACTGTAGCTTATGGTGTAGTCATCGGATGAGGTAGGTGAATACATATCCAAGAAGAAGGTAAAGAGGTAGGCTGATATTGCAAACTAAAAAATAGGCTCACTTACTCTTAATCGCTTAAGGAGGTCAGACGGTTCCTCGACCGTGAGGATTGTACAATATATCATACGACGCAAGCACTTTCAAATTTATATATGTTTCATCAGAGTAAAGGGCTATGCCTGTCCAATATTAATACAAATTGTTGACACTAAGCCAGGAATTTCTCACTTTCAGGTCCAAACACAGACTGGCCAATTTACTCATGAACGTCTTACAGAAGAACCACAAATGAACCGGCGCTGCTGGGACTAACCAAATCATGGCTGTGCGACCTCTCTTAAACGATACAAACCTTTGCTTATTTATTTATCTGTATTTATTTTTAAAATAAACAACAATGTCATCTCATAAATTTAAGCATTCATGAAAATGTACAAAATAAATCAGTTTTTTTTTCCTATATCCGTCATTTATAATCCTCAAGGTCTGATTCTGATAATAGTTTTTAAGCTTGTTTATGTCAATGTTATCATCTCAAAGTAAGATGGAAAAACAGGTAAAAGGTGCAATAGCCAAAGAAACTGACGACTTGAAGGAGAAGAAATACATATAGACATTTTGAGTACTTGGGGTTATATATGGCCGCAAAGGGTTACAATATGAAATTATTTATTCTGCAAAGTAAACATCACAAAATTTAATTGTTATTTTACAATATAGTTATTAAAAAATTGATGAAAATACAATAATAGACAATTAAATAAACATTGTAAAACTAAATAGGAACCAAATAATAGCTAAAATTTAATAACACACATATTTTATTTGTAACAAGACATGACTAAAGAACTCTCATGGTTTACTGGTTTAAAACTTCATTCGATAATTGACGTTATCGAGGCCTCAGAAAACTGGGACCAAATAAGGTAATTTGTGTTGATTTAACTTAACGTAATTTAAAAAAAAATGAAATGTTCTATTACCTTAGTTGATTCCACAAGGGGCGATCCCTTCCCTTCTAGGCTGGTAATTGGAGCAGGTGAAAATAAAAAGATGGCCACTATAAAAGTGAATATTGCACTAATAGTTTTACCTAAATAAAAAGTTTTGAACATTACTGGTGGCGATTGGATCGCCTTCATCAGTACATACAGCGTTGTTTGCTCAACAGAACAATATCAGTGGACATTACTGACCCCTCTCCAAGAGAAATGCGGCCAAATAGATGGTAGATCTGAATTGTTTAATGCAGCTCTGCAATATAAATCATTGGAAAGAGACTACTTTTAAGGGAAATAGTTGAACAGATCTTACAGGATTTTAGATTTTAAAGGTAGTGAAGCGACCGCTAACTACATAAGATAAATCACCCTATACTCTATTGTATATATATATATATATATATATATATATTGTAAACAAATGTAAATAACATTACCCAAATATAAATCATTGTAAATATGATAAACAATAAAACATACTGCCAGGGCCAATTAGTTACATGAGATGGGACACCAGCTATCAGCCAGGCATATGTGGACCCGACCCCATACCCTTCCAGGTTCTGCCAGGGAACAAAGGAAAGCGACATCATTGGTCACAACAATGGCGATGCTTATTGGATGCGGACAAGGCTAGCTGGGTATATAAGTCGGTGATTTGGGTCCAGTATATCATTCCCCTGTCAACTACCGGCCCGTGGCTCCAGCTTGAAACTCTGAAACTTGACTGCTTCTTTATGAAAAACCTCTGCATCTCTTCTTTTCTAATCTCGCTATGTTTTAGTCCGGCGTTGTCAGACCCTACACCTTCCTAGTGGGAATCTCTGCCTTCGTCTCGCTAAATCTAGCACCTCCTTGGGAGAGACCTCTCCATAGTGTACAACGGTTGTCGCGGTCCTGCAAACTGACCAAGCAGTGTCTCCCGTGACGATTTAGTCTGCCTCTCTCCGGTTCACACTCGCCTTTGGAGTCCGGATGGATTTCGCCTACCCTCAGATACCGAGTGTGAATTCGTGGTCATTCCAAGACCACACAAATACCAACCTACCTACCCTATACCTCTTCCCCTGAACATAGTGCATTGTCGGGGCACATACCTATCAAAAAATGGAGTCAGATAGTAAAGCCGTCATGAAACGATTGTCCAGGTTATAAACTCAAACAACCCTCACTTGTCACCAGGGATAGGGTAACCAGGCACCCCCCTCGTGACGACCCGACAGTAGTCTTCAAGATTGACGAAGAGTTTTGGTTTGTCTTGGAAGCTCCACCCCCCCCCCCAAAACAAGAAAATTCCTTTGAGTCCAAGGCCCCAGGTAACAACAGACGACAATGAGTACGCTTTTGTTTATTCAGAGAAGGAATGGCTTTTCATTTGGAAGAAACTAACAAAGTTTTCTTATTTTTAAATTAAATAAAAAACCAATTAAACAACTCATATTATATTAGGAAACATATGACAATAATTGGCGGTTGCCTGGTTGGGTTTATTTTGGCGTAAAACCACTAGGTTGTCAACGCGGATTTTTCTTGTATTTAAACTATTTATATATAATTTTTACGGTTTACTGATGTACGAAAGAACACTATGACGTGAGCTGAACCCAGGCCTAGGAGCCATCCAGCGTCACCAAGGCACCCCAGTCCCAAACGTCAGCTGGTGTACAACCAAAGCCACGATCATGTTCAAAAGAATCCGATTGGAGGGTGTTGGTAAAAACCATACAAACCACCCAACTGTACATAAGTACAATATACCAACGTTTCTTCCATTTTCTTAAGCTTTTTGGTTTAAAAACAGGTGAAATCGAGGTCATGTCCCTTTTTGTACAAAGCTTCCCAATTTTCAAATTCTCTGTGTTATATACCTATGTTTACGGATACACTACCGATATTTTTATTCTATCACTTAACAACTGTTTTTCATAGTAAATTGGTCTCATTATTGAGGTAAAAACTTAAATATATACGTGACAAAAGAGTTTTAAAGTAAAACCCGAAATCTCACGTCCGAAGTGACCCTCTTTATTTAATCAGCTCCTCAAGGTCGAGGGGACCCCGTTCCAGGTGGGATCTATATTGGGATCCTTAAGGTGTTGGGGCGTTACTTTTCCCCCTGAATTCTTTATTCTTGTGCGCTACAAGTGAGTCTTCACTAAAACTGACAGTACAGCTACCATGATGTAAACAATCAGCTAATTTGCTGCTAACAGCTGATCAGAGAGAATGAACAAAGGACACGAACGACGTGCTGAGAAATACACCCGTCGTCGGGGAAATTTTAATAGCCTCCTTAAGTAATTTAACTTTTAAATAAACAGAATGCCATAAAAGTAGGTAATATAAAGGAAAAAAATGCAGAAATAAATTTTATCTAATAATACAAGTATATTTTAATTTTACAATTTTCATCAAATGTGTATTTACATTGCACATTTCACAATACAATTACACACATGCGCACAGATTATATCCTTTTAATTATTTACATATAAGAGCTTTGGCGTATTAATTATTCCACTGCATAAGTTAAGTGTATATAAGAAAAAAAAACAAAAAATGGGCCTCAACTTTATCCATTTTTCATTACACCTAGTTATAATTATTATAATCTTTACAAAGTATTATATGTCATTTTGATAACTATAATAATCATTACAAAATTATATTAGGAATGATAGGTAGAATCAATTAAATATATATATATATATCACAAATAAAATATTTCCAACGTAATTAGATCCAGAAGTCGTGCGTCAAGGCTGAATGCGCGCAGGCAGAAAAGCTGTCATGACGAACTCTCCGATAAATTTTCATTGGCCAGCTAAAACGCAAGATAATTAATAATATTAATCAAAAATAAAAGTTATGTAATTTTGAATAATTAATCATAAAGAAAATGTAAGTTTAATAAATATAATAATCGTTTTTGGAGCTGATGTTTGAAAATGACACTTTTCTGGATGTAGAAATTATCCACGCGAGAATAAGATGAAGACAAGAATGGTGTGAGGACAGGAAAAGAATGGTCTCTACCAGAGGATTTATGTTGGCAGCCTGTAGGGAGAAGAGGTCGACCCAGGTCTCTAGGGTATTACCTTTTGCTGGAATTTCTAATACCAACAAAATATAATATTACTTATTTCTTTGACGAACTTCAACCTCCACATTCCCCTACGTAGCGGTAAGTATTACGTTGGGATCTCTCAGACCCTTCTCCATGGAAGGTGACGATTCCACAGGTGAATTGGACAATGTATATATGTCTATATTCTATGAATGTATATTGTAAATACTGTTGCGATGAGAGAGCGAATAAAATATAAATATGACATGAATGAGACCATTCATCGTAATTATCTGTTGCCCTTTTTAGGGCAGAGTGTAATTTACTTCAAATAAAGATTTAATAGTAAATACTCCTCAATAGCTCCTGCCGTAATGGAAGTTGAAAAGCGTAGAATGGTACATTGTCCAATCATGTGATTACTAACAGTATGTTTATCTACTATAAAAAAGAACACTTTTCTGTCGATTTTACAACTTTTTTTATTTATTATAACCATTTAAACGATAAATAGAGGAAATAACTTATTTGAAGCACGTTCATATAGTGAATAAAATGATAAAAGTTGTAAAACATTCAAGACGTGTAGGTGACGTAAAGCGGGCGGAATGCTTCTGGGTCGCCGTCGAAGGTGGAAGACTTGCACTCTACCTGACTAGCAGGGTCAAAGTGGAGAGACCCCAGGCTGTTGGTAGACGACTCTTCTACAGCAGGCAGATTCCCGATGACCACAGGGACCTTGACCTTGGTTTTGGCACCACTGCTCTTGTGGACTTCCAGAACGAACTTGTAGGATACTTTAAAGAAAGGGTCGGCGGACGTGGGCGGTAGGGGAGGTACCCGGAAGTCCTCAGCCAGCCAGACCTGCCGTTTCCCAGGAAGTACATCTCCACGCTGCTTTGAGGCTACGATCCTCTTCAGCTTCTTGCCGTCTTTCTGTCTCTGGATGATCTGGACTAGAAGGACCGCCGTGGACACCACTGCCGCTTGAGTGCCGTTGAGGACTGAGGCGTTGACGAGGGCGCTGCGACCGCAAAGCAAGAAGACCCTGCTCACATCCATCTCTGCACTGATGGAACCCATGCAACAGAGCAATCCAGCCCTCTCCACACCACCGCAGCGTCTTCCGCTGTAGTCCTCTGGTAGCTGCTTCCGGCTGTTGACGGAAATGGGCACGGAGGCCTCGACCCCCTTCTCCAGGCTGCCCTCTTTGAAGACCAGGACAGAGTTGACCCGATAACTCACCCCGCCTAACGAAGAGACGATGGACGACGGGATGTTGGGTCGCAGGACCAGGCAGAAGTCCATCTCGATGTTACCTTCTCCGGCACCTCTGTAGTCCACTGGCGAGGACTCGGTGAAGATCTCTTCTGTCGACTCCTGTTCACCTTTTTTCCAGGAGAACTCCCCTCTTAGGTAGACGGACAACAGCTGGACCAACTCATTCTCCCGAGCCAGGAATCTTACTCTCCCTCTTACCATCTCACCCGTGAAGTACACCTTCAGTGGATTTTCCAAGATTATGCTCATTGGAGATTCGGAGTCGGTTGTAATAGAAGAAGGATCCATAGTAGCCAAATTAAATGGAATAAAAATAACCAAAATATTTTGCTGCGATAGATAATAATGAAATAAAACATACTTTTTAAAAAGCAGGTGGTATAAAATACATTGTTCATTTTTGCATGTGAATTCTACGGGCACATAGGACAGGTTATACTGACCTGAATAACGACGAACTACCACTTCCAAATAATTTTACACGTTTTAACTTAAATACTTTTATGAATTGCATTAATTTCCGATTTATGTGCAATAAATAAGTTTAGTGCCAATGAACATACGCATATTCTGACATGAGACCATCCAAACAAAATTTTTCTCTCTCACTTCTGACTGATCCAGTGTTCTTCACTTCCTGAAGGCATCGCTCCCGTTTCTGCAGCTCTCAGGCCGCGGGAATTCATTCTATAGGAAATTCCCCATTTATCGGTGGTGGAGGAAACAAATACAATTCATTCGTCCTGGTCACGAAGTGAACATTCAGGACACATGGAGTGAAAGTGGTTTGCTGTAATGTGAATCTTGTCGAAATTATTCTGTAAATATCAGCTCTGGTTCTTTGTATAGTTAATATTGAGTACAAAAGTGAAGGATTAAAAGTGGATCCGTTGTAGTCTATTTTTACAAAGAGCTAGGGCACACTATTATTGTAGTCTATTATAGCATACCCTGTTTACAAGGTTATGTTGGCGGCTGGGGGAGTTACTTGATCCGAGTGGTGGGCTCGTTGGATTGATGTTTACATGCAGGTGATAAAATTGAACGTTTCTAATTTAATTCTAATTTTCCGTTATTAAGTTAAATTTCGGTACCGAAAGAAAAATAAATAAAAGCAAACCAAAATATTGTGAACATCAAGGAATAATCATAAGACTAAATAAAGAGGTTGGTTTAAATATTCAAAATTAAACAGAAAATAATTATTTTTAATATTAAAGGCCTTAGCAAAATATTTTAATTATATAATTAACTTAGAATATAATTTGAGACTACTTCGAAGGACATCCAATCTCTCAATAGAAAATAAACTACTTATTTACAAAGTTATACTTAAGCCAATTCTGGACATACGGAATATGTCCTATGGGGGACAGCAAAAAAAGCAAAATAAATCCTTTCAATCAAAAGTCCTGAGAACAATAGTAAATGCCCCTTACTACGTCAGCAACAAAACCCTTCACAATGATCTGAATATACCCTATATTCTTGAAATCATCCCTTCCAAGTTCATAATATTCCATAGTAACCTATCCAATCACCCTAATCTTATAGCACAGTCATTGCACCGCACCACTCATCCCTATAATCCTCCTCGGAGACTAAAACGGCAGTGGCCTCGTGACCAGCTATAATTAAGTGATAGTGGGAGTCCTGGCAATGGCCAGTATCTCTAATAATGTCCTGAGCGTCTATGGCTCTCACGCTCTTGGTCAGCCTCCGTTGGCTCTTATGCAGTGACGCGGCTGACGTAGAAGCGTGGGGGACTTTCCAAGACTCCGCTTCCTCCTTCGCACGCGAGGGAGGTGACAACCATGTGGACTTGGGGGGCCTCTGGGCTGTTTGTAAATACTGTATGAATGAGCGAGTGAATGAAAATTGTAAATATGGTATGAATGAGAACATTTATCACAATTACTTATTGCCTAATAAGGGAGATTGTAATTTTATTTTAGTAAAAATTGCTGTTAAACAAAAAAAAAAAAAAGAATATAATTTAATTATGTAACCATTGTATAGATTATACTGATATTATACTGATACTGGGAAACCATGTATTAAGTTAAATTAATCCAGTGCTAAATGGTAGCCTAGAATGTTTTGTGATAAAGAGTTTGTATGGTTTGTTATTAATATCGACTAAAGAGTTTGTATGGTTTGTTATTAATATCGACTAAAGAGGTGTGTTTGATTGTAAATTGTTATATTTTCTTCTATGTTATTAAAGAATGTTTCAGAACCAAATTGCAATTGTTATTTACCTTCTTAGATCACTAAATAATAGTAATGTACATAAATTGTATTTATTATGTATGTACTGTTTATGTTGATGTACTAAGTGCACCATGTGGTTTTCGATAATGTGGTCTCGATACAACCACTCCTGTTCATTAGTTGATTGTCCTGGCAGTGTGACTAATTTTGAGTTCCACTGATTTTCCTCGAGTCCATTAGTGGGATCCTATTTATATCCTTATGTAATAGTCATAATCATTTTTTAATATCAGCCTAAGGTTCACCAAAGAAGAAAATTGTTATTACTTTTTTTTTGTTGTATTTTAAAACGTGGTGCATTTTCCATTTCTCAATGCTCATATTTTATTCCTTTCGCTTCATTATGAAACTTTATGCGCGTTGATGAACACAATGAGGGGATAAAACTACTTCAGAAATTCTCCGAACATTGAATACTCTTTGGAATCTATGATTGTCGACACGTAGTCGTGATTTAGGGCAAACATTCCGTTAGAAAAAATAACGAGGGTTCTCCCGGCCCCTTTCACCTCGCACTTCGGCTCTAGGAAAAAGCGTTCTAATCCATTCCCTATGTGTCCAGAAGGGAAAAGGACGGAAAAAAAAGTCTGACAGACAAAACGAAATGACGGAGAAAGTCGATGACATAACCACAGTGAAAGCGAACCAGCATTTGGCTTCGGAGGAGTCGCTATCAGCCCAATGGCAGAGTCTTATATGCAAGGCTCCATCCATCATTACGAATCGTTGGCAACTTTATAATAAATTAGAAGAAATAATATAGACGATGTCAAAGTCAGGCTTTGAAACAAGCAATCTGATGATGGCAAATTTCTGGATTACGTAATGAACTCATTAATTTGATTGAAAATTAAATCAATAGCTGATGAAACTTTGTCAGACTACTGGAATGGCCAAGATGACTTACCAAGACCATGACGTTAGAGGTACTTAATCTTTAGTAGATGCTACAACACAGTTACTGCTTTCGCAGATGACATAGCGGTGTACAGTAGCAGCATGAGCGCTTAGGTAGCTCTTAGACAGGCTGAAGTAACATGTAACCAGATCAGTGAGAGATTGGGGAGACTCAATATCTCTGTAAACGCGGGTAAGACTGACTGTGTAATTTTATCTTTTCAAAAGGGAAAAAGCCCACTACCTACTAGTTACATAGTAGGAACGGAGAAAAATTCACCAGCCAACAGCTTAGTATATCTGGGGATAAAAATGGACAGACACCTCCACTTTAGTAACCATTTTACGAAGAAGTTGAAGCAAACACGCACTAAGTCTTACCGGCTTACACATTTATTGACTTCCCCCAATCTATCAGCGTCTGAAGCTACTGATCTACAAGAGCATACTCAGGCCTACTCTGCTGTATGGTGCACCGCTTTTTCGTCATCTGATGTATACGACAGCTCGGCGACTCCAACAATTTCAAAACGGTATACTGATGAAAGTGGTCAGAAATACTTTATTCGAGCAGCGGAGCAACAGTGAGCTTCACGAGATCTTTGAGCTGCCTACGGTGGATGAATTCGTCCAACGTAGACATATCAAATTTTTTGACTCCCTGAAATACTTGACAAACCCGGTGTTTAACACTATAACCCCCGCTCTGTTTCACCATCGATGGCAGGACGCAGTCGCGGCTAGAACACTTTAGTCTTAGGTTCTAGGTTTAGGTTTTAGTTTTTAGTTTTCCGGTTGTAAGCTGAAGGTGAGCATCATCACCTTAGGTGTGTACGTGATTTATGGACTTTTAACTTCAAAAAGAATGTATTATATTTATGCACTCCTTCGAATGCATCTGTCTGTGCAGCAGGAGGAGAAAGATGTAAACTCAAATTTATTTATTTATTTTTGTTCATTGTCTATATTATCAATAAAGAGGTTTTGAAAGAAAAAAAAAAAACAAAAACAAAAAATAGTAGATGCCGATTAGTCGAAAAAGAAGAAAACAATTATATAAGTTGTTTAGTTTATCTTGTGCTTATATATTAGCATGCAAATGGACTATATGCATCTTAGTAATTACTAAACCTTGATTGATTTCCTATGCTGTATTCCATTCCATTTACTATCATTCACGTGCATGTGGATATTTAACAGGGGCCCAGCCGTTATAATCAACTACTTAAAAAAAAATGTAATTAATCTGATTTTTTTTTTGGTATTTATAGTTCATCAAACCTCTAATATATTGTACACATTTTCACCGCGTAATTACTTAATGCAGTTAAACAATCTTTTATTTTATTTCATAAATATTATTATTTCTTATTATAGAGGTTTACACTTTATTTTACATTGTAATTTTTTTTTTTATGATGCTCTTTTTATTTTGTCATCTGAATTTTAATTTTATTCATAGGGGACTTGTTCCGGAATAAAAAAAAATTTTTGTCTCCTAAAAAAAAAAAAAAAAAAGCACAATTAAGTAAGTCTAGCTAGCAACAAAATATTTACAAATACAATTATCTGATTAGATTATATGCAGTAAAGGGCCTGTTTGACGCATATTGTGAACTAACAGAATAATATTGAAACATAAATGAATACAGGCAAATGAGCTTTGTTAACGATTGTAACTAATAACGTAAGGCAAATATAGGAATTGTTATGAAGGAAAATTAGCTCGAAGGTTACTGGAATGTATTAAAATAGGAAATGATTAAAGACAATAAAAAAATAATAATGATAATAAGGAGATAAAGAACTGGTAAAGTGTAGGTTTAAAGATCTGGAGAGATGTCGAGTGACGAATACCGATGGGAATAGAGTTCCAAAGGTTTGTGGCACGGATGAGAAAATAACGGTCATGGAAAGAAATACAGGTTCGAAGGACGAGATTTGATAGAACTAATTAGAAGAGCTCCTTTAGAAGCTAAGGTGGCGTTTTAGTCATTATAGAACTTATCCATTTGTATTGGCAACGGTCAGAAGGATACATACATTTCAATTTTGAGTAGTGCGCGAAATGCGATCCTGAGTATAATATATGTTAGAAAAAAATTCATCAGCCGCTTTGGATCAGCAGAGAGAGCTGAGATGAGTCTTTGAGGGTGCTCTAAGTGTGACTCACTTAAGGAGATTGAGGTGAGGGGTTAGTTTCTGTATTCAGTTACAGCTGTACTAATTCCCAGAAAGAAAAACTTAGTCAAGTGTGCAGCATTACACCACGATATTAGTAATTACTCCATCTAGATTGATTTCCTTCATTGTATTCAATGCCATTTACTACCATTCACGAGGATGCGGAATGTTAACAGGGGCCCAGCCGTTTTATTCACTACTTAAGAAAAAAAAAAGTAATTAACCTAATTTTTTTTTGTATCTAGAGTCCATCAAAACCCTAACATATTATACACATTTTCAATCACCGAGTAATTAATTAATAAAACGACACGTTATTTTTTCCGGGGGGGGCTGGCTTTATCTTTAGTGCCATCAGGGGCGTTAAATGTGATCTCTCAGTGCTAGTGTTGTTAAAGTTCCGAACACGGTTTTAATGATTAGTGTTTTGTCCAATTACAGTTCAAAAATAAAAACCAAAAATTACAAATTATTAATCAGAGTAACAAAATATGTTCTTTGATACCCTAGATACTCGATATCTTTTAACATTTATCTTTTTAGCTCAGCCTTCAGTGGACTCTCAGCACTGTACTGTATCTGCACCTCAGCCGAGGTCTACCAAACTCAATTCCTTCACCCACCCTTCAAATAGGCTCCTCATAGTAAAGGGATCCCTTTTACTCCAATATATTACGTGTTATTATATCTTTCCCCCATTCCTCTTTTCAAATTTTGAGAGCACTGAAAAAAAAAAAAATTGTTTAACCATTATTTTTTAGTTGAATGTACGTTTTCAGCCGTAAATTAATCTAATGGAATCTCGGTATAAATTTTCATGTTTATAAATTTCAAACACTGAACTAACCCCAAGTGCCAGGAAATACGGGCAGAATACACAGGTGAAAAGATAAGGGTATCTGAGTTTGAAAAAGTCAAACCCAAAAAAATGATAATAGCTCAACACTTTAATTGTAATTATTTATAACCCAGAACACATTTTTTAATAGGGGGCTATCTGAAGAATTATGTTCTAATGGTAATTAAGTTGTATAACGTCCATAATGATATATCTATATGCCTAGCAACCACTCAGTTTTGTGAACTACTATTTGGTTAGTGATAACATGGTGGTCCGTAAAAACACCTTTGTTTAAAAGTTTTCCTTGTGTTCATCGTCATTATAATGGCACTTACAGCTAGGCTTGAATGATTGTAGAATAAGCCAGAAGTGCATGAATTTAAGAACTGTTAATGGCTCTTGCGCTTTTGGTCAGCCTCCACAGGCTCTTATCCGGTGACGTGGCTGACGGAGGAGCTTGGTGGACTTCCCATGACTCCGCTTCCTCTTTGGCATGCGAGGGAGTTGACAACCATGTGGATTTGGGAGGTCTCTGGCCTTTTTGTAAATACTGTATGAATGAGATCATTTATCATCACAGTTACTTATTGCTCAACGAGGCAGATTGTAATTTTATCATAATAAAGCTGTTTTTAATAAAATAAAAAACTGTTAAAGTTTATTAACGAGCCCCAAGGAAGATCATTATCTCTTGCACATGCAATGGCTACCGGTTCATCCTCTACCTTGGCATCTGTCTCTGTAATCCGGAAGATACCAAGAAATATTAAGAGAATTTTGGCCTTATTGAAAATTTATTTTCCTCCATTTAATAATAGTACATGAGAGCTTAACTTTTGGGGTTTCAAGAATACTATAGTTCAATATTTCCACACAGTTGAGGGCCTATTAAAGACTGTGACTAAAAATATCCCTACACGCGCTGGTCTGATCCGTATTTGACATTTGGTATTTTTATTTTCACGTTCTGGCACTTTGATTCATCCATGAGTTTATTGATACAATTCAGTGGATATTTATAGATAAATATCACAGATGAAGTATCACATGATGGCACATATGAGAATTAGTAATGGTGTACAGTAGGCAGACATAGGAGCCACGTACGAGACTGCCTGGGAAATACTCTGTTTTCCAGCCAAGGTGACTCCGGAGAATCGTCAAACATACTCATTCCCACGGTGAGTGTATACAATAAGCCTAAAGGTGGTCTGGCCTTTCTGCTCATAATATGGTGGCATTAAAGCGTTACATGCGAATCACCTCAACAAAAAAAAAGTAAAAATACACAAGACTGAGTTGGGATGGCTGGATCCTTGCGCCAGTCCCCAATACTTCTTAGGACCACTACTCTTCAGAACTATCATGACTAAAAAGACCCCTTACCTACAAATCCCACAATACGAAATCCTAACCCTCCTACCTGTATTTCCCTTCTCACAAATCAGCTCCTTATCTCCCACCAATCTAACAATTCATAGTTCATCGTTATTATTCTGTTTATTTATTATTCATTCCAGCAACCTTCCTTGTAATAATTCCTATATATTTTACCTCTAGTCATTACTTGCTTTTGATTCTGTATAATTATCTGGTATGTTCATAGCTCCTTCATTAATTATAAGTATCTGGACATACGGCATAGAGCTATGGAGGTCAAGTCGAACATCAAGCGTATTCAATCCTTTCAATCAAAAGTCCAATAGTAAATGCCCCTTATAAAGTCAGCAACAAAACCCTTCATAACGATCTTAATATACCTTACATTCTTGAACTCATTCCATTCATTTATGAAATTTCATGGTAACCTATCCAACCACCCTAACCCCGTAGCACAGTCATTGCACTCCACTACTCATCCCTATAATCCTCCTCGTGACCTGTTATAAATGCGTGACAGCCCTGGCAATGGCCAGTTTCTCCAATCATGTCCTGAGCGTATGTGGCTCTCGCCCTTTTCGTCAACCTCCACTGGCTCGGATCCAGTGACGCGGCTGACGGAGGAGCGTGGGAGACTTCCCAAGACTCCTCTTTCTCTTTCGCATGTGAAGGAGGTGACAACCATTTGGATTTGGGAGGTTTCTGGGATGTTTGTAAATACCGTATGAATGAGCGAGTGAATGAAAATTGTAAATAAAGTATGAATGAAAGCATTTATCATAATTACTTATTGCCCAAAGAGGCAGGTTGTAATTATGAAACTATAAGCTTATCAAATCTGTGCAATTTTACGTATTTTGTTTCCTATTTTGTCCCTACTTGGTAAACTTAGGGGGCAGTGTCCAAGAGTAAAAGTTTTTTTTTTCATTCCATTTCAAAGTGAAACTTGAACAACTAGAGAAAAATTTAAACTGTTTTTGAAAACAGTTAAATAAATAACGTTAGAAGATACACGTGTAAGGTCTCCGACCAGGGCATCCACCGTCTCGCTCGACCAATCGTACGTACGCACTCGTGCCAAAGAGATACAGAGGTGACGGAGGATCCCCGAAGACCAGGAAACAGCCGACATACAGTGGTATGGACGGCAGAGAAGAAGTGGAGGAACAGAAAAAACAGTGTCTTCACGGAGGGTCGGACCGTTACTAGTTGACACTGATGAAGGACAGTTACGCTTATTCACTTTTCTTTTGACAGGGCATAGCGAATGTCCTCTGCACCTCCTCTGGCCAACAGAATATGATTGTTTTATACCCAACTGCTATTGTATAGAATTCAACAAAGAGAATCATTTATTATTTAATAAAGTGTCTTGGTTTTCGTTTGTTTAATAATCATTGCACTAAAATGAATCTTTAATCTAATTCTAAAAATGGAAATTACTAATTTACTGTCAACAAAAACTAAAGTAATTTTTTTCACCAAAATTGTGAATAAAATAGTATTTAGGAAGTGGCAACTCTTTTAGTCTTATAAACCGTAGACTAAACCACCTATAAACCAAATCTGCAAAGCCAACTATGTCTATCCTTTTTCCAATATAATCAGCAAACATCAAATAGTTCTAAATCAATTTCTGAGATTAATATCTAACAGTATCAGTGTGGAAACTGAGGATAATATCTAACAGACCAAAACTAGTGACATAAAAAAGTGACATCCACAAAAAGTATTGATAAATGTAAACACATTTACTGCTATTACGACTCGAGAGAATCCATTATTACAAACAGTTGCTATCATATGTAAATTAGCCGAAAATAAGGGCTTAGGGCATGCATGATACGTTATGAAGAAAGCCATTTTGTTCTTAGAATTAATGGATTGGAAATACATTGATTTTAAATTTGAAACTTACAGCCCTTTAAGCCAATGAAACATTGATCCATATGAACAAAAATTGTGAATGTCTGAGAACTCGCAGTGTAACACTACTGTTTTATATTTTCTATTTAGAAATCATAAAGCTCATCAAAATGTAAGAACAGTTACTTCAGTAATTCCTACATGATCTGTTTAGAAAAAAACAAGAGTTCAAAGATTCGATTAGCATTTCTAGACTACAATTAATAATAATTACAACTTCATTATGATAAAATTACAATCTGCCTCTTTGGGCAATAACCACTCATTGTGATAAATGTTTTCATTCACACAGTATTTAGAAACAGCCCAGAGGCCTCCCAAATCCACATGGTTGTCACCTCCCTCGCATGAGAAAGAGGAAAAGGAGTCTTGGGAAGTCCAAACGCTCCTCCGTCAGCCTCGTCACCGGATTCGAGCCAGTGGACATGATTGGAGAAACTGGCCATAGCCAGGACTCCCGCTGTTACGCATTTATAGCAGGTCACGAGGCTACTGCCGTTTTAGTCTCCGAGTAGGATGATGGTGGTGCAGTGCATTGGTTGGATAGGTTACTATGGAATTTCATGAACTTGGAAGGGATGATTTCAAGAATGTAAGGTATATTAAGATCGTTATGAAGGGTTTTTTTGCTGACGTAATAAGGGGCACAATAAAGAAGTTTCAAGTATATTATGCTATAAAAAAAGAAAATTGGAGTATCTCCAAATATATCTTCTCTTATAACGTTTCGCCTAATCAGGCATAATCAGACGGGACTACAATTTAAACGAAAATTTAAAGGACTGGAGGTAATATGTGTCATTCACTAACAAAATAAACCGGACTGAGCGAGTGAATGAAAATTGTAAATATGTTATGAATGAACATTTATCACAATTACTTAGTGCCTAATAAGGCAGATTGTAATTTTATCACAATAAAGAAGTTTCGTAATGAAATATTTAACATTTCCCAGTTTTACACACTATTGTTTTTTGTATATACTGTGGATATATTAGAGAGTGAGAGGGATATATTGTAAAGTCTTGCTATTGTATACCTTTAAAGATATTTTGTATAAGCAACAGAGTTTTACGTTATTTCCAACCCCATCCTCCGTTCTGCGCAGATATACTGTAAACTGGTTTCTTACAGAAGTTGCTGTATTTATAATGGCCACTGAATAGGAGAGGACAGTTGCTGGACAATCACGTACAATCTACCCGAGTCCCCTTGTGTGTGACATGAAAAAAAAAGTCCCGGTCCGCTAGGATATGCCAGCCATCGGGACATGTCCGCAGGGTTATAGACACACAGCGGGGGAAAACTTACAGCAGGCAACATGGAAATATCGTGTCGGAATCGTCGGTGAATCGCCCGTTACTGTTGGTAGTCTAGAGCATTGGGCATCGAACCCGGGACATCTTCGACAAGGTAAAGAGATTTGACATTGACTTGACTTCGTACAGCCGATTATGTGAGATCCCGGACCATTTTGTTGTTAATATATGACGTCCAGTGGTCACCATCTTGACCTCTGGCTGCTGAGACCAGAATTCGATCCTCGGCACTCACAAGGTTTTTTTTTTTGGGAGATGGGTCAGGTTTGGAACGACTCAGCCTCGTTAGGAGAAATGAGCATCTACTGGAATAAAACAATTGCGAATAATAAACCCTAAATTTAAGGTTGAGAGGTAAACCCTAGTGCTGACCACACTCTAGCACCTCAGTTCCAGCTACAACCTTACTTCCGCCCTAAATCTTCACATATGAATTCCCTAGTTGAAGTTTCCACATAGAGTAATTATTTTTTACTTGTCGAAATGGCTGACTCCATTTAGTGTTTCGAAAATTGCTATAATACATTAGTGCAGACTTTCTTGATATAGCATCCACGGCATTATAAAATGTTTTCTTGTTCGTATAAATAATAAATAATAGGACAACTAAACGTATCAGTGCAGGTGTTCCTCAAGGAGTTGTACCAAACTCTCTAATTTTTAATCTATACCCCGACTATATTTCGTTGGCAACATTATGAATCCTCGATGACGTTTCTGCACCATAGAAGGACCATCGAAGTTTACAACGCAGGCGCTCAGGAGGAAGTCAATCAAATCTCCTACTTGTTAAAAGTTGGAAGACAACTTTACCTTTCGCAGCGTGAAACCAGCGATTATTATTACATTAATTGGATACATTAATACAATTAATGTATTAATAGAAATTCTAAACTTAATATCCAAACTACTCATTCACAAATTTGTCAGTAAAGCCCATTGTAACTTATGAAGCGCCAAATTGGAGCTTAGTTAATCATACTGATATCAGTAAACATCAAATAATTAAAAATAAGTTTCTAAAAATGATATTTGACAAACCAAACTACAGTGCTGTAGTAATGTTGCACGAATTATCCATAACTGCTTGTGTACTAGATATTTTAAAAGCGACAACCACACACTTCAAAATATTGCTAACATAGATAAATCATCGTAGTTAAAGGGCTTAGGTTTGAATATATATTATGATGAGAAGTTTTTCTTTTACCATCTAGTTTTATTTTTGTCATTAAATTTATATTTTTTTCCTAAAATAAAAACTGTATGTACATACTTCAATGCAAATTTTATTCATAATCAAGAGCGATGAGGTTCCTGTTTTGTTTTTTTGGACTAGATCTATTAGCATATTAGCATAACAGTAGTTTTATTATCTAAATATTGATTCGAAATTTGAAACTAACCTCCTTTAAGTACAGTAATACAATTTCTATTATTACAATGTGTTGATATATAAAGGAGGGTGGAAGGCGTAAGAATAAATTCGAATATATGACATATAATATTCGAAGTTTCGATGTTAGTTTCCACGCGCCCAACGAATCCATTGCCCAGTTAAATAATCTTGTAGAGGAGAGTCTTTTAAAAAACTTTATAATGAATAACAATCAAAACACTGGTATATATACAAATATTAACCAGTTACACCGTTAGAACATACTTAAGTGAATGCTTAGGCACAAGTGAGGGTGTCTTGGCCCTAAGCAGATAAGAAAGGGTTTTTAGGGGAGGAAAATGGTTACTTACAAAAAACAAGGGGATAAGTCTTAACTGAGGTACACGTTTCTACTAAAAATGTAAGATATAATGAGCATTATATAACTGCCCTTGCACGGAGACTACGCGAACTTCAGTTCTCGGTCTCGGGGTAGTTTCAAACAATTAAACTTCTCTAAGAAGCTTTAAGAGTTAATAAGTTCAATGTTTCCTTGTGCGTACACAATATGTCTGCTTCTTAAGTCGGCACCATCATCCGATCTTTGCGAGTCCTGTTCATCAGATCTGTATCGCTTGGAAATTATCGGGCTTCATCCGTCGACTTCAGGAACTCAAAAGTGTTTTTCTGTAGAGCCCTAGTGTCGAGGTGAAATAAAATATGAGAATCATGGCATCTTATTTATGAATCCATAGAAAGATTGAATATGTTTTTTCAGTCGTCGTTGAATTTTTCCAGGTGAGTCAGGCAGTGGAATTAGGTATCTGTAGTCTGTCGTGATAGTTTAAGTATAATCTTCTAATGCAGTCGTGAAAGGAAGGAACTTTTAGGTCAGTGTGAACAGTATTGTTTCCTACCTCAAATGGTGCCCCTGTGATAATGCTTAGAGCTTTTGATTGGAAAATCAATATCATAGCGTATTAATAAATTTGGGCTCCATGCGACCAAATTGGTTTCAGCAGTAATTTACATGCCAATAGTTTCTGGTAAAGTTTTGAGCGTTTGTCCAGTAAAGGCTTCAATATTTTGAGCAGTTGAGTTTTTGTCGTTTCATTTTCGTTTGTGGTTTCCAAGCCTCTTATCAAATGTAGGTCCTAAATATTAAAAGTGTTACTTTGTGTCAGGTGTTTTGACATAAAATTAACCTACTAAGACGACCATAGTATTGGAAACATTTTTTTTTTAACTATATAAACATTTTCTTTTAATTAATCCTATGTTTTCGTAACTAAAATTTGTATTGAAATAATTACATAACGTAAACAAATTAGATTTAATTGGTTTTATTCTTTAATCCTGAGAATAGATTTTTTTTTACGTTTTGTATTTACTCTGTCCTTGACCAGACAAGGGACAACTGTGGATTGTAATATCTTAAAGGACGTTAGTTTCAAATTTCGAATCAATATTTAGACAATAAAACTACTGTTATGCTAATATGCTAATGATTTTAGTCTTAAAACAAAACAGGAACCTCATCGCTCTTGATTATGAATAAAATTTGCATTGAAGTATGTACATACAAATTTTTTTTTAGGAAAAAAATATGAATTATAAACTTAATGACAAAAAAATAAAACAAGATGGTAATTAGGAAACTTCTCGTCATAATATATATTCAAACCTAAGCCCTTTAGCTACGATGATTTATCTATGTTAGCAATATTTTGAAGTGTGTGGTTGTCGCTTTTAAAATATCTAGTACACAATAAGTTATGGATACTTCGTGCAACATTACTACGGCAGTGTAGTTTGGTTTGTCAAATATCATTTTTAGAAACTTATTTTTGATTATTTGAAATTCGCTGATATCAGTATGACTATCTAAGCTCCAATTTGGTGCTTCGTAAGTTAAAATGGGCTTTACTTACAAATTTGTGAATGAGTAGTTTGGATATGAGGTTTAGAATTTCTAATAATAAATGGGGAAAATGATAAGATACAACTGAAAGTGAGCCTGTGGTATAGATACATTTCAAGATACTCTACAGTAGGCTACCATTCTAATTCTTAGTTCTCTTAATGCATTCCTACTCTACCTCCATTCAAGGGTCCCAGTAGAGTTCATCGTTGGCCGGCGGATGTTGGCTGCCCAGGCAGAACTTGAAGAAGATGAAGATGATGAAGGATATGGTGAGGACGGAGACGACCGGGTTGTCCAGGATGTTGGCCATCTCGATTGCTCTTGCCAACTGAGTAACTGGCCCAGCTTTCTCTTCACTTTCTCTCCTTATCTGTCATTTCCATGGAGGGGGTCGACAGTAAGCCACTAGGACTTCCACATCCTGTTCTCCAGAGGTTATGGATTAAAAAAGTGCCGAATGGATATGACTCAGCTCCAGCCATTTATAACTCAAGTATAGAACTCAATGTCATTATTAATAATGGTAATTAGTTGTGGTGTGTGTGGGATGACAGTCATTGGCTCCATAGCTTGGAAAAGAATCAGATTTGTTTCTTTGACTTCAAGAATAAGAGCTTCGCATTTTCATTTTATATATAATAGCTCATCCTTAAAGTAAATACAATTATTTTATTTCCAAAAAAAATATATATACATATATATAATCACGGTGGCATTCGAAGCCCGCTAGTAGGAATCCTTGCTTACACTCTTCAATTTTTTTTGAAAGACAGTTGCAAATTATAATTGAATAAAATATTAAGAAATGTAAACAATGATATAAATCATACAAGAAAACAACAATTTAAAGTTATTTTAAAGTAGAATATGTTTTCAGGGACAAGTAGTTACACAGTAGCATAAGTGAATGGGATGTTAACATTACAGAATTTGGCCATTTTTGAGATTTTCTACCGTTATCTAAGTTCTATTGCCTGATGGAACAGGGTTTTTTAAAAAATTTTTCTTAACAACAAATTTATTATGATAAAATTACAATCTGCCTCATTGGGCAATAAGTAATTGTGATAAATGATCTCATTCACTCGCTCATTCATACAGTATTTACGAACAGTCCAGGAACCTCCAAAGTCAACATGGTTGTCATCTCCCTCGCGTACGAAGGTGGAAGCGGAGTCTTGGGAAGTCCCCTACTCTCCTCCGTCAGCCAAGTCACTGGATAAGAGCCAGCGGAGGTTGACCAAGAGCGCGAGAGCCACATACGCTCAGGACATGATTGGAGAAACTGACCGTTGCCAGGACTCCCACTGTCACGCATTTATAGCAGGTCACGAGGCCACTGCCGCTTTAGTCTCCGAGGAGGATTATAGGGATGAGTGGGGTGTAATGACTGTGCTGGGGGATTATTTTTTTTCTTTTCTTTTTTTTTTTTCTTAAAGATATCATATATTCTAACATTTGTTTTCTAAATCAGAGAAAATATGAACTTCCATAAATTTTTAATACAAATATAAGGGATCACATCTTTTAAGCAAATAGGCAGAGTAGCCAACCAAAGGTTACAATATACAATTGGTTAATAGTATACTAGTTAGTTAAATTCCTTTATTGTGCAATAATTACAATCTGCCTTTTATAAGGCAATAATAATAGTATACTAAAATCAATAATACTTCAGTAGGTAATAAAATTAGTATTACAATCACAATATACAATTTACAATGGGTTAATAGTATTCTAACGTTACTAACACTTCAGTAGCTAATAAAATTATTATTACAGTTCAGCGACCTGCCCAATACCTAGTCGGTAGCTGAACCATCTGTGCTATCCTACCTCAAGCGATGCCTTTTCTAAAATGAATTTTCTTTGGCCAAAACAGCGTGACCCCAAGTACGAATATGGCGAGGCATTGTTTGAAAATAATAGCAATATTTGAATATATCGTGTTTAAATAAGACATTTTAACTGTGGTATTGTTCTTACTAGTATTTATAATCAACAGCCAAAGAAACATTTCCTGCAAGCTCGAGAACCAAACCCGGGACATTCCCAATATTCAATCGGGTGCTCTGACGACCTTCCAAATATTAAAACCTCTTTGGCCAGACTTCAGAAACTCAAATTATACACAGAAAGTGTTCCTGAAACCCACTAAAGACACATCCACTTATATTTTATGCAAATTTGCAATTTGTTGTAAATCATTGTTGTTTTCATTTCAGAGTCCGATTAAGCAGTGCAGCTGAAAATTCCTTGTTTTCATTATACTATCTCCTCCCGGTCATCTCCTGAAGCGTTCTACTTGCTCTAGTGTTCAAGTACTTGAAACTATTCCAGCAAGTTTGCATTTTTGAGGGATATCGGATTTTAAACTACTTTTACTTGATGGCCTCAATATTCTCAACTAAACAAACTTTCCCATTCATTCCCTTTATATATCATTTGTATTGAAATAATTACATAACGTAAACTAATTAGATTTATTTTATTTAGATTTACTTAATTAGATCGGTTTTATTCTTTAATCCTGAGAATATATTTCTTTTTACGTTTTGTATTTACTCTGTCCTTGGCCATAAGGGACAACTGTGGATTGTAATATCTTAAAAGACGTTAGTTTCAAATTTTAAATCAATATTTAGACAATAAAACAACTGTTATGCTAATATGCTAATGGATCCAGTCTAAAAAACAAAACAGGAACCTCACCGCTCTTGATTATGAATAAAATTTGCATTGAAGTATGTACATACAGTTTTTATTTTAGGAAAAAAATATGAATTATAAACTTAATGACAAAAAAATAAAACAAGATGGTAATTAGGAAACTTCTCGTCATAATATATATTCAAACCTAAGCCCTTTCCCTGCGATAAGTTATCTATGTTAGCAATATTTTGAAGTGTGTGGTTGTCGCTTTTAAAATATCTAGTACACAATCAGTTATGGATAATTCGTGCAACATTACTACTGCAGTGTAGTGTGGTTTGTCAAATATCATTTTTAGAAACTTATTTTTGATTATTTGAAATTCGCTGATATCAGTATGACTATCTAAGCTCCAATTTGGTGCTTCGTAAGTTAAAATGGGCTTTACTAACAAATTTAAGTAGGGCTTTAATAAGGTTCTCGTTCGTCACCTCTTTCTATTTTGTCGTTTTCGTGGATTATTTTTTATAGGTCCAATAAAAGTAGGACGGTGTCATCTTTTCTGTTTTCAGTTTCATCATTTCATCTAGGCGTATTACTAAAACGCCAATTGATGATGGTAATTACATAAAATAAACATATTTTAAGTAAATGATTAAGCAATATATTTATTAAGGTTTTGTAGCTATGCGAGATTTCTTTGTAATGAGTACGTGTTTGTTGCAGATCCCAGTGAAAGGAGATTTAGTTCGGAACAGGCAATTAATTTATCTACCTGTAAATAAAAAAAAATTGTATTTTTTTTTTAATCTTTTTAAATTTATTATTTAAATAAGTTATAATCTAGCTCGGAAGCCCAAATTAAAATTTTATACACGGCGGTCACTCAGCCGGGATGCATTAACGGTGGAATCTTTTTTTTTCTGTTAATTTAATAAATGTTGGAAATTTAACAGTAGGAAAAAACTAAGTAACATAATATAACAAAAATAACATAATAACATGCAATACTAAATAAAATTAAGTTAAGTAAATATAAAGTTAATTTTATTTTATTCCAATAGGATGTGTTTTGTTCGTGGATGTATCTTCTGAGACAATGACTACTGATGATGCTTTTAATTTGGTTTCATTTGTTGCTACGCGGTCTGTATAAGTGAAGTATAAAGTTACTCCTTGGTAGGGAATGGAACGAGACCGGGGTATTTGACAATGGTTTAAGGCTAAATGGTGGGTTAGCATTGGTCTACGTTTTAGTGAGTACTATTGTCTATGTAGGTTGTCGTCGTTTCACTGCTATATAAATAAATTTTCTCATGTCAATGTTCAGAGGTTGTTTCAAATTTAAATTTATGGTTTATTTAAATATACACATCCAGACCGAGGATTTCATTTTTTTAACTTAGATACCCGAAAATCCTATAATAAGAGAAATATGAAATTATAGTAAACAAATCCTTTTAAGTTATATCTACTAATGAAGAAAACGAAACAAAATTAACTTCATAAAATCTTTTTTAGGTAATCTTTACGTTTCATCCACGTGTCTGCCTGAACTAGTGATTGAAGTGTATACAAGAAATAATACATCGATTCCATTTGATTTGACATGTTTTTTTTTTTGTTTATTTTAAACTGTAATTATAAAAGTAATTAAAACTGCAAGGGAGTCCATTTTTCACGTGTTAGTTTCCTTAATTGAAAATAAAACCATTGCAAATTGTAAATTACAACCTAATAATCAACTAATCACTAGGCAATTAAAATGAGTGAGGTATCAAATAAAATAACTCATCAACCTGATTAATAATAGTATTTTTTTTGTATACCACAAAACTCTTTAAAACTGTCATTAAAATTAAAATTATAACTCAACCCTTGTTTTTTTATTATGTCTTTCAGACTTCTGTTTTATTTTTGCAAAATTTAGCTCATATATTACAATAATTATAGAATGTATGTAAGTAATGCACCCAACCGTCAGGCTGTCTCGGGTTTGAGTCTCAATGCTGTCAGTATATTTTGACTTTGACTAATAACCATTTGATCAATATTGAACAGGTTTTTTTTCCTTTAAATATTTAACATGCTTATGTTTACCTATCCATTTATATTAATACAAATATTTTTTTGTACAGTTCAGAAATTCGCGAGACCATTGACCTTCCGATCTACTGGCAATCTGCAGCTTCTAACCGTTGCAAAAAAAAAAAAAACCTGGTTAAGTTAAATAGATCAACTTCAGGTCTGTGGAACGAGCCCAGCGTTCTCATCCCTGAGAAGTAGGTCAGTACTCCCGATAATACTCGGATGTCTTCAACGGGCAATCTCGAAGCAGCAAAAGTAAAGTATAGGTTTTAGCGACAGTAGGATTCTATGGGTTTGAGAAGGAATCATATTTTCTCCGTAGACCCAAGGTGTTGTAAAGTGATTTTCGTTAATACAAATTTTATTGAATATATGCTTGTGGTAAGTACAGCTAAGCGAGTTACATTTTAAGAGTTCGTGCCCAAGGTTGGCAGCATTGCTAGCAAAAAGTTTTACTTTGAGAAATGCCATTGGATATCTATGATGAACAGCTAGTGTTATTTCGTTATTAAACATTGACATTTAAAGTCACCTTACATTCTCGAACTCATACCTTAATCCCCTAGCCCACAGTCATAGCACTGCACCACTCATCCCTATAACCCTCTTTGGAGACTAAAACGGCAGTGGCCTCATGACCTGGTATAAATGCGTAACAGTGCGTAACGGCAGTGGCAATCATATCCTGAGCGTGTGTTGCTCTCGCAATCTTGGTCAGCCTCCACTGGCTTGAATCCGGTGACGTGGCTGACGGAGGAGCGTGGGGGACTTCCCAAGACTTCGCTTCCTCTTTCGCATGCGAGGGAGATGACAACCATGTGGATTTGCAGGTCTCTGGGCTGTTTGTAAATATTTAATGAATGAGCGAGTTAACGAAAAATTGTAAATATGGTATGAATAAAAACATTTATCACAATTACTTATTGCCTAATGAAGCAGATTGTAATTTTATCATAATAAAGTTTTTTTATCATCATCATCATTTACAGTTAATTTCACTTGAAAACATAGTAGTTTAGTAAATAAATATCGGCAAGATGGTACCTTCAGTATCTTTGCTTTTCACAGATCTAACTTCTGTTATTCTATCTTTATATCATTTTATTTTATCTTTAATATTTTCGGCATGCTTTATTTTAGCTCGAATTTGAATATATTTTATTTTAGTTTCAATTTCTTTTTTTTTATTTTTACCTTTTGAGTACAATTCATTTACTTGTAAATTATTTTCTTATTCATTTGTATAATATATTATATATAACTCTGACTTGCATGAAAATATTCGGCTTGCTGCTTTATTGTTTCTCCCAGAACCTTCTCCACTGAACTATCCTGGAACAGTTTCTATAATCATTTTATGGCCATTATTATGGTATGTAGTTCTTTTACATTTTTTTCTTAGCGTTCACCATTAAATTTTTCATTGAAGTTTAAATATTAGTCACAGGTTTACTTTGGTTTTATTCAAACCCAGATACCCTTATGTATTCACTGGAGTGACAAACCAGGTACTCCTAAAAAGCCATTCACACCCTGTTCTATCGTCTATATCTTACCGACTAAGAAAATAAGCAACATCTCAATCAATAATAGTTTATTAGTTGTTCGTTTAAAAAAAAATAAGTCAGGCTAACAGACAACATGTGTTAAAATAATGATGAAATATATAATATACAAATCCTCCTCCTCCTTTTGTTGACACCAAGGTGGATTCTTGCATGATTAGGATCGCTGTCTAGGTCTTCCAAAAATGTCTACTTCCATATATCTCTTCGGTGAGGCCCTCAAGCAAGCATTTCCTTCCACCACAATCCTGTGGCACGGACAGTCCAAGGTGGTCGGGAGAGTTTAATGAACTGGCAGACGTCTGCATCGTAGCACAGCCACATTTTTCTACTGCGTTATTTCTTCTTCTCTAGGTTTGTTTACATCGCCCACTTCGTAGAACTTTCCACTCAAACCTAATTAGTGGTCGTTAGTTTGTTTTTGTCAGGTCCAGGCGGCATTCAGGGCCGAATGATAGGCTGGGCCGCCGGAAAGCAAAATAACACCCATTAGGTGCAATAATACTTGGACCTGTTTCATCATTCATGTTATTCTACAAATGATCTCCTTTCGTATCACAGGAACAACTACTCTTTACAAAGATTCAAATCAATTTATTTCCATTTTTTTTAAATAAGAGCGATCTTAGGTTATTA
Organism: Acanthosoma haemorrhoidale; assembly: GCA_930367205.1. Classification (NCBI taxonomy): domain Eukaryota; kingdom Metazoa; phylum Arthropoda; class Insecta; order Hemiptera; family Acanthosomatidae; genus Acanthosoma; species Acanthosoma haemorrhoidale. The sequence goes on along the minus strand of OV884013.1, from coordinate 17,247,486 downwards.
TGGAGTGAATCTAGTATTTTTTAAGTTGTTAATTTATAAAATTTGCTTATCCCTTACCATAATTAAGATCTCATTTATACCTTATAATTATTTAGGTTGAGTCATAAGTAACTTCCGTTTTTTTATCAGACATTTATTTTGCTCTCATTAAATAACAAAATTATATTACTTTTGACGAGTGCAGGACGCTTTTCATAGAGTTTCTCTTGCACTCTTTGCAACTGCTGAACGTGTCTATCCGCAGTAATCGTTAAATTTGACTTCAACAGCTCGTGGTGAATTATTCCTTGACAATCCACCATACACACAATAAAATATTTTTTCCATGGATGTTTGCTTTCGGATCTGGTAGGGGTGGTTGATCCTTTTCAAGCCACTTTCTTTTGCGAACTATATTGTCATAGGTAACCCATTTTTCATCGCCAGTAACAATCCTGTTTTAAAAAGGCTCAATTTTTACCCGTGAGAGCAGACTTGTGGCAATTGACATGCGATCTTCTTTATTCTGTTCACTAAAATTGTAAGGTACCCACACTTTTAACTTGCAGACTTTCCCTAATTTCTCCAGGTGGCGGTTAACAGTTGATTGTGATGTATTCAACCTTTCTGCTATACCTCTTGTTGATTGACGTGGATTTTGCTCCAATATTGCCTTTAAGAGGTTGTCGTCAAAGTCGGAAGGACGTCCCGCCTTCGGTTCGTCTTTTAAGGTCGTATTTGCAGAACCAGTTTCTGACTGCCCGATCAGTTATTAGTCCTTCACCATAAACACTGCATATTTTTTCAACTGTCGCCCTAGCACTATTGCCTTGTTTAAATTCCCAAAGCATTACATGACGAATATGTACTTTTTGACTCTCCATTTCAGAGGTTAAACAAAACAGTTTAACGTAACGTGTATCACACAAAACAGTTGACAAAAGACTGGCTGAAGCCTCGTCTATATAGTGAAAACAAAAACTTGTTGTCATGGTAACTCATAGCGGGTAGATACGAACAATAGATTCTAGTTAGCTGCACATAGATACCAAATCTCCCCAGGAGCTCACGTGCCCACGAGGATCCCCCAGCGATGACAGCTCAGGACTTGAGTGGAGATAGCAGCCAGTGCTAGGACCCCATGGTACTATCATTGTGAAGGCAAGAGCTTGTGATGTTGAAGAGAGCGCTCGTTGACAATTGTGCTAAAGACTTTTGACAGGAATGTTTGAATTCGTTCGAAGGTTTTGGCTGTACCCCACAGTTCTAGTCCGTCTGTCCTAAACGGTTTTAATAACTGTATCTACATTCTCAATTAGTTTTCGAAAGTGAGATTAGGGTTTCTATTAAGCAGTCTGTAAAGTTGTCCAGAATGTCTGCTTAAATCAAGTCCTGTATGGAATCTCCACGTCAGTCTTTTATCCAGATAACAGTGTTGGGATAGTTTGAGGTTTTAGCCAAGTCGAAGGGTTAATTTGCGTGGACGCATTTCCCTTCATGGACCTGGAGCTCCCTACTCCCGTGAGGTAATATTGGAGGTTGCTGGGTCTAGTTGCCGGATCGGGTTCAAGCGAAAGAATATACGAGTCGTCAGCAAAAGTTCATCCCTTCAAACATCATCCCTCTTGATTGATTGAAGTACATAAAAATTTAGAAAACAACTAAAAATATATATATAAAATAAAAACCAGATGCTAATAGAATTTAAATTGATAAATTTCAAAAAGATAGATAGAGCTAATTTCACGGTTGTGCGTATTTAGTAATTATGCAGTCTGCATAAACCTCAAGGTACTTTAAAATACGCTATCAGTCTAATTTATATTATTTTAATTCTAGGCAATTTTTTTACATTTCTCATTATTTTTTCGTTATCAGTAACCGATGCTTGGCGATACTTTGGTATGTTGGTCATACGCCTTGTATGAGTTCATTTTAAAAAACTGACCCAATCCAATATCCACTCGAACTTAATGATATTCAAATGAAACTTGCAAGAGTGGTGGGAATGTCCGCATCATGTGCAATTGTTGACCGCAGGAATCGCAGGTATTTTGCAACCGTGGGAGCCCAGACTGACTCTGCACTTCCCAGAACTGGAGCGAAGAGTCTCTGGGTGGTGTTATCCAACCCACCTGCTCCTTACCAGTTACATCCAGGGTCAGCGAGAATCGAGGACGGTAAGCAGGCAATGTTGTAGAACCAAAGAGAGGAACTGAGCATTCGGCGGAAATCATTTAAAAGATCGCATCCAAGTATACTTTGAGCGAATTTTGGAACTTTCTTTGATTTAAGAGAATAAACGAAAAAACTAAATTAATTAAATATATATATATAATGAATGCATGAGCTCATGATGTTGAAGGGAGCGTTTGTTTACAATTGTGCTGAAGACTTTTGATGGCAATGCTTAAATTCGTGTAACGTTCGACGGTTTTTCATAGCCCCTTTGAATTTACAGATAATTACATACAATTATAGATCCTCAGGCGAATCTATTTACAAATCATTTTTGTATTTCCTGCAGCATCGCTACATTATATACAGGTTTTGTTATTTTATAAAAAATATATAATTGAATAAACAAGTATAATGATACACATTATACGTGACTGGACTGGACTGACTAATTAAGGTGATAGGGCTCAACTTTTTGATCAAACTTAAACCTAACTTACATATTAATTCTTAAGCTAATTTTTCTCCGACAGTCTGTTGCCATCGATGCGGGAGGGGTGGTGGGTTCATAGAGTTAAGCACTGGTTTATGAGGTGCTGCAGCGCGTCGAAAAAGTTGATGTTTCTCCGGCGGATGAACTCACCCACCGATGGCACACCAAGCAACGGGTGCAGGTCAGCGTTCCTCAACCTCTTGAGAGAGGTATCTTGGCTGTTTGACTGTATTGCCAGTCAAGTGGATAAATAGCGGGGCACCGTACAGCAGAGCTGGCCGGAGAACACATTTATATATCATGAGTTTGTGACGAAGCGACAGGTTGGGTGAAGTTAGCAAGTGCGATAGCCGGTAAGACCTGTGTCGTACTTTTTCTATTTTATTACTAAAATGAGAAGAGAAATGGAGATGCCTGTCCATTTTTATACCCGGATAGTGATTTGAGAAAGCTGGTGAGTTCTCTTGCCCTCCTATACTATACGATTTTGACAAGGATTTTTTCCCCTTTTGGAGGGAGAAGATTACGCAGTCTGTCTTCCCGGCGTTTTGTGTACGGTGTCCAAATCGGTTTTAATAACTGTTGTTATATATCCTAATCCATACCTATATATCAGCAGGGAGATTACTTGACATAATTCATTTGGTAAAGTTAATAATTATTAACTTAATTATATTATGCAACAGTGGGATCATTTATCTCAACTAATAGTTGTTTAAAAACAAAATCCATTGCGGTCATTTCGTTTTGAATTGCGGGACTCCAACCAAGACAAAAAAAAAAAAAAATTAGATAGGCACTTGGGGCAAGTTGATTATTCAAAGGTTAGGATCCAAAGAGGTAAGCACTACAGATCACCCAGAATAACACATTCGTGACTCTACGACGGGTTGTGCTTGTTCTAATGCTTTTCACCCGGGGTACGATGAACTGAATCACGGCAATACCAAACTATTTGAAACCGCAAACCACAGGAACAATTGTTGTGATTTAGAAAAAAAAATTGCTCGTCTCAAGCGTGATGTCGTTCGGCCTTCAATAAACTTAGATCTTTTTTACAATTTCTTCCTTTAACATTGCGAAAGATAAGATTTATCCACTATGATGGAGTGAAACATACCCTGTTAAGTAGTGGTTATAAGAACATTATTGAATGATTATTATCTTGAAGAGGGAAAATAATTTAATACATTCAAATAGTCATGAAATATATTAAGTAGCTTTATTAATGGTTTTCGACGTACTATGACCTCACATTCAAGAGTTCGAGCGTTAAACGTTTTTTAATGAAACATTTTTATTACGGCAATAGTTAAATTATCATTTATAGTCATTAACAGCCAAAGAGAAAATTACTTAAGTAGGAAAATCGTCACTCGAGGTAGGGTGTCTCAGTTGGCAGAGCCTCGACTCTATTGGTGTGGGCCGGATCCGAGTCAAATCTTGCAAGCATTTTTTTTCTTTGATTGTTAATTATTAATAATTAAAAAAAAATAATTGACGTAACAAGAATGTTTGAGTTAACAATAAAAGCGGTGTGACGACTGATCCTATTAGGAAATAGTTGAAATCCTATTCATTGGTCTATAGAATGTTCTAGATCAGAAACCGTTTGTAGTCGATGAAAAATAGTCCTGTAAGTATCCCAACTTTCACACATGATCTGGACCACGGTCATTACCGTTTGTTTTCTTCCAGCGATAATCAGGAAGGCACAACAACGAAACTTGGAAATGTCCCACTTGCACCCACTTGACCAGTGTTGAATCAGTGGCCCTCACGAGCAGGGCTGAACGGTAACGGTCGGTTATCTTTACTCCTTCTTCAGCCATTGAAGGATCCGATACCGGTTTTAAGTAGTGCCGCTTTAACTCAAGGTGTGGGCTCTTTAACGGAACGGTATAACTCTGACCCACATTTATACTTGAAGCTAAACACACCATTTATCCGAGTCACGTTCCATTGACCTTCAGAACGGAACATAAGCTGTACGTCCTCCTTAGGTTGGTGGAATCCCATTAGTAAATTCATATCAAATAAATTAAAACCAGCAAATTAATGTAATAATAAATACAAAGTATAAGTATTAAACTCCGGTGGTATTTTTAATATTATACCATATCAATCAAAAGACCTGAGAACAATAGTTCATAACGATCTTAATATACCTTACAATCTCCAACTCATCCCTTCCAAGTCCATGAAATTCAGCAATCTATCCAACCATCCCCTAGCACAGTCATTGGACTGCACCACTTATCCCTATAATCCTCCTCGGAGACTAAAGCGGCAGTGGCCTCGTGACCTGCTATAAATTCGTAACAGTGGGAGTCCTGGTAATGGCCAGTTTCTCCAATCATGTCCTGAACGTATGTGGCTCTCGCGCTCTTGGTCAGCCTCCACTGGCTAGTATCCGGTGATGTGGCTGACGGAGGAGCGTGGAGGACTTCTCAAGACTCCGCTCCCTCTTTCGCATGCAAATGAGGTGACAACCATGTGGATTTGGCAGGTCTCTGGGCTGTTTGTAAATACTGTATGAATGAGCGAGTGTATGGAAATTGTAAATATGGTATGAATGAGAACATTTATCACAATTACTTATTGCCTAATAAGGCAGATTGTAATTTTAGCACAATAAAGAAGTTTCAAATATATTATGCTATAAAAAAATTATTTTGTATTTCCTGTAGCATCACTACATTATATACAGGTTTTGTTATTTTATAGAAATTATAAACAAGTATAATGATATACATTATACGTGACTGGACTAAACTGACTAATAAAGGTGATGGGGCTCACCTTTTTGATCAACATTAAAACTAACTTACATACTAATTCTTAACCTATTTTTTTCCCGACAGTCTGTTGCCATCGATGTGGGAAGGGTGGTGGGGTCATAGTGCTAAACACTGGGTTTGTCAGGTGCTGCAACTTGTGTCTCCGGCATGGCATGTTTATTTCTTATGTTATATTGTTCAATCGTTTGATGCTTATAATTGTAATGACATTGTAAATCTTTACAGTTTATATATATATAAAGGAAGTATACTTTCTTAATTTGAATTTACCGCACTGTTTCTACTTCGCGCGTCATTTTACTGATCGCCAGTAGATGGAGCTATCAGCAATATTCTAAAAAGTGATAGGATAGAGAAAGGTTACATTAAGTAACTAAAGTTGTAATTAGAGTGTGAATAGAGAAGTTATAATTATAAACTGTAATTGTCGTTTATTTGTTTACAGAGAAACTGATTTTTGTTTATTCACCCCACCTTCAATAATTGTCTTATACACACATATATATATATATATATATACATATATATACAAATAAATTATGAAATTTTTAAGTGTAACCAGATAACTTGATAAAGACCACCCTCATAGCCTAGTGGTTAACCATCCCGGTCTCGCTCAATAATTTTTTCTTTAATGGATGGATTTGGTTAGGTTTATTCTACCTGGTTAGGATCCAAGATGTAAAACCAAAATGGAGGGTGAGAGGAAACGCCTAGTGCTCATCACGCTAGTCATTAGCTCAGCGAATCCTTAAATTCGACAATAGTATTATTATTTTAAGGAAGATACAAGGTATTATACAGTCTGGCTGTCGTTTATAAAACAGTCTATATTTCCAACGGTAAAATCTCAGCGCTCTCGACGCTCGTGGGAATCCATCGAAATTATTTAGCTTTGGAGTTTCTTAGAATCTTCGGCTGAGGACCGTTCACCAAATTGGACCAATAATCAGACTTTTATTTTCGGCTTTGGACTATAAAAGAAAAAGTTGCTCGGACAACAGTATATCGAAGATTTGAGGCCAATTGGTCTTGTTTTATTGTAGGATTTAAGTGGGGGTCTATTACCTTCATTCACAGCTGCTGGTACCGGCCAATCTGTCTATCCTGCCTTTGTCATCTCATCTTGAGGAACCAATTCTGATTGTACTTATTTATTATTTGTTTTTAATTCTAATATTGATCATATAATTATGAAAAAATAATAATAAACAACCTATTTTATATCTCATACTTTTATTATTTTATAATCTTTTTTTCATTCATAACGGTGACTAGCGTCATAACCAGGGAACGTGCTGTAAATATGACAAAATGGCATGTCTGACGTAAGGTTCAAATCCACAAATGGTCTGGTACTTGAAGTCTTAGAAATGTATGTAACGAAGACATGTTACTTGACTTTACTAAACCAATCTTAAAATAACATTTCCGAAAAAAAACACATACGAAATTTTGAATTTTTACGAAAAAAATATATGTTGCATGTAGATGCTATTAGAATGGATGGGCTAAATGACATTAATGAATTCCTATGGTTTCTATTATATATAAAATATAAAGTACTAAGTTGAATCGAGATACCATCACGAAATGTGGTATATGCGTTCTTATATTATGCACGTTAACAGATATTTTTTCAGCAAAATTTTAAATTTTGATTTTGAGTTTAAAGAAAAACTTAGTGGATATTTTTTTTTATGAACATGACCTATTCAAAGCAAAAACCTAACGCACATAGAAATTATAACATATTAAAAAAAAAAAATTTTAGTAGCCAACGATAGTAATGAAATGACGTTCTGAATGACACCAATAGCTGTATCTTATCAGTATTCTTGCTATCTAAAAATAATTTTATTTGTTGATAAAGCGATTTTCATCTGTGAAGAAATGATTGATTATTTTACAATACTTTTTTTTCACTTCAGAAAATCACGTACCCATCCACTATCTATTGAAAAAGTTCAATTACTTTTTACGTATTTCATGTATATTTCAAAAATATTTAGTTCATAAATGATTTTAATACAATTTTAGTAAGATAAATAATTTTTGATTAAAAATTCTTTATTTATTTATTGTATTTTTCTATCACCATTGTTCTACTAGTAATTTCAATTACCCACTTAATTTTTTGGTGGAAAAGTTCTTAATAGGTTTTAATATATATATTTATATATCGATATACATAGATATAGAGGTTAATAATCCCCTAGCACAGTCATCCCTATAAACCTCCTTAGAGACTAAAGCGGTAGTGGCCTCGTGACCTGCTATAAATACGTGACATTGGGAGTCCTGCCCAGTTTCTCTAATCATGTCCTGATCATCTGTGTCTCTCTCCCTGCTGATATATAGGTATGGATTAGGATATATAACAACAGTTATTAAAACCGATTTGGACACCGTACACAAAACGCCGGGAAGACAGACTGCGTAATCTTCTCCCTCCAAAAGGGGAAAAAATCCTTGCCAAAATCGTATAGTATAGGAGGGCATGAGAGCTCACCAGCTTTCTCAAAGCACTATCTGGGTATAAAAATGGATAGGCATCTCCATTTCTCTACTCATTTTAGTAATAAAATAGAAAAAGTACGACAAAGGTCTTACCAGCTATCGCACTTGCTAACTTCACCTAACCTGTCGCTTCGTCTCAAACTGATGATCTATTAATGTGTCCTCCGGTCAGCTCTGCTGTACGGTGCCCCGCTATTTACCCACTTGACTGACAATACAGGCAAACAGCCGACATACCTCTCTTGAGAGGTTGAAGAACGCTGACCTGCACCCGTTGCTTGGTGTGCCATCGGTGGGTGAGTTCATCCGCCGGAGAAACATCAACTTTTTCGACGCGTTGCAGCACCTCATAAACCCAGTACTTAACACTATGAACCCACTAGCCCTCCCACACCGATGGCAACAGACTGTCGGGGAAAAATTAGGTTATGAATTAGTATGTAAGTTAGTTTTAAGGTTGATCAAAAAGGTGAGCCCCATCACCTTTATTAGTCAGTTTAGTCTAGTCACGTATAATGTATATCGTTATACTTGTTTATTCATCATATCATTTTTATAAAATAACGAAACCTGTATATAATGTAGCAATGCTACAGGAAATACAAAAATAATTTGTAAATAGATTTGCCTGAGGATCTATAATTGTATATAATTATCTGTAAATTTGAAGGGGCTATTAAAAAAAAAAAAAAGAAAAAAAAAGGAGCGTTGGGCGTTGGGGCCTTCCCAAGACTCCGCTTCTTCTTTCAGATGTGAGGGAGGTGACAACCATGTGGATTGGGGAGGTCTCAGGGCCTTTAGTAAATACTGTGAATTAGAGTGTAAATGAAAATTGTATATATAGTATGAAAGAGAACATTTGTCACTATTACTTATTGCCCATTGAGGCAGATTTTAATTTTATCATAATAAAATTGTTTTATCATCATCAACATTTAAAGTTAATTTCACTTGAGAACACAGTTGTTTAGTAAAGAAATATCAACAAGATGACAAATGAATGAGACCCTTTATCATAATTACTTATTGCCCAATAAGGCAGATTGTAATTACTATAGGTGAAAACATTTTGACTATATTTATGGAGAAAACATTTTTTTATCTGTTATTTCGATATTTTTTTCAATTCCTCCTCAGTCGGCGTTGAATGTTAGCAGGTAAGTCAAGTGGAGGCAGTCCTTGTGTCATTCATGTAGAATATATACTGATTTATAATAACAAGGGGATATAAAGAAAAAAGAAAATGTATGGTCCTAAACTTTTGACAGTGTATGTGGAAGCGGTTGCCATTAATAAACTCGATAAAAACCTAACAACCATCTTCCATTGGTCTAAGCCGACCACTTAAGGAAATATTCCATTTGTTATTGTATCCATGGCTAACGGTGAACTAACAGAATTATATTTATTTTCTCCCCCCCCCTCCGAAAAAACTTTAGAACATTTCCGATGTTTTTGCTTGGTTCTATTTCAATCCCCAGAGAATTTTTGTGCGAAAACAAATAAGTGAAAATCGCTCTGCCTATCACAAGTCATTTTTCGTCCAACTGGAAACGCTACGACAAGATGTGCGATGTGAATGGACACTGATACGTGAAAAGCAGCGACAGAAAACCTATTTTTTATTTTTTTTTTATAAATAAAAAAGGCGGCGGTTGGGCACGCACGACCCAAGATGGCTGACCACAGCCTGCTAAACTATTGCAAGTCTCAGATTCTCCTGTTCTTTGTCCCTTCACATTTCAACCGCAGACCCACGTAGGAGCTTGTCGCATATTTTTTTTTTAATATGCTTAAATTATTATTATCTGTTTAAGCGAGTCAGGATATGGTCACGGTCTAGAGAAAGTGGTGTACCTTTGCTACTCTATTCCCATCGATCAACAATCGAAAACCCTCAGTAGATAATAGAGAAATTCATCAACTGTCATTTCGCCGAACACTTCGTTGGAGCGTCAGTCAATTTCCTATATTCGTCGTTTGCCAACTGTTGCACTATTTAAATCAAGGCCTAGGCCGGCTCCTTATATTCCTCTAATATAATTCATCATTATGGAATCGGTCCAAAAATATTTTTGTATCTTGACATATAAGTAAACAAACAGAAAATGAATAGAAACAAAAAACTAAAAAGATAACTGCTTTGTCTTACTGACTAACTTCCATTAACCACCATTGTCATCAGATTTTCCACTTACTTATTGTCTTAGTTCATAGCTTATAACAAATCCAAAAAATGCTTCCCTCTTTCAAATTTGAGCACCTGCCACTGGTTCGGGTATCTCTGATAACTTCTATTAGTTTTGATTTAATTTATGATATTTTTCTATTCTATGATATAATTCTATTAATAAATGATATAAGTTTAAATATAAAATTATATTATTATAACTAGTACTCAAGGAAAGCCTTTGTTCCACTTTAAAATAAAAATCGAATTAAATTCTCCTCTCTTGAGAATAGCTTTTACAAGATGAAATTAATTTTGTATGAATTTAAAATTTTCTCAGTGATAGTTATTTGAAATTGACCATGATCCGATGGATTTCCCCCTAGAAATTGACGAGTTGTTAGAAGTATAGATTTCTTCAGAGGTAATGATGAATGATTGCCATTGAAGAAATGACTCCTGCAACGGTGGACTGAATACGAATGGGCCCACAATCGAAACTCCTCAGCAGATAATAAAGAATCATCTGTTGTCATTTCGTCGAACGCTTCGTTGGACCGTCATTATATTTTCTGTACTCCTACAATTCGATTTGTAGCCTGCATTGTCGGGTGATATAAAACAAACATCAACAGTTTGTAAATATTTCTATCAATGTAAGTTCATTACAATTGTAAAGTGTTGACATGCCGTATGAGACAGTGTGAATTATTTGAAGTATCGATGTAAGTTAGTTTTAAGTTTGATCAAAAAGGTGAGCCCCATCATCTTTATTAGTCAGTTCAGTCCAGTCACGTATAATGTGTATCATTAAACTTGTTTATTCCATTATATAATTTTTTTAAAATAACAAAGCCTGTATATAATGTAGCGATGCTACAGAAAATACAAAAATAATTTGTAAATATATTCGCCTGAGGATCTATAATTGTATATAATTATCTGTGAATTTAAAGGGGCTATGGGAAAAAAAATCTATCAACGAGAGTTGTTGCGAAAACAAAAACTCTTAGCACTAAATGACAACAGATGATTCTTTATTATCTGCTGAGGAGTTTCGATTGTGGGCCCATTCGTATTCAGTCCACCGTTGCAGGAGTCACTTCTTCAATGGCCATCATTCATCATTACCTCTGAAGAAATCTATACTTCTAACAACTCATCAATTTCTAGGGGGAAATCCATCGGATCACGGTCAATTTCAAATAACTATCACTGAGAAAATTTTAAATTCATACAAAATTAATTTCATCTTGTAAAAGCTATTCTCAAGAAAGGAGAATTTAATTCGATTTTTTTTTAAAGTGGAACAAAGGTTTTCTTTGAGTACTAGTTATAATAATATAATATTATATTTAAACTTATATCATTTATTAATAGAATTATATCATAGAATAGAAAAATATCATAAATCCACAGAAGGCGATTAGGGCGAAGGACATCCGAAGATTCCACCCCATGACTGTGTTTAGAATTGGCCAGGTAACATAGCAGGTGTCTATTAGGGCTTCTAGTGTGTCGTCGTGGGTTAGGTGTGAGGTAGGTCAAGTGTGACAGTCCTGTGTCTCTACTTTATCATGTGGCGCTGCACTTATCAGCCTGATTAAATTTGGATTGTCGATAATGTGGGATTTTTTAGCACGTCCACATGTCCATGTGGGTTTCAGTTATTCAGTATTTCTTCGATTCTCATTGGTCGTTTAACGCGGCTGTTTAAGTAAAAGGTACGGTACTTATATGTGGTTATTAAATCTTTTGTAAAGGGGGGGATGAGGTATAAGATTAACCCATTCCTTATGCTAAAAATATCTTGGCCAGTGACTACCTGCTTTGTCTTACAATTAACTTCCATTAACCAAGCCATCTTCTCCTCCCAGATTCCGCACTTACTTATTCACCATGTCTTACTTCACAGTTTATAACTCCAAATCATTATACCAAACTTATAAATCCAAAAAATGTTTCCCTCTTTCAAATTCCAGTACCTCCCACTGGTTCAGGTAACTCTGATAACTTCTATTTGTTTTGGTTTAATTTATTGTATTTTTCTGTTACTAACTTAGATTTAACATAATAATAATAATATTAATGAAGGAACAAAAAGTCTAGAGAACGTCATGGCACAAATTTATTAAAATGTTTAACGATGATAATGAGATGTGTAAATAAATAATAAATGAGATAGATGAGAAATATTTTATTAAGAGAGTTGAGCGTCGTCAGTGGTGGGAGTTGGCTGCGTGGTCGTCGTGGGAGTTGGCTGAGTGGTAGTGGTCCTGTTTTCCTCGACTTCTTCTATGTCCGGTTTCGCCGCTTCCAGGGCCGCCTGCATGGCCGGGGTCTTGTCGCCGTCCGGGCCCTCGAACTCCTGTGGCGGTGTGGGCGGGTACTCGTGGTCCTGGAAGCTGTACTCCGGCTGGGGCTGCTTGGCGGCGAAGAAGTTGACCACTGTGGAGAGGGCATCTCCCGCCTTGGGTACAAACAGGATGACCACGTCCTCGAACTGGGCGTGGACGTTGACTTCCCCTTCCTGGCGCTGGTCATAGAGGACGGGGGCGGCGGCCAGGGCGCCGATCTGCAGGAGTAACGTGATCGGACAGAGCATCTCGCCGACTGAGACCTCCCTCCCGCCGCTCACGATATAAACAGTTAGCCTCTCTAGAACCTGAAATGCTAAACAGCTTTTGCCGTCCACTTCATTAACGGGACATCTGTAAAAATGTCTTCCTACTCTCTCTCTCTCTCTCTGTCTTCCGTTATTTCCCCCTAGTCCTCTTTTCCTCTGCTTCTTGGAACCGCAATCGTCGCCTCCGATTAAGTTGCAGTTAGAGGCGAGTCTAACGGGCGATTGCACCCTCCTGATGGTATGCCATCAAGTGCTGGCTGCACACTCATTACCTTGAGTGCATGCATGCAGAAGCATAAATGTCGAGGTTCTACTTTAAGACAGGCGCTGAGCAACGGTATCCCGCATTTCTGTTGCCATTGTTCTTCTAAAGCCTACCGTTTCAAGTTTTGACAATTTACCCGACTTCCACGCCTTACTATCGGTGGGCGAACTGAAGTTTTTCCAACGATAGAGGAATCAGTAAAGACGAAAATAATTTTAACGTTTTGAGAGAACCAACGTCATTACAAAAATCGATTTTAAGTGCTCCAAGCGGATTAACAATATTTTGCACACAGGCTGTTCTGAGATAATGTTTCATCATTTGATTCTTCGATATGTTTTTGTTGAAATTCATACTGTAGTGTAAAGTAGCTCAAACCAATAACCGACGTGAAGAAAAATTAGAAACTTTTTCTAAAGGAGTGCTTAAAAAAAAAAAAAAGAAAAAAAAAGAAGAAAATAGAAGAAAGGAGAGGGCCGGAAACGGAGGAACTAATGGGCATGAAAAAGAAGAGCCTTAAACTGTCTGAGAAGTGAGACGAAGCTAAAACTGGGACAAGAGTGAAATGGGAAAATTAATCTGAGCCCAGCTGAGATACAATCATATAACCATGAAGGCTATGAAAACATATATCCATGAAAAACATAATGATAAAGTATACTTTCATAAACGGGACTCGAAAGTGATTTTCATATTGAGAAGATCTTCCACTTCTGCAGGTTGGGATCAGTTTGCCAAAATCAATTCGGAGAAAAACGAGCTCTGGGAAGTCGTGGTACGACGTAGAATTATTCACTTTCAGTCAACTTTTAAAAGTGTTTATTCGGAACGTATAATTTACCTATTTATTATCTCTTTTCATTAAACCTATAAACTTGGTGTTTCCTCATTATTCCTTCTGGCTTCTAACCATTTTGAGTGTAGAAAAACAAGTAGAATAGTTTTTTGGGAATCCCATATTGTAGATGTCAGAAAACCAAACGAGCGTGTTATAAATTAGATGCGATTGTTCTCTTATGCCACTACCTTCATCTTTGTCAGTTGATATAAAAAAAAATGGTGTTACCATCATCACGCATTTTGTTAAATACTTTCATCCGCATCAAACTTGTATTATCGTTTGGTTTTCTCACATCCGTACCGATTTCCCATTTGTAAACTATTTTGCCTGGACACTCTGCAACGAACTAACACACAATTTTTTGGTAATTATATTGCAATTTGACCAAACAGAATTAACATTTGAAAGGTCGTGACTGGAGGCAGGATAGGTCATGTGGAAGGGCCCCCGACTAGATATCTGGGAGATGCTGGGTTCGAGTGTTCAACGTTCCAGTATGTGAACTACAATTTCTCATTTAAGAAAGTTTGAAATATTCCGTTCTGTTTGACCTTTTCGCCCTAAGAGGTCGTTGCTCGATGCTTGGTGATAAGTTGGCGAACCGGTGGAAGACGAGAAGATCCATTAGACAGAGCGCAGATATCATGAGGTAGGAGTGGATGGCTAATTGGCCCCTGATGGCGGTGGAGATGCTAGACGGTAATGGCAAAAGGAGTTGCGGGCCTGCATTAGTGGCTACGTGCCGGCGGATGATTGCTCCAGCGTTCGTTGATCTTCGACCTCTTCGCAGTCCGACTTCTCTCCACTCTTTTCTGCTTCCATTGGATCTGCCTCTTTGGACCTTTTTAACAGCCATTGTCTTCAGCGCCATAGCAATCAGTATTCCGGCTCCGGATCTTTAAAACTCATCTCTCTTATGATCTTTCTCTATAGCGTAGCCACATGAATTAGATGTTTTTCTTACTGCTACGCCTGGACTTCATCGGTCGAAAGGTAATTCTTAAGAAATAAACCCCTATCTCTTATCTGCTCACAATATATTTTATTATGTGAACAGACAAGAGAAATTCAAACGGGTGGCCGGCCCTAAGAGACCCCTCATGCTACCATGCTCACCAGACGAGACAATGCTTTTTCTCTACATGTATTGAACACAATATGTTGATTTGCAACATTTTTAGTGTTTAAGCTCCATAGACAGTAAATAAGTTTTGATTAGAAGGGTAATTCAAAGTAAGAGACTTTAGTGTTTTGTTTAAACTTAATTTTTGTTTGAGAGGATTTCAGCAATATTTTTTTTTACGGTAATGAGATGAGTGGACAATTTTAAAATTGTAAATTCCTTTATTTTCTGATTGTTTCAGCTAGAGAAAATTAGAAAAAGGGTATGTAAATATTGTATACACGAACATATGTTAAAAAAAAAAAAAAGAAGTAATTGTTAAGTGTAGGATATGAAATGTGTTTGTTTTATTTCTCTTTCATTTCAGCAGTTTTATTTTTGTTACATCAACATAAAGAGAAGACAGTTTGAAGGACTACAAAGCTCGAGGAAGTAAAAAAATAGGACTTTGCGTATTAGAGGACAAGGAGCTTGGCTAAGCCAGTGTTGAAGATAGCAGAATACGGGCCTGTTCCCCTGCGAACAAAAAGTCGTTGTTTACTACAAGTTTATACTTCTCGGCCTACGTCGTCTACAGATCTCCGCGCATTGAAGTCCATACAACAATATTAAATGCTCCAGTCTAATAACTTTCCCATATACCAATATTAATAAACCCACTATCCTTAGAAATATTTCCTTTAAATTTCCAAATTTAGATCCTATTTCCACAGCGGGATCTCTACAATCCTCGTCAGTTATGTAATACTGTGAGGGATGGCAATATCTTCAGCAGAACTGTATACCTGGCTTGTGATTTCATAGAAGTCACTGATAGTTTCCAATTATTTTTATGGAAACATCCACTTCCTTTCCCAGATCTCCCTGATTCCCACAATCTTATCATTTTATTTTATAGATATATGTCTCAGCTTTAGCACCAGACAGTTCATTTGTTCATAGACATCAAACTATAGTATGTTACTCTGATCTATAAATCTTTGTACATACCAGTGTGTTGCTGTTATTAATAATAAAGTTTTTTTTTTTAAAAAGACTTTCCTCTATAAATATTATTTAACAGTCACCAGGAAACTGATGGAGCAATTTTCTAGATCTTCTGTAAGCAACCCACTATTCTGACTGGAGCGTCTGCGGCTCTTTCTCTGACTTTAATGTTGTTATCTAGCATTAATGAAGCTGTGGGAGCAGCCTAGGGGTTCTCTCCTGTTCCCTTCCTTCCTGGGTATTGTACATATGGCTTTAACGTACGCAGTATTTTAAATACAGTATGAATGAGAGATTGTACTCGGGACATTTCCGGATAATTTTTTCTTTGATCTTGACTTGGTTCTCGTGTTCTTTTAAAATTAGGACCGTAATTTTTTCCTAGGTAATTGGAGGTTCTCTGTTGTGTGATATGATACTGTTGTCTAGATTTTTCTATGTCAGTTAAGTCTCTTTCATTATTTCGATAGCGGAAGTGGTTAACGTTCTTTGTAAGTCGTGAAAGTTATTTATAATATTGCATCGTACAAATCTTCTTCATTCGGGTAAAAAATTGTTTTATACAGTGGTTGGTTATTAGTTTGTCGTATGCATTCATTTCGTATGTTTTCTGTAATTCATCTTTTGAATCGTCCAATATAATTCGTCCTTCTAATTCGTCTCGTAGGTTTATTAGTTTGTTTGTAAATGTTAACGGATGTTCGTTTTTGTGCACTGTCATTTCTAATATTTCCGTTATTGAACGTTCGATAGTTTTGTTGTCCCGGAACTATCTCTTAATCCTGTTATGAATTCGTCAATTGATTCATAATTTCTTCTGCCACAAAATTTTGCTTGGTCTATGAGTTTGATTCAGTATAGCTAAGAAATTGTCGTAAATTATATTCTATACGTGGGTTGTCTAATGCTCCTACTGTAGAGGCAACATATAATAATTGGTTTAAAAAAGTTACTAAGTCGCTTGGGTTTCCATTAATTAATTATAACTTTCTGGCCGTTCACCAGAAACAACTCGCTGTTACAGGAACAGTCCACAATCTGCTAGGCTCATCAGAAGCCGGAATGGACTATCTGTTAAGATGACAATTTCGCTGTTTGTGAAAAAGTTAATTTAAAAAAGAAATATCATGAAAGATTCTTCCCTTGCTCGGGGCATTTCCGGGTAATTTTGTCTTTAGTCTTGTTGGTATTGCATAGTGAAAAAATGTATGAATGAAATTACCAGAATTAAAAAGAGAATGAATTGCCATCATTGTACTGTGAATCATTGACATGAATCATAGACAACGAATTGAACCGTTTTGGGCACAAGCAAAGGCAAGAAAGAAAAAAGAACAGGGTACAAGAAGAAGTTTGATAGACTCATATATGTGTCAATTTTAATAGCGAAACAGAAATAGCGGTAATAATTTGTTCAACCAATTAATAAATGGCATTGTAAATTTTTGGCCACCAGAATAAATATGTTCAAACACTAAAACATCTTTATTAAATAAACAATTTCCCCGAACCTTTCATTGACAGATAATAGACTAGAGAAACAATCAGGGGTCTCTATTGCCAAAAAGACCCTCGGGATTTCGGAAAGTTCTTATTTTTGCTACTTTGTAGTCTCCTTTGAAAGAACGTAAATCTGGTAATTATTAAGTGTTTGTACGGGGCCTACTAATGATACTGACGAGACTTACGGATGGATATCCATCCTATATCCTATATCCTATGGATGGTCAGTTGGACATGCGCCTGTCCTGAGAGCAGAAGGTAACTCGTTCGAATGCTGTCCCTGTCGGTTAATAGCCATCAAACCAGTACACATAGTAAACCAGTAATTAATAATAAATACACAACTAACATAAAAAAATCTCAGACAAGACGTAAACATAAAACATTTAATCAAACTTCTGTATTGCCAGACAGATTATTTGGCAGACAATCAAAATGCCAAAGAAAGAAGAGTTGTAGGCATATAATTACTTACTGAAACCCATTTGGGCTTGTGGGCATACATCAAAATCCCACGAAGAAATTATATAGACATTTTTATGACAAACTTTCTTGCCGTTGTGAGTTCTAACGTTGTGAGTTTGTAACTGTCTACAATTGGCTTGGCTCGTCAGAAGCTGGAATTGACAAGTTGTTAAGATGACCATTTCGCTCAGATTCGCTATGAAGTAATTAATTTTAAAAACTAATATCACGAAAAATTCTTCCCTTTATCGTGGTATTGTCACATGTAATGATTGTTTTAAATAACACGTTAATGAGGTGGAAATGTACTTTGGGTGGCTTGTGTGATGAGAATTGCTGGTTTGGCTGCATCTTGGTGAATTATACGAATAAGCCACCAGGGAGCGAAAAAGTGTTTTTGTTCTGTGGACAAACGAGACGTGACCGATCCTCTGGCAACGAGCTACGTGACTCGCCGGCCACTGTTGTCTGACTTCTTCTGCGACGTGCTCTTCGTAATTTAGTTCAAATGAGGGCCTTCCTTAGGCTTTGCTTTTTTTCCCCCCTTCCTTGTATCCTTAATGATGAAGAGATGAAGAAGAATACAAAGAAGAAAAAACCGGAATCACTCGTCCTCTCGACACTCTATTACTTGCTCGTGTTATCTAGAAATGATAATCTTCAGCACGGACCCAAGTCCTTTCATTAGTCTTCTTCTTTGCTTGGTGATTATTGAGTGGAATTTATGAACACAACTACATCATTTTATCTTTGAGAATGTGAATAATACCAAAACAGGAATTAATAATATAACAGGTTTTAGTATTTTGGAACGGCTAACGGATTGCAATGTGACAGGATTTAGAAAGTAAGAAAAAAACGACACCATTTTTGTTGTTTCATTCTTTGTTATTATTAAACTATTAAACAATGGCTTATTTCATTATTGATCGATATTTGTGTTATATAGCCAGGCAAATATACATTTTAACTAGTATTGCTTAAGAAACAAAAAGGCGAGGGCTCCCGCTATTTGTTTTTGTTTATTCCTCCTTGGAAAACAATTGCTAGAGTTTTTTGTTTTTTGGCCCTTATTAACAAATTCAGAAAAGAAGAAGCGTGAAAGCCTGAGGGTTCACCCTTTAGACATCCAATGGCACCTTAACATAATTTTATTAACATTTGGCGGGTTATCTCAGCAGATGTCTATTCCTGGTTTTCTTCAGTCAAGTGTGGACAGTTACTTAATCAGTAAGTTCGAATGGTCTGGTAGTTTGTCATGAAAGCGTCTGTATAATTTCTCCGTGTCAGTCTGTACGTATGACACTTTACTTGTGTCTATGTGCACTTTACATGTGTCTATGTGCACTTTACATGTGTCTATGTGCACTTTACATGTGCCTATGCGCGCTTTACATGTGTCTATGTGCAGTTTACAATTCGTACGGCAGTGTTGTAGTTATTAGCCAAAGTACATTGGCCTGGAACCTCTGTATTTTCTGTGGAAAAATGTGGAATTTTTTTTTTTTTACATATGCGTATATCTGTGATTTATAATTTTAATACTTCAGTCTTTGCATCTCACTCAAACCCCGATATGGCATCCCATAACCTTCAAAAACACCTTGATGAGATCGAGTATTGGTGCAACCAATGGCGGTTCAAAGTTAATGAACCAAATTGTTCCCACATTACCTTCACCCTTTGTCGCAAGTCTTGTCCACTAGTTTATTTTAATTCCATTCCTCTCCCTGTATCCAAGACAGTACGGTACTTAGGGTTCCATCTCGGCAAACGGCTGACCTGGAACGCACATACGAGGCTAAGAACTATACAGACTCTTTGGACAACTGTACAGACTACTTCAAAGGACATCCCATCTCTCAATAGAACTAATCTACAAAGTTATACTTAAACCAATCTGGACATACGGAATAGAGCTATGTGGGACAGCAAAAAAGTTAAACATCAAGCATATCCAATCCTTTCAAGTCCTGAGAACAATAGTAAATGCCCCTTATTACGTCAGCAACAAAACCCTTCATAACGATCTTAACATACCTTACATTCTCGAACACATCCCTCCCAAGTTCATATAATTCCATAGTAACCTATCCAACCACCCTAATTCCCTGGTACAGTCATTGCACTGCAACACACATCCCTATAATCCTTCTCGAAGACTAAAGCGGCAGTGGCCTCGTACCTGCTATCCTGGCAATGACCAGCTTCTCCAATCATGTCCTGAGCATCTGTGGCTCTCGCGCTCGTGGTCAGCCACTGCTGGCTTGAATCCGGTAACGTGGCTGACAAAGGAACGTCGGGGACTTCCCAAGACTCCGCTTCCTCTCTCGCATGCGAGGGAGGTGACAACCATGTGGATTTGGGAGGTCTCTGGGCTGTGAGTGAATGAAAATTGTAAATATGGTATGAATGAATACATTTATCACAATTACTTATTCCCCAATCAGGCAGATTGTAATTTGATCATAATAAAGTGGTTCTTATTAAAAAATAATTTCGATCATATCTATAAATTATTTATTGGTTATTTTATTATTATTTGTTTTCCCCCATAGCTCTCAAACTTATAAAAAATAGGATGTGGGAAAAATAGAAGGAAAATTATTTTGGATTGATAGGTGCCTTTCACTAAGGGGAGTCCTATTTGAAGGATGTATGAGAAGGATATGGGGTGTGGGATGCCTAAAGGAGGCGGGTGGAATCAGGAAGGTAGTGAGAGTCTACCGAGGGTGGAGCCTAGGGGTACCTAGGCAAGGGTTTGTAGTCGGCCAGGTCAAGCCTAGCCCGGCAGGGGCCTGAAATAAGTTGGCCTCTCGGCCGGGAGATCGACCTACCCTTAGTAGGTAGAAGGGGTCACGTGGCTTCGGTTGAGTCGGCCGGGAGATCGACCTCAATCTCTCGGCTGGGTGTGGATCGTTCAGTCTCCGTCAGGGGGCTAGGGTTCGATCACGTCCATCTGTCTCCAGGCTTCGGCCGTCCAGCAGTGCTCCCATCGGACGGGCATTGGTGGTGGTTGAAGGTCGGAGAACAGTGGGTTGTGGCTGTGTCGAAGTGAATCGAAAAATTTGATGTGTCGTCTCTTGATAAAATCTTGGATGGTGAGCACTTCAAATTTTTCGTGGATCTCGTCTGCCTCCATTCGGTGGAACAGGGTATGTTTGAGGGAGGTGCGGAGAACTCTGTTCTGGAACTGCTGGAGCGTTTTTAGAGTTTTAGGAGTTAGATACTTGAACAGTGGGGTCCCGTACATCAAAGCATGTCTCAGGGTGCTCTGGTAAATCAGCAGCTTGAGGCGTACTGATAGAGCCGGATAGTAAAGGATTTAGGTAACTTCTTTCTTCCAGATTTATAACTAAAGATAATTCCTTGCGTCTTGGCCGGGTTGACTTTGATGTTGACGGCGTCTAGTTTCTCAGCAATGTGTTGACTGGCGCTCTCAGCAAATTTCAGGGCTCTGGAGGGATTGATTTTAGTGCTGTAAACACCGATGTAGTCTACATACGCCGATACCTCGCAGTTGGGGTACGAGGCTCCTACGATGTGGGCGGTGTAAATCTTGAACAGCAGGGGGCCTAGCACTGATCCTTGGGGGACACCGGCAGTGTATTTCTTCGGTATTGTTTATTTGATACTTCAAAGCAAACGAGCTCGGGTATTTTTGGGAATACAGGGCCCCATTGATATCTAGAATTGTTTTGGTTATTTTGCCAGCTTTGACCATGTCTGTAATGCTTTTATCTATATTTATGTTTACTTTGACCCATCTTGGTACCTGATAATATTTCAGTTTAGTTTTGTGATCCTAAAGAGAAACATCACGCCGTTATTTGATTTAGCTGCTGAAGTAAATACGAAGGAAAAAACCGTTTTGTTTCTTGAATCTAATAAGGGGTAGTGCATAGTGAAAAAATGTAGGAATGAAATTACCAGAATTAAAAAGGAATTGAATTGCCATCATTGTACTGTGAATCATGGACATTAATCATACACAACGAATTGAACCGTTATGGGCACAAGCAAAGGTAAGAAAGAAAAAAGAACAGGGTACAAGAAGAAGTTTGATAGACTCATATTTGTGTCAATTTTAAAGGATCAACAGAAATAGCGGTAATAATTTGTTCAATCAATCAATAAATGACATTGTTAATTTTTGGCCACCAGAATAAATATGTTCAAACACTAAAACATCTTTACTAAATAAACACTTTCCCCGAACCTTTCATTGACAGATAATAGACTAGAGAAATGACATACTTTATATTTCAAAGCCACTCAACTGTACAGGATGTTAGATCAAAGTGGATACGTTGGAAACCGAATCAATATATATATAGTTGTATGACGATAATTAATACAAAACTTTGGCTAATCCATGTTGAGACTTCCCACTATAAATAGGCTGAGCCCACGGCTCTCGGCCTCATTCACTCTCACAGTCACGCGACACATCTCAAGTCATTCATAGTAATCTTTATATTTTTCAACCCGTATGTTTTGTACTTCAATAAAGTGTTTTTAAAAAGATCTATTCCTCGTGGATTGATTTAATTATATATATATATATATATATATATATATATATATATATATATATATATATATATAATATAATTATATAATATATAATAATATATATATATATATATATAATTTAATAAATCTTTTGTTACAATGAATCATTTTCCAAATTACCGACAAAGAAAATATAAACAGCCCAATGCACATAGCCGACCAAATTTGTTTTTTTCATATCTTACACTGGGGCTGGAGGTGTGCTGGAGCGTGATCAGCTGTTTCATTTAAATTCCATAACATTTATAAGAAATGTAACAAGGCTATTAGCAGAAACAATACAGTCTATAATAAACCGCGAAAGGTGGCCGAAAAACCAACTGAACTACCTATTGTTATCAGAGGAACAATAGAGGCGAGAAGAAGCCACAAAGGGGGATGTCTAAGTCACGTTGAGAAGTAGAGATATAATAAGATGGTTAAAGAAGCGAACAGAAGAAGGTAGGATTAAGTAAACAACATCCGGTTTGTTCTTAGCACAAGTTTGTATTTCTATTTTATTGTACAAACGCTTTCGCCGCCTGCTATACTCCAATATATAGACAGCTATACTAAAGTGTATCACTATTACACTTAACAATTCGTCCGAATTCAAACTTTTTTCACATAAGCCAATAGAAATATATATCATAAAATCATGATATGGCAGTGCTGCAAGTCCAAAGTGCTTGTAAAATAGAAAACACAAACTTGTGGGTTGACAAAGTTAGACGTTGTTTACTTAATCTTAACCCTGTACCAGTAATTAAACCAGTAGGGTTAGTTTATATATATATATATGTAAAGAAGGTATACTCTCTTCAATTTGAGATTGCCGCGCTGCTTCTACTGACCACCACTAGATGGAGCTATCAGCAAGATTCTAAAAAGTGAGAGGATAGAGAAAGGTTACATTATGTAATTAAAGTTGTAATTAGAGTGTGAATAGAGAAGTGATAATTATAAACTGTAATTTTCGTTTCTTTGTTTACAGATAATATTGTGTAAATAATATGAATAATTGTTATAATATAAAATATAGTGAATAAAATTGCTTGCTTTGTTTACAGAGCATTGCTTTATTCACCCTACGTTCAATAGTTGTCTTACATATATAATGACAGCTTGAATGAAATATACTAATGAAGTATTGAATTAATAATTGTTTTGATTGTTTGCTTATTTTATTATAGAAAAAATCTTTTTTAAAAAAAGGAATTGATAATACATACATATTTCATACTTCCAGTTCAAATCATCAATATATTTCAAAAAGACAAGATCACATCTTTCTGACAATAATACACTCTTTGCCTAACACTTACTCAATGTCCAGACAGACTTTTGACAACTAGATAATTATTCGGGTTTTTTTCTGAATTATTGTGTATCTGTGTTACTATATATGTAAACATTACACTTTTTTTTTATATTTAATACTATATTGTATAGGCTTGTTTCATGTTATTTATTTTAGTAACGATTCATAGAGCTTACTAATTGTTTTCTAGAATGATTCCTTTTTCTATGTGAGGTTACACTTCATTTTCTCAGCTTTTACTCTACAATGTATGCACTGTTTATTATTTCTCTTGATAATTTTTTTTTTTTTTTTTTTTTCAATTTCTATCCTGATTTCATTTGTCTGGATCGAATAAGAGTGTCACAAACGGATACTCACTAGGTAAGATTTCTCTAGTCAGCTATGTACAAGAGTGATAACCAACAAAACCCTAATACTTGCATAAGCCCACGGCTGTGTACTCTCCTGCAATGAAGGATAATTGTTTACTGAAGGAGATCGAGATCCGTCTTGGAGAATGGCTGGGGGTGGCAAAGCATCTTGAAGACACCGGAACAACTAAAATTTTCTTTTAATTATTAATAATTAACAGCCAAAGAAACATATATTGCCAAGATCATGGAGACCTCTCCAATACCAACTGAACTATCCTGCCTTCAGTGACTTTCCAAATATAAATTCTCTATCTGCACCTTTGAGGTAAAGAACACTCTGTCACATTTCCCTACGTTTATAGGAGAGCAGTTTGAACAGGCTTTTAGTTTTAAAACACATCCTTGACTGTTCATTGTATTTTCTAACAAGTGGCACAATGCTATGATGCAAGGATATATTGATGAAGGGCATTTACAAGAGGAGTCACTGAGTGCCAGGGAGGGCGAGGAGTGTCCTGCGAGATTATAACGGTAAATAACGGAGCACAACTGGTGGACTGTTAGTCTCCACTCTCTCGCCACAATCCACTTTTTAATTCCACACCTTCGTAAATTTATCACTGACTGTTTGTGGCTCGACTCATTCGTCGGTTCGATGACCCGGGTTCCAGTCATCAGGCGGACTGTTAATCGGAAGTGCCTGACCGATGGATTAAACCTGCTGTAAGTCCACGTCAAACTGACTCAGGGGGGAAAAAAACATTACCACAATTAAAGCGTTAGATCAGAAAAGAGGTTTGTGCTATTCTGTTTCGGTTGTCCTTGGTTATTTTACAGATGTTGTCCAAACCAATGAGGATAATTTGGAGGCAGCGTGGTCGTTAATCTTTCAAAATAGCTTTAAACTTTCAGATCCAATGAATAATTTCTAAGGCTCCTCTATCCCCACCACAAATACAAAGGCGGGGGAAAGACTACTAGCCTCAATGTCAACCTGTGTACCTGAGGTCCTGTCAAATTCGCTTGCCAATTAAAGAAAAGCTTTTGAAGAAAAAACATTATGTAAAATGATTTATATTATAAATTATCTGTTTAGGAAAATCATCAGGTTATTTATGCATCGAAAGCATTGTGATAAACAGCAATATACAGTATTCTTTGCTATTTCTTTTCTAGCAGTACATATTTTTGTATCTAAATATTTATTAGATGGAGTATATATGGTTAGAGCCTCGGAGACAAATAAGCATAGAAGCCATTGACCATTAGTAATAAAAGCAGGTATGCTCTTTGGAAAGGCCAGACCCCAAGAGAAACCCTGACCTCGAAAATCAATGGAGTTGGGATTTTCCTTTTTGTAACTCAGGCATTTAATTAGAAGTGGCAAATAAATAAACCAAATTAATTCTTCAACATATGCGAATCACGACTATGGCGTGTATATTACGACAGTGAGTAATTTTACAATTTAATTTGACAATATGTAGTGTGATTTATATTGTAAATTGAAAACTATCTGTGTAGGAGCCTAGGTTCATCAGGTTATTCATGCATCGCAAACATTGTGATAAACAACAATGTACAGTATGCCTGACAATTTCTTTTCTAGCAGTAGTTTGTTATAGCATGTGCAAGAATTTTATTTTTTAAACACTACAAATGCTCAAGTCCTTTTGAAACAAAAAATGATCACTTCATTCACCTGTGACGGTTTTGTGAAATCACATTCCCCATTTCTATTTTCGTTAAAAATTACTAATACAAACAATTTGTATTTAAATAGAGACCAGTTGTATATTTGGAACGTTTTTAGTGTGAGTATTTTAGTGATTATATTTTAAACTGTGCTAACCATTGTGACTTTAGTAGTAAAATAATTAGCGTTGAACGTACAAATACGTTTTTATATTTTATATTATTCATTTGTGACTGGTCTGTTGATACTTACAGTCATGTATGTATTTATTTTTATTGCTTCATGAGTTTTTATGTTGATAATGTATAGCTGTTATTTATACTTATAACTTGCGTTATAGTAATCATTTATTTTTAAATACTTACGTGAAAATGAATGCGTGCATAACGTACGCACATTTTTTTCTTCAATCTGGATAGATTTTCTAGTCCCCTTAGAATTCCTTTGGATTAAAATATTTATATGGTTATGTAATGATTGGTTTCTGCACACCCCAAGCCAATAGAGTAATAAAACATTACAATTAAACCTGCTACGATAAAGGAAACCTATAAAACACTTTAAAGTGATAGAAGAGGACAACTAGAAACCAAAAAGAAAGATGACAGTTGATCTTGAGCCTTTTATGATTATGTGGTTGATATTTTTTTGTTTCGTCTTTATCATCTTTATGAATATTCTATATTCAGAATCACTCAGATTTTCAAGACATCTTTTGTAGTATATGACAACAGTAAGAAATCGTACAACAGTATTAGTACGATCAAGTTGCTAATTGACAGCGGTATAAGTGTTCTCAGTTAGTTTGTAGCAAGTACGGTAATATTTTTTTTTTAGATCCAAGGATCCAAGCCTGGAATAGCGATTTCATTTTAACACAAAAACGGTCCTTACATTTTTGCGCTTATATCCTTTAATTACATTTTTATAATGTCGAATAATAATCTATTATATTTTAGAGATAGGATCGTAAACTATGTCAACCATTCTGGCATTTATTTATAGTATTTGTGACAGGCCTGTGTATTATGTCTCTAGATATGAATTATAGTTATTTTTTACATATAGTTTTTTTTTAAGTGTCGGGAATCCCAAAGGCCAACAATTTTGAATTTTAAAGCTTTAGAACGGCCATTCATTCTTCTAAATATAAATACAATACTGAAAATAATTATTTAAAGAATAACATTACGTAGTACCTGTACGCCGTTTTCTCTCCCGACATGCCAACACTCAACGCATAAACGAACTGCAGTTTAGCCTACGCAAATGCGGAGTGATGTCCAAAAAAAAAATCTCCAAAAAAGTAGTTATTCACCAAATGACTTTCGAATTTGATACAATTGAAAAAAAAAAAAATTGTTAGTATGCATCTATTTATATCAAAGTTCGCAGAACCCACTCACAAGTAATCTATTTTATTATCAGTATTCTTAAAATTTATTTAAAGCATTTCTAAATGCGTCATACATGTGTACGGTATTCATAATGATTACACGCGATTTATTGAATCGAACTGTATATAATACATAACGACGACGGATTCGAGTTGGGATGTATTCACTTTTAATCAGGTCTTAGATTGTGTTTATCTCGTTCTTGGAGGAGAGAGAAATTTGGATCTCTTTGTGATGAAATTGTCAAAGTGACTGGGAAAATTATAGACGAAGGTATCCTAGGAAATTAGTGAAATTTTTTAAAAGCTGAAAACTTATGGATATGCGTGTACCAATATTTATTTGCTTTACACTGTGTCAAATTAAGAGAGCTCAGAACACAAATGGACTACAATGAAATAAAATTATAGGAAAATAAGGTAGAAGCAGTTTCGTATAAAGTTCAACGGACTTTGTGATGTTATTAAAGAAGAAGAACAGGAAACAGGAAATGGATAGAAAAATAAAAACGACAGATTTATAAGCTTAGCTCTTTGCAAAGAAGATATTTAGCTGGAATTATGAAAGAAAGTTATTCAGTGGAAAGAAACATAGTTTCTAGATGTGTACTCATTTTCAAAACTATATCAATCGTTTTCCAAAGAGGTTCGATATATAAATGTATATGTATATAGTTTAGTCGATTGTGTTTTTTTTTAAGCGCTGGGAATCCCAAGGCCTACAAAAAAGAATTTCAAAGCTTTAGAACGGCCATTCATTCGTCTACATATAAATATAATACTGAAAATAATCGTTTAAAGAAAAACATTACATAGTAACTGTATGCCGTTATAAGTATGTAAGAGGTTATAAGTATGGCTATTAGTCAAAGAGAAGACCTGTCAGTATATTTTTTAGCTTAAGGAACAATTGTTAAAAACTATACCAGTCTGATTATATAACACGAATTGTTATTAGAATAATACAGTTTCGGTCAAACAATCTTTGAACAAAGACTGAAACAAAACTTCAATACAAGAAAACATTGTCATGTACCACCGCATTGCATCCCGTTAATCGTTGCGAGATACTAAAATCTTGTCGAATTCGAATGAGGCTGTAAAATCTGACAGGAATAATAAATTAATGCACAATTTGCAATTTTTTTTATTAAAATTATAAAAATAAATAACCTATTTTGTATATACACCGAAGAGAGTCCGTCCATTGCATTATTTCCCTGAAATTCTATTTTTCGCCTGGTTCAGCAGTCCTGCCAACCTGGAGAAGAAGAAAAACAAATATTATATGAGCACGCAATTTATACAGAGGGGTAATTAAATCTTTATGGTTATTCAATACTTATATCTATTGGAGTATCATTTAATTCGTACGTATCTCTTTCGCTATTTGTGATTCCCTTGTTCAAGCAAGAGAAATAATAAATACTTTATGTTATATAGAGAACCCGTTCAATATAAGGAAGGCATTGGTAATAAAACATGGGATGTCAATGCTCATCATTTATTTAGTTAGTATTTTAAAAAAAGTATATATGTATATAATCTTGATGAGGGTATCAAATTAAAGTTCTTGCGTCCTGATTAATGGTAGACATTTTTTATTATTAAACACCTTTATTATGATAATATCACAATCAGCCTCATTGGGCAATAAGTAATTGAGATAAATTATCTCGTTCATACCATATTTACAATTTTTCATTCACTCCCTCATCCATACAGTATTTAGAAACAGCCCCGAGACCTCCCAAGTCTACATGGCTGGGATCGCATGGGAAGTCCCCCACGCTCCTCCGTCAGCAGCGTCACCGGATGTGTGCCAGCGGAGGGTGAACAAGAGCGCGAGAGCCACATCCGCTCAGGACATGATTGGAGAAACTGGCCATTGCAAGGACTGTCGCGCATTTATAGCAGGTCACGAGTCCACTGCCGCTTTAGTCTCCGAGGAGGATTATAGGGATAAGTGGTGCAGTCCAATGACTGTGGTAGGGGATGGTTGGATGGTTGCTGTGGAATTTCATGGACTTGGAAGGGATGAGTTCGAGAATGTAAGGTATAATAAAAACGTTATTAAGGGTTTTGTTGCTGACGTAATAAGGGGCAGTTATTGTTGTTCTCAGGACTTCTGATCGAAAGGATGTAGACATTTTTTATTTTGTTTGTTCAAACAACTATTTAAAAAAAAAATCATTAAAACTGTCAGTAATATTATATTCACCAGTGTTTTATTTTTTTAGAGGAGGGTTTTTTTTATAGTTTTTTTCCCTAGCCCGTTACAAATTACAATGATTATTTCCATTATAGTTTCTCATTTGAATCTATTTACGTATGAGTTTTATATTTGCTGTAGCATAGCTACATTATATACACGGCTTTATTTCGTATAAAATTATATAAAGCAATACAGTTATAATGATACACATTATACTCAACTTGTAAATGTATCGCTAATTGTGTTCGGGAGTTTATTAACGTATGTAATCTGTACGTTACTACGTAATTACAATGTACAGCAACGTCTTCACAAAAAATTCAGAGCGTAGACTCGCTACCCTCGTATTAACAGCTTCTAATAATATATTGGCTGATATCATTAAACTACAAGGAATAGGTGAGTAGCCATTATATGAGGTTATTCCGACTCGATCAGTGATTGCCTGTGACTAATGACATACATGCTTCATAGATGTGCAATCAATCACTGGGTGAATTAGGCATATCGAATGGCTGTCTTGGCGACAGTGACCAGTCGTTTTATCTGCCTTTAAGACCCTATAATTTATTTTATTTATCGCAATGTATTTTTTTGTAGGTTATAATTTATAGAAGATCAAATTGTATTCTTTCG
The DNA here is from genome assembly GCA_930367205.1 of Acanthosoma haemorrhoidale. Taxonomy (NCBI): domain Eukaryota; kingdom Metazoa; phylum Arthropoda; class Insecta; order Hemiptera; family Acanthosomatidae; genus Acanthosoma; species Acanthosoma haemorrhoidale. The sequence goes on along the minus strand of OV884013.1, from coordinate 17,217,361 downwards.
AAGATTGACAAACTTTCAGAAACAAAATATTAAGCAAGGAATTTGAATGTATTAAAAAAAAGGCCGGACTCCATCACTTACGAAAACTTGATCAAGAAGAAACAGATTATTTATAAACGCACCGAAAGTCTGAAGCAACAAATCCTGAAGTACACGGAATTAGTAATTTTTAATTAATTCTTATATATTAATTTGAATTCACTACTAAAGGTAAGCCAAAGGGATAAATTAAAATTTTAATTGTCGGATATTATTTAATTATATGGCCGATATCACAAACACATAAAAAAATACGTGAATTCTTTTTTTTATTCATAAAATAAATAAATTAGTTTTAATTTATAAGTACAGAATCGATTTAAAAGTAAGGAACAGGATAATACACACATCTAGCCGGGTGTATTTTCATTTCGGTAATACAATCACCGGAAAAAGTGAAACTTAAACCAAGACCAAACAAATCTACCTAACGGTTTCAGCCTACGGGTTAAAATCTTTGGCAGGAATGTAGGATACAGGCAGCCGAGATGAAAGTCTTCCGAAGAGTAATCGGTAAAACTAGATCATAGAAAATTAGGAACACAAAAAACACATATAAAGGAACATTGGACCGCGCGAAGTGATAAATTAAGAATCTCTCCAGGACTGTTCGACCACGTCCATCGAATGCCATTGAGCAGGCACTGGAAGAAAGTAATGGAAGCAGAAGGGGAAGCGACCTACAGGACACTAAAGAATACATTGGCCGAATCTTGAGTAAGGAATACCTACAGCCCCAATGGTTCCAACACCCTAAGGAATTTCATATTTATAGTTTTATTAATTATAAAGTATTTTTAATATTTATAAATCCATTATAGTCACTTTTTAACTATTTAAATAATCGACATTCATCGTCATTAGAACCTACTGATGTCGGTACTTTATATCGATGCTTATTACATTATTGTTAATTGTAGCACTGAGGATGACTGTTTGAAAGTCGAATAGGAACAAATATAAAACTTTGCGAAGAGATCTTGTGTTCCTTTTGTTCTACCCGAAAGACTCGAGCGGTTCGTAATTTAATGGTTTAATGGAGTCACCCGCGTAGGAATAGCAAGTCGTTGGGCTCAAGGGAATTGAGGGTGTGGGAAGAAGAGGTGGCGTTAGTATGTAGAATGCAGACGAACCAGTTATAGGGGGCTCAGGATGACCTGCTGGTGCTAGGAGACCGTTAAAGGTGTCTCCCGGATGGCTATCTCGCAGGGAGGTGACGGAGCAACTGTGTCACGAGTGGAGTCGTTAGGACAGAAGTGTAGAGTAACAGGCAATCAACCATTTCGATGAACTTTCTAATTACCCCATCTTAAGTTTTATTAACATAAAGACTTAAAAGAAGTTTCTCTAGCGAGCCCAATTCATGGGTACATGGGGTTTGTCACCGTTGCCACAGAAAAAAACAACAATAAAATAATTTTATTTAATATTTTTAGTTTGTATTTAAATGATTAATAAAACTTGAGAAAAAGGATCTACGAAAGATGTATCGGTTAATAAATGTGAGGGAGCTGACAAAAAAGTGGATTTGGGAGGCCTCTGGGCTTTTGTAAATATTGTATGAATGAGCGAGTGAATGATGAATTGTAAATATGGTATGAATGAGAACATTTATCTCAATTACTTATTGCCTAACAAGTCAGATTGTAATTTATCATAATAAAGAATATTATAGTAGCAAATAAAAAATAATCCGAGAAAGACAGACAAGAATATGTAGAAAGCTTGAAGGTCCAAAGGCGGTGGTTCGAGCGAGGGAAACTATGAAGAATATGTTGCCAATAGCGGAGGAGATAATTTATCGATACTCTTCCAATTAATACTAAACAATTATAAAAAGGATAATTTGTAATCTATTTACAATATATGTAATAACAATAAAAGTGCGGATTGAAAGTATTTGCATATATATAAATAAGTGCATTACAAGTAAGTTAAAGAAGGTGCTGTACAGATAATATGGTGCGGCCCTTGAATAGTTTGGCATGCGCAATGAATATGTCACTCTCAAGTTACAATAGGACATTATAATGCATACACATGTAAAATGAAGTCTTGCCTAGCCTAAGTTCTAAGTAGCCGCTTCTAAGCTCTAAGTTGCCGCTTCTAAGTACTAAGTTGCTGTTTCTAAGTACTAAGAAGTGGGCTGGATGCTCATGTTGTGGACCAATGCTCTAGATAACTAAGTGCTTCTTACTTATCTAGTATAGTATAGTATATATATATATATATATGTTTCACTTCTTATTCCTCTCATAGGAAAGATAAATGCTCCAAAGTTTGCAGAAAAATGAGATCCTTTCACGTCAAGTTCGTGTTTCAGCCTAATCAGGTCATGCGGTCTTCGAAGTTTATAGCAGTTGTTAAAGAATCCAAACTATTAAAAATATCTGTACTACATTATTCATATGTGGTCTGATAGAGGCACTGTAAATAATAAAACTCATTTTTTGACACTTTTAAGTTTGGTGGAATACACGTTGGCGATCACATCTTAAACACTTCTGGTTGAAGGTGAAGTGTCCTTCTGTTACTGTCTATTTCCGCCTACATTTATAATTGTTGTTTCAGCTGTTTAGTATAAGTTAGTTTTAGTTAGGTAGTTGTATGTATCATTTGGACTTGAACTGTGGGTTACAGGCAAACCTTCTAACATCAAACGAATCCAAATATTCCAATCTAAAATCCTCAGAACTGCTGTTAACGCATCCTTTTGCATTTCACAGACATCTCCATCTGCCAGCTGTCCTTGACTTTTTACACTCAAAATTTTCAAAATTCCACAAAAACCTATCCGCTCATCCAAATCCTTTTGTCAACCCCGTATCCAGTAACATTCATCCTGACAATCCTCTCCGTCGCCTAAAACTACGGTGATCTCGCTTTATCTATTGTAATTAGATGTGTAAGTCAAGGGGTCCTGACACTGTTCATAACCCCCTCTCATGCCCTGAGCGAATGTGGCTCTCTTGCCTTCCGTCTGGTCTTTGCTAGATGGTGAAACAGTTGTAGAGGGAGGAGGGGGGAACTCCGCTGCTTCCGGACCACACCTTTTACGTATTACGTAGCTTTATGAAACAGTAGCAGTTTTTAATGTCTGTTACAACCCTTTGCTTGAAAGTAATTTAGACATGGTATATTCAACATTTTTAAAAGAGGAACTAATGATTTTTTATCCATACTAGAGTACTCGTGTGTTGATCACGAGTAAGTACATTCACATCGAACATTTCAACATATTAGGTAAATCAAACTATTAACAAAGTCAGTCCTGACGAGCAAAACAGAAAATTAAAAATCACGGCGGTTGTCCCTAGGACTGTAGCCACCTATAGGGCCAAGACGAAAGTGTTTCAGTGGTTCATTTCAGCGAGAATAGTGTCACTATTTATGAACGGTTTACTGATCATCGTCGTTCAGTTCATTTTTCGTTCATTTATAGACAACTTTCATAACAGTTCTAATATGTCAAACTTCCCCTCAAATCAGGACCCTCAACTTGTCTAAACTAATAATAAAATAAGAAATCCAATTTTAATTTTATAGCCACGATGTTAAATAATTGGACAGTAGATTTTTTTAAAATTATTTTTAATCTATGAGGGGGATGAAGAAACGTATCTTTGAAATGAACCACCAAAGGGAGTGAATTGTTAACTTGAACCGACAAATAATACAATGAACAATTGTAACATCGCTTGCGTCGGGGATATTGATGGCTGCAATCCCAGAAACAGACTGGCTGTTTTTATTTTATCTTCCTCTTGTGGTATTTATTTGTTGTTCTTTTTCTTTATTATTATTGGTAGGGAACGCAGTTCCAGGCTAAATACATTTTTCTATCAATTCCATTGTAGACCGGATAGTCGGTCTCTACCTCAAGAGTGGAGTAAAAAGTCCTATTTCGTTCGTGGAAGACGACCTGGGAGGAAGACTGAGCTGTAGGACTACACCTTATAACTTTCTCCGAGGCAGGTATTTTTTAGATTTACTACCACAACTCCTAAGCTCATAAGCTAAGTTCATTCTTGGCTTTATTATGTCCCTGCATGATGATTTCTCCGTAATTGCGACATATAGTATAAGATTTGTTCGGTCTTTTCCTAGCAAGTAGAATTACTAAATTCTATATCCTTGTCGCCATATTTTCATATGTAGGGCACTCTTACATTCTCTCTGGTCTTCGCCAGATGGCGGTCTGTGTTGAGAAAAGCCCGCCTAGATGTCGTAATGTGCATATAGGGATTATTAGAGTGTCAGGGTTTAGTCTGTTGTTATTATTATAGCACTACAATGGTTAACTGCTAGTGCATTCTAGTATAAGTCGCTCGATAGTGGATTTTAGACCAGAATAGGTCCAGACTCCTAAGACCCTTAGGGTCACTGTAGTCTTAGTTATGAGGACTTGTACATTTGAGAAGATTCGCTGGGTGCAGGCTTCGATTAGCTGCTTGTACACCTCGTGCTCGAGGCGCCCGAACTCGCAGAAAGTAACACATCCGTTAATCTACATTATCCTCATAAGACCTTTACTACCATGACGCAATTGCTCTCTGCAGTTATAATGGCGGGACTTGTTTTATACATACAGCCCATTTTAGCTTTAGCGTGCTCACCAGATGTTTTATTTCATGTTAGGAGTGCTATATTATATGTTGCTTGTCATCTGTGAGTTGTATCACGTGGTCGATGTGTTCATTGCCATGTTCAGTTTGCGCATACCTTAAAGGAGGGGACCTGTATTTATTTATGAATATATATTCATCATCACCCAAAGCCTTAATATCTTAAGATTATGTATCGCTATTCGCATACGTTACAGCAATACCCGCTTGATTAATCTTTTACCTGTCTTGTTACCTTGTTTGCAGATCCCAGAAGTTCAAGTCCATACATAGCCAACTATTGAATTGTATGGTTTATTGTGTGTTGTTTACATCGTCTATAATGTCATAGTGCAGGATTTAATGGTATAATTTTCCCTATGTTTTAAATGACTAAACTACTCGTACTTTACCAAAATGCAAAACAAACAGATTATGTTTAGTAGCAACCGGAATTTGGTTCTGCTTTTGAACCGTATCCTGCCTGAGTCAATAGCCCCAGAAGCTGCCACCACCGAAGAATGAAAGAAGAAGTTGCTGTACTGACACTATACTAACTTGATGGGCCTCCTCAGCCGTCGACACCTTCCGGCCGGGTCCCTGTAAAACCCTGCCCCGCACCTCCTCGGAGGTTTGGTAGTGCTCTCCAGTACCTGGTTGCTCTCGGTGCTGTTGGTCTCCAGCTCTTTGATACCCGAGGGCTCGGTGCTGTTGCTCACCTCTGACACGAGGGTGCTGTTTTCTAAGACGGTGCTGCTACTGGTGCTGGATGCTCCGCCCGGGCCCCCGGGGCTCCCGTGCCCGTTAGTGGAGTTAGGAGGCGGCTTCACCGTGTACTCCCCGTAGTCGTATTCGTACTGAAACAGTAACACAAATCCATGAAAAACCTCATATATATGAGTGAATATGACTTAGGTAGCGTAAAAAGCAATCTATAGCAGAACGAAAAGAAAGTGGCTACGAGATATGCTTGACTTTTTTTAGTTTTAACGAGCGCTTAACAGCTATGCGCTTTCTACATGTTATTTTTTCTTAGATTGCTCACAACAAATTTTCTGAAGTGATTTAGTATCTTAAATATTATACTAGCAAGGCATAAACTCTTCATAACAGTACGGATATTGAAATTAATTTTGCAAAAATCGACCAAAATATTTAATATAAGATTATAAATAGGATTTTAAGATTCAAATAATGAAAAATCAAGTTTAGCAGGACAAAATTTAGAACCTCGGGTGGGTTTTAATAAACCTTCGTTTAAAGTTTCGAGCTTATCCGTTTATTTTGTTTCCCTTTCCTTTGTGTATCGTCAAGAAGCTGAACCATTTAAAGAAGAATCTATCCAAATTCAGGTGAGTGAGCAATTTTTCGTTTTGTTGGATTGAGAGAACGGCATACATCTTTTCGGGGTTTGATTGTTGAAAACCAATGACAATCAAAACCCTGAAAATCGGCCAAACCAACAAACGAAAAATGTCTCATTCACCGCAATTTGAAAGGTTTCTTGCAATGGTTCAGCTTCTTGATGAAACATTCTGAATAGAAAAGTTAAAAAAAAGTGATAAGCACAAACCTTTCTAACAATAAAAAAAAAGTGCAATAATCAACGTTTGTAAATTAGGGTCTTATAGTTGTATTTTTAAAGAGTGAATCAATTATTTCATGTATAGCGATCATCCCAAGGTTTCAGTAATTGTTTAAGTTCTATAATTTATTGTATTGTACTGGTTTTATAACTAACAAGGACCAGTGGCCGAAAACCAATGTTAAAATTAATATACTGGTTAAAAAAGAGAGCTACCTTACGCGAGACACAAACCATGATTTTCGTGTTTTGATTTTAATTATATAATGCTATTCGGTGTTATTACACATTCTTGTTACGTATCGCTTCACATTATCAGGAAGTAATACAATTAACGCATTTATTAATAGTAAAAATAATGACCATGATACAAAACCTAAGAAGTGTATCATCAACAGCTACACAAATATAACCGCAATAGTAGATATAAAAAGCGGGCTCTGGGGGCTCCATCCGGTTTGTAGGTGTGTGTGTGTGTGTGTGTGTGTGTGTGTGTGTGTGTGTTTACCTGTGCCTGTGCCTGTGTGTGTGCGTGGAGGTGTAGATATGAGAAAGTAAGACTTTGAGGTAAGTATTTAATTAGTGTGGGTGTGGCGTGTTTGTAGGTGTATCTCGTTACCTGTTGGCCCCCACTCCGAATTGGTTGTTAACACTCACACACGCACACCGACAAACGATAAAACAACATCTTCTGAATTCCACTAATACTGGAGATTGGTAACTACGGCAAAACGTCTCTCAGGAGATGCCCTCATAAAAGAATCTAACGTTACTACGAACTAACTACGAAATAGGTTAAATACAGTTTGTTCCCAACAAAAACAAAAAAAACTTTTGATGTGTAAGTAAGACTGTTTATTCCGAATAACTCAAAGGTTATCACAATCTAAATTGTAAATATTTTTGTTATATTGTAAGGATAGCGGAACATGTAATGACAATTTAGAGACAATTTGAATTGTAAATTATGTCATATTATCCCAGTATTGACTATATAAAATCTATTAAAATGGGTTAAAATACTAACGACCTATAAGCAGTATGTGTTTATTGACATTAATACTGGAGCTCATCCCATGTTACGTTTTACCTAAGCCAAAATGTAATAAGTATAATTTAATATTCAAGACCGGTGGCGCTTTGAAAATATTCGATTGAATGGGATCATTTGTTCGAGTGCTGCCCGTCCATTTGTCGCCTAGCTGTTTTATTATTTGACTAATATCAAGTACACATGATTTGTTTGTGGAAAAAAATATTTAAAGAGTTCACATTGACAGAAGCGGTGGTCAAATGAGTCTACTTTCTAAAGGAATTAGGCCAGCCGCTAGTCATATCTGATAAACACCATCCCCCTTTCCCGGATTACTGCTCCTACTACTTTCCTCCTTAGTGCAGCCTGCCTTTAAGTATCACAGGGATATAACGGGATGAAGGGTCCTGATTTATTTGTTTTTTTAAGTAAGAAAATCTTTTCTGTCTCATTCACTCATTCATGTGACATATATAAATAAACAGCCATGGGCCACCCAATTCAGCATAATTATTGCCTCCCACAAACGCGAACTGGGAAACAGATGCTCGAAAGATTCCCACACACATTCATCAGGACGAGAGCCACAGACGCTCAGGACTTGCTTGCAGAAACTGACCATCGTCAGAGAACTACCGCTGTCATGAATTCACTATAGATCTCTGAACTACCACAAAGGTCATTGATGGCCGAAGGTATATTAAGATCGTTTTGTAGGATTACGCTGCTGGCGAAATAAGAGGCATTAACTATCGTTCTCATGATTTTAGATTGAAAGGATTGGATGCGCTTGGTGCCACTGATGACTCGAGTATGTATATCCTAATTGGTTTTTGTATGGCTTTGTAATTAATTAAATTATATTTCCTTTGAGAGGTGGTGTACCATTTGAAGTAGTCTATGGAGTGAGTAGCGAACCAATGTCGCCTTTATATGAAACCTGTGAGCGTCCTTCGTCAATGGGTGATTGATATGAAATAGAGCAATTTAAATATTTATTTTCCTCTTGTAGGAAACTAAGAAATATTCCAGTAAAATTAGGAGCATTTGCATACTTGAAAAAAGGTCGTATTTCATCTGGCTGCCTGCTTGATTTACGATAACAGATCTCAAATTACAAATGTATAATTGTAAATAATTAACAGCCAAACAAAAAATTACAGACAAGATCAGGAGATGCCAAGAAGCAGGCTAATATCTAGTCATAGCCTCTAACATTTCAGCTGCTCAGCGACGAGTGACCACCTCACCAACATGAATTCTCTTTGAGAATATTCTTTCTTCGCTTTCCTTATCATGTTAGCCACGGATGTTGGACAAGAGAGAGACGAGATGAGCTATGCAGATGACGGCCTCCAGCTGCGAGTGTGGACGACCTGAAGAAGACAAAGACGGGCGGCGAGAACAAAGGGCATCGAAGAGCTATCGATAATGGCGCTGCTGACTAGATATTGTCAGCGGGTATAAAGGAATGCCAGGGCCAGTTATACAGTTATACTGCGAAGCCGTCACTTAAGGAGGCTGTGGATGTGCTTCCAGTCACAATGGCTCCTCTCCCGGTCACAATAGATTCTCTCCTAGTCACATATGCATTCCTCCGGAGGCATAACAGTTATTCGCCGATTCAATGGCTCCTGCCATCCCCAGTCTTCCCGGTGTCTCATTACCAGGACTCGAAATTTAACGCTTTATCGTTTCTCTGGCGTTCAAGCTAGAACCAAATTGAACCATCTTGAAGACAAGATATAACAGCTGAAATACTATTAGATATTTTTTTACTATTTCGAACTAAAGGCAGATATATTCTTATTCCGTCTATCTCCATTTGACTTTCACAACTGTGACTAGCGTCACAACTAGCGAAAGTACTGACGAAAATGACAAAATGACATGACGGACACGAAGCCAGAGCACTCCCCAATATTGTCGAAGCGAACTTTAAACATGCCGTCTTGAAGTTATAGCTGGTAAGTAAGGTATATAGACTGTGCCAATTTAGGTATTTTTAGGTTAGATTTAGGTATCAGTACAGTTTGTTGTATATGTTTCATTATAATGAGTTAATGTAGTCCTGAACGTAAGGAATTTTTTAGGTAAGTGAGAAGTGTATGATTTCGTACGTAAAAGGGTGCGCCTGTGATAATTCTTAGAGCCTTTGATTGAAAAATCTCGATAGTCTTCCAAGCGCATCCTTAACTTTGGGCTTCATATGTCCATAGTTTCTGGGACAAGGGAAGTTTTAAACGTTGGTCCAGTAAATTCTTTGATAGTTATTTTTTATTTTATTTTTTTTTTCCATAGCTCTCAAACTTATAAAATAGGATGGGGGAAAAATAAAGGAAAATTATTTTGGGCTAATGAGTGCTTTTCACTAAGGGGAGTCCCCCATTTGAAGGATGTATGATAGTTTAAGCCGCAATAAAGTTGTATCAAAGTTTGGTTGTCATAATTTACGGAGGAAAGTAAAAATCACGGATAAGGATTAAGTTGAGTAAAATTTAGTTTTCCACCATTCATTAGTTAAGCTGAGGAAAGTAATTTTGAAGTTTTAGAGAAGCTAAAGTTTTATTGACCAGGTTAGGTCTTGGTTTGTCTTGAACATAGCTGTGTAGCCTGTGTTACTTGATGTAATTGTATCATGAGTTGTGGTTATGTGAGCGGTAAAGATGATGCAATATAATGGAACAAATATATTACGCCTTGAGGGAACTTGATTGAAGTTTAATAAATTAAAACAAAAAAATGAAATACAGAAAAATTAATATTATAACTCCTGCCGATGTTTTTAAAAATTTGAAAATTTAAATTAAAATTTAACTAAACTCTTAAATATATGAAAACTGAAACTAAAGCTAAAAAGAAAGCAGATTGAGATTGAAAGAAAAATCAGAAGAGAAATTAAATCAAACCAACGATAAATATGTTGTTTTTTTCCCGTTTTTTTTTTGTTTTTTTTTAAGCTATCTAATTATAAGATTAAGGATGAGGGGAAAATAAAGGAATATTTGGGTCGAGCGGATCCTTGTACCAGGAGCACCTGCTTGAAGATGGTGTGAAGGAATTAAGGAGTGTGGGAAGCCTCGGTAGAGGTTGATTGTTGCGGTGCAGTGGTGAGAGTCCACCATTGACAAAGGCATGAACTAACAGTAAAAAAATATTTGCTTTCATAAATAAATATTTATATCACAATAAATAATAAACTAATCACTAAAACTAAAAAAAAAAATATTGATTTTTCCACGAAGCAAATCAACGTTAGTTCGACCAACTTTAATGTCCCTTGGCCTTCTCTTAGTCGATTTAGTTTGTTTACATTTCTGTGGAATGGTGAAACAAGGACAGCGCACATTTAAAGCCTGCTGAAGTTGTTAGCTACGTGGCTGGGTACATCAATCAAACGTCAAAAGGAGAGCACGTAAGTTCACTTCTAGACTTTACGGTCAATCTATCTTCGTCCCTGCGGTGACGGGCATCATAACAATTTCACACTCACCTCGTCTCTTTGAACTTTCTCTACGATGAGAACTGTTTTCTTGCAAAAAAACAAAAACAATTTTGATAATTTTATTGCGAGATTAAGAGAACAAAGGCGAATTCAATGTTTCTCCTTCATTTTACACCTTATTTAGTTTAGGGACTAACAAAAATTGACTAATATTGATCCGAATGTCAGTTGCCTCTCAATAAAGTATAACAATAAAGAACGAAATATATATCAGGGAGACCGGAAAGTAATGTCATTTTTTTTTACATTAATTTTAAACAGATAAATTTTTAGCAAGTTTTTTTTTTTGATCAATGATGTAATCACCCTCGTTATTAGCAACCTTTTCCCATCTAGTGTGCAAATTTTCAATGCCTCATCGATCAAAATCAATTGGTTTTTGAGCAAAATATCTTGAGATGGCATTTTGGACATCATCCAAATTTTGAAATATTTGCCACTTCGAAAATGTAGCGATCGGAATATATGGAAATCCGATATTGGGTGAGTATGGTGGTTAAGGCAATACGTCCCACCCCAATTTATTAATTTTTTCCAGAGTTCTTGTGGAAAAAATAGGCGCAGTGGGGTCTTGCATTATCGTGTTGTAGAATAACGCCTTTTTTATTGAGAATCTCTGAGCAATTTTCACTTAAAGATTGATTTACTCGATCCAATTGTTCACTGTAAAGATCTGCATTCACAGTTTTTCCAGGTATCAGCTATCAACGACCCCAAGAATACTCCACCAAACACACAAAAGCGCCTTTTTGGAGTGTAAACCTGGCTTAGCTTTACTTCGTGCCGATTCATGCGGAGAGAGATTTTCGGATTATCATAGAGGACCCAATTTTCATTTCCAGCCTCACTAACCATACTCGCCCGATATTGCGCCATCGGATTTCCAATAATTTCGATCGCAAAATTTAAAAATTCGGATGATGTCCAAAATGCCATCTCCAGATATTTTGCACAAAAACCAATTGATTTTGATCAATCAGGCATTGAAAATTTGCACACTAGATGGCAAAAGGTTGTTGATAACGAGGGTGATTACATCATTGATCAAAAACAAAAACTTGTTAAAAATTTATCTGTTTGAATTTAATGTAAAAAAAAACGACATTACTTTCCGGTCCCCCTATTATTATATATTATATTATATATTATTATTTTATTATTATATTATATATATATTATTATATTATATATTATTATATATATATATATAATGAAGCAATGCGATTCAATGAACATTAAATGCAATATAGGAGATACTGAACTCGAAATCGTCCCAGTCTGTTAAGTATTGAAGGTCTAATTTTCGACAAATGCTTAATCATTCTTTTGCAAAACATATGAACTATCAATAAAACACCAAACAATAATTTATAAAATACTTGTCAGTCCTCCGACTCACCTTTGCACCGCTAACCTGTGCTAGTAACTTCCTTAAACTGAATACACAATAAAGTTCAAAGAATGATAACAAATTCGGCTTGGTGTTACCTCTTCATCTCCTGACCAGATGAAACTACTCACATCGACTTTATAGCATAGAAACATCAAGGACTCAAAAGTCGAACATCAAGCGTATCCAATCCTTTCAATCAAAAGTCCTGAGAACATTAGTAAATGCCCCTTATTACGTCAGCAACAAAACCCTTCATAACGATCTTAATATACCCAACATTCTCAAACTAATCCCTTCCAAGTTCATGAAATTCCATAGTAGCCTATCCAACCACCCTAATTCCCTAGCACAGTCATTGCACTGTACCACTCATCCCTACAATCCTCCTCGGAGACTGAAACGGCAGTGGCCTCGTGACCTGCTATAAATGCGTAACTGTGGGAGTCCTGGCAATGGCTAGTTTCTCCAATCACGTCCTGAGCGTATGTAGCTCTCGTGCTCTTGGTCAGCCTCCACTGGCTAGTATCCGGTGACGCGGCTGACGGAGGAGCGTGGGGGACTTCCCAAGACTTTTCCTCTTTCGCATGGGAGGGAGGTGACAACCATGTGGACTTGGAAGGTCTCTGGCATGTTTGTAAATACTGTATGAATGAGTGAGTGAATGAAAATTGTAAATATGGTATGAATGAAAACATTAATCACAATTACTTATTGCCCAAAAAGGCATATCGTAATTTTATCATAATAAAGTTGTGTATTAGTTAGATTACTGTATCAACTAGTCTTTCAGTTAGCATTGTAGGTTGTTTTTTTTTTGTTCCCGTTTTCCTATGTTTAAATAAGCAGATGTTTCAGTTTTACCTATTTTAGTTTAAGTTCATAAGCGCTCCGGCGTATGGCGACTATAAGTATTGAGCGCATGCCTAACACAAAACAAAATAAAGGAAATATAAAGGTAGGAATAAAGAAACACTGTAAAAAGAAGCAGAGACATACATAATGTGCATGATCCCACGGTGGATTCCTAACAGGCGGGATGTGGGAACGAGAAGAAGAAGTGACCACCCAGGACGAGGTGGGTTCAAGAAATATGAACAGGAGATTGCAAGAAGAAAGAGGAGTAATCGAAAGAAAAGAGGCAGCCGTTTTTTGGAAATTCTCTGGGCAATAAGATGTATAGTTAACTGTAAAGCAAGTTAGCAAATTTCATTCCGACTGCTGTTAAATAATAATAAAAAATCTCCTTACAAACATAACCTAATCCTTTTTTTTCGATAGCTCCCAAATTTATTCAATGTTAATACCATTCAAATCCTTTTCAATTTACAGTTTAATACTGATAAAAAAAACAACTTTATTATGATAAAATTACAATACCCCTCATTGGGCAATAAGTAATTGTGATAAATTCATTCATACCTTATTTACAATTTTCATTCACTCGCTCATTCATACTATATGTACAAACAGCCCAGAGAACTCCCAAATCCACATGTTTGTCACCTCCTTCGATATGCGAAAGAGGAAGCGGAGTCTTGAGAAGTCCCCCACGCTCCTCCGTCAGCCGCGTACGGTCTTAAACGTATATATTTAACTATAAATATCATAGATTATAAGAAGGGTCAGTTTCGAAAATAACCCTAGGTAATCAATTATCATATTTAACAGGAATCGAAAATATATATTCTCTCTCTAGCCTATTTGATCTAGAGCTAAGTATGTGTGTAATTAATGTGTGTTTAAACAACAAATAATATTTACAACGGCCACTAGTTAACGACTAGAGAAGGAGTTCTTGATCCTGACATAACTGCTGGGGTGAGTGACATGAAGGTGTGAGGTTCGAGCGGCGAGGAATGGATGCTGAATGTGAAGGTAAGGCGTTAATAACTAATACATAGAATCATATACATCGTTGATTTTTATAAATGATAGCAGCTAGCTAGTAAATATTTTGAAAGTAGCTACAATCAAATTTCGATAAATTACGTAATTTTACACAATTGACAAAAAACGACTGAAATAACAGGGCAGTTAAAACGGGAACGCCTGACATGAAAAATCTTGAGGTCGCTCGTAAAAGGTTGTAAATACACGAGGGGCATATTATTGCGATGTCTGCAAGCTTCCTCTGTTCAATTGGCACTTTGGCCTGCCTGACTCCAGAGTGATCAACATTCATGTATTCATTCAACATTACATGATTGAATATTAATTGAACTTTTGGACGTTTTAATAACGCACACGTGTTAGTTACTAACACCTCTCTTCTTCGATGAGTATCGAAGTGTACCTGTCAGTGAGTACTGACAGTGTGAAATACCCGTCAGAAACGGGTCATGTAGTCTATACCCATCGTTTCTCAGGGCCTTCTAGCACGTTAAGAATGACAACAACAAAAACGTGTTAGTCATACTTTTGGGCAATGTGGACTTACGAAAGACGATTATTTTTTTCAATAACGTAAATGAAAGACACCAATAATTAATATTATTCTACTTAATTATTTCGCAATTTTATTTTTATTCTGTTCATTTAGTCATAATAATTTCCAAGCATATTGAAAAATGTTAACGGACAATAAATATAATATAGTATAACTTTTACCGCAATACTCTTTTTATAAAAGGAAGGTGATTCAGACACAATGGACCTGTCAACCCGATTGGTTCGATGGCTAGGTCAGGGTTTTTGTGATTTTGTTTATTGAAACTAAAGGTGAGCCCCATCACTTTAATAAATTCACTCCATTATTGTTTAATGTACACCATTACGCATTTGTACAATGCAGATCACTATTAGTAGAAAACACAATTTGTATAAAATGTAGCCAAGCTACAAGAAATATAATGAAGCAATTGTAAATAGATTCGTTTGTAGAATTCTGTAAATCTCTAAAATATGATAGAATAATAACTTTATGTTGGCAACTATGAGAATAGAAGTTGAAGGGACGAAAACCGAATCCATCTTTTAAAAATTTCATAAAATTCATCAACTGGACGTAAATTAATTTGCAGTTTAGGAAAAGGTTTACGGGTATAGTTTTTTCACCATTCTGACAAATGCATATTTTTTTAAAATAAGAAATAGATTATATTATAAATTATTTGTGAGCCTGGTTGTCAAAAAATATATTGTAGTGAATAATAATTATAACTGTTTAAATATTTCGTTTAAAGAAAACTATTGACTGACATCGCCGAAACTTTATAGCTCTGCTAAAACATGCAGTTTCTACCCCTTTTATTTCCCTATCACATTTCTACGGTTTCGTTTTTTTTTTAATTTTTTAAATGGATATTTTCGCATCATATTGAATAGGGTACCAAATTAAAAATATCGTCACACTTATTAATAATATGTTTGGTACGTTGGCGGTTTAATGGACTACGTTTACAAAAAAACAAAACATAAAATGAGATTAAAGAAATTTATTGTAAAACAGATGTGTTAATAAATTACCTTGTGCATTATCACCAATGAGGCGTGTTAGAGAAACTTATTTTGAATATTTATGCTTGCTGTTATTGACAAATTAGTCAATAAAAGTAAAGAAACAATCAACTGATGTGGAAGTAGAAGTGGTCATAAAGTTTAATTTAGGAAAAAATATAAATAAAATAAAATAAAAAACTAGAAAAATAATAGAACACAATTTCGTCATAATGTATTATACTTTAAGTCATTACGTTTGAGTAATTTCTCTATGTTAGTAATAATTTGAAGTAATGGATCCTCGCTATGTTTATATTTATCTATAATTGTTGTTAAAAATTTCTGGAATACAATCAGTTTTGGATACTTCGTGTAACTTGTTTATTGTAGTGTAACTGTTATTTTTAGAAAGTTTTTTTTTTAATATTTGAAGTTCACTGTTATTGGCAGGGTGAATATAACTGATTTTTCAGTTGTTCGTTTATAGTTTATATGTGGTGGGAACAGCGAGTGTGCAGCCTGGATAAACCCCAAGGCACTTTACAAGACTACCCCTCTAAAGACAACAGACATAAATACTCACATCGCCTAAACCCAGCGACGACCCGTCGAGGAAGGCCAGCACCTCTATGTTCTTGAGGTCCAGGTGGACGTTGTAGTCTCCGGTCTGGGCCTGGTCATACTTGACCGCCGCGGAGGCGAGGGCCAGGGCTGCGGTGAAGAAGTAGATGGCAGATGTAATCGGCATGATGGCAGCACTGCTTCTGAGCCACTCTCTGCTCTCGTCTCATCCCCACCTCCGGGATCTACCGGTTCTGCTTCAATCACGACTAACGCTTGTTTGGACGATTGACCGCCTGACTAACGCTCATTCCTTAGATTTCAACTAGTCCTCGCCAAACAAGGAGAATTGGATAGCTCACGGGTCTCAAGTAGGTTCCAGGTCACGAATCTGGTGACATAGAAAGTATTGGTAAATGAATCTTTTAATTAGCTAAAGAGTAAAGCATACATTAAATAGAAACTAAAATACAAACAACTATATAACTAGGAAAATAATAACCTAGAACAGTTAGTAGACGAAAGTAATTTTTGAAATTTTATTAATGATTATTATTTTTTATTTTTTTTTTCAAGTACGGTACTTAGGCTTTCATCTCGACAAACGACTGACCTGGAACCCACATAAAGAACTAAACTGACGCTTTGGACACCTGTACAGACTACTTCAAAGGACATCCCATCCCTCAAGAGAAAACAAATGACTAAACTACAAAGTTATACTTAAGCCAATCTGGACATATGGACTAGAGCTACGGGGGACAGCTAAAAAGTCGAACATCAAGCGTATCCGATCCTTTCAATCAAAAGTCCTGAGAACAATAGTAAATGTTCTCTGTAAATGTGTTCTCTAACTCATCCCTTCCAAGTTCATGAAATTCCATAGTGACCTATCCAACCACCCTAATCCCCTAGCACAGTCATTGCACTGCACCACTCATCCCTACAATCCCTCTCGGAGACTGAAACGGCAGTGGCCTCGTGACCTGATATAAATGCGTGACAGTGGGAGTCCTGCCAATGGCCAGTTTCTCCGATCATGTGCTGAGCGTATGTGGCTCTCGCGCTCTTCGTCATCCTCAATAGTTAGTACCCCGTGACACGGCTGACGGGGACACTTCCCAAGAGTCCGCTTCCTCTTTAGCATGCAAGGGAGGTGACAACCATGTGGATTTGGCAGGTCTCTGGGCTGTTTGTAAATACTGTATGAATGAGCGAGTGAATGCATATTGTAAATATGGTATGAATGAGAACATTTATTACAATTAATTATTGCCTAATAAGTCAGATTATAATTTTAGCACAATAAAGAAGTTATATTACATTATTTATTTTTTATTAACCCTAGCAACTGTTTACCAAATGTATCCAATTTGCTACACAGAAACGGATTATTATCAGTGACAAGATTTTGGGAATGCAAAATCTAGTAAATATTGGCTTAATCACTTTTATTACAGACAGACTTGATTTATCTTCAATTTTTAAAACCTTGATCCATCTTTAGTAGTTGTCAATCTAATCTTAACTATAAAATATAACAAGAAAATAATCTTTATTATATTTTGTAAAATGGAATATCAGGGATTTCATGAGGACACAAGGGTTCTTTAATTTTGCTCCTTAAAAACCTTTAGGAAACCTGGCCAATAAAATTTTTTTTGTTATTTAGGTTTCTTTCAAACAAGTCAAATCCTAGATGATTTTCATGAAGAAGCTTTAAAATTTAATTTATTAGACTGAAAGAAACCAATAACCGATCATTGTTGTACAGAAGTCCATTATGAAGAGTAATTTCATTACAGTGGATATATTAATGCATTAAGTTATCTCTAAAACTATTACTAGCAAAGTTTAGCCAACCTTCATTATAATATCCCATGACTACTGACAATACAGCATCAGCAATGGTTTTCTGAACAAAATGTTTGTATTGCATATAGATGAATGGTAGTGTTAATCCTACTGTATGAACCATATCATTCATAGTAACATCATCGCTAACTGGTTCAGGTTATATATTCCTATACAACAAATCAGCAATAAACATATATTTCCCAGGTAGGTACTGCAAATATTCAAATGAATATAGCTTTTAGCCTCAATCTTTTAATTCTGTTGTTTTTTATTTTATTCAAATCTTTATTAATAATAGATCTTAGGGGTGAATGGTCTATATAGGTTGTAAATTCTTGATGACCATAAACATAATTATGGAATTTTTGAAATGCAAACGTTGGGATGAGTAGCTCTTTCTCAATTTGAGCATAGTTGGTTTCACAATCTGTCAGAAATTGTTTAGAAAACAATATTGGTATCCCTTCTGGGATAAAGGAAAACCCTATAGCATTCATGCTTGGGTCAACACAGGTTTATTTTGGTCGAAGGAACCTAGCATAGCAATTTTCCCAATCATATCTTTGATTTTATTCAAATGAATATCACGATTTGATGTCCATTGCCAGATGGTGCCTTTCTTCACCTGATCATCAAGTCATCCTGACTTCTTCAATAGTTTCTTTAATTGTGATAACAACTCAGATAAATTAGGTAAATGGCTCCTCAAATAATTGATCATCCCTAATATTTTTTGAAGATTCTTAACATTTCGAGGTGGTTTTAAATTTATAATTGACTTGATTCTTTCAGGATCTGGTTTATGTCCATTTTTAATAATGAAAAATCCCAGATACTTGACTTCATTGACAAAATATTTGATCTTATCCGGGTTAAATGTTATGTCATTATTCCTGGCTATTTGAATAACCAGTTCTGTAATTTTTTCCAACTCCAATTCAGAATTTGCTGCACATAAAATATCATCAAAGTAAACTGATGACTTTGATAAGGTCAAAATATTTTGTGAGAAGTTTTTGGAATACCTCAGGTACTAATGAAAGTCCAAAGGGGGCCCTGAGATACCGATATATCCCAAAAAGAGTACTCAATGAACATGGATGGCTTGATTCCTTGCTGAAAATCAGTTGGTGAAACCCCTGCTTACAATCAACCGAACAAAAAGTACACTTATTTGCTAATCCTAGGCTAATCTCAAATGTGGGAATAGTCTCTTACTAAAAATTTGTTCACAAAAACTGGTTCTGGTCTATACATAGGATGAGTCCGGTTTTTTAACAGCTACTAAATTGCTAACCCATTCACCAGGATCACTTACTTGTTCTATGACACCTTTACTCACCGAATATTAACTTAAGTTTATCTTTTACTTTGATGAGAACTCTTCGAGCAGGGCATACTTTTGATACAGCTTTTTTTTAAATTTCAATTGACAAATATCAGGGAATGTTCCCAATCCAGGAAAAATATCTCTGTTTTTACTTTAAAATAGTTTCAGATCTTATCACACGGTATTGAATGAATTCTAGAGATAAGGTTTGAATCGAGACATGTTTGCAGACCTATATATGGGTCTGCACACAACCCCATATAGCACAACCCATAAGTTATTGGAAATTGCCAATGTTTCAACTTTGAATAATGAATTGATGGACCGCAGAATGGGGCATTCATTCAGGTTTTGGTATGTGATATATATGTATATAGCTCTCCTATGATTACACCTCAGAAGAAAGAACGGCCTCTAGAGGTTCTCCAAATTGTTTCATCGGATGTATTATTCATGATGATTGATCATTATATCAATTTTTGTTGTACTTTCTAATGTTATTTTTAAGAAGTGATTTGAAAGAAAGGCTATTTTAATATATTAAATAATATAAAATACATTTTAAAAAGTTTAAATCCAAAATAAGTGCATGTAACAGGATGATAATTACCCTTGATGTGGTTAGTTGAATAACCAAAGACTGGGTCAGAATGTTTTCGTTAGGTTGATCTGTGTTTGTATTAAATTATAGCTATCCATTCTATTTATTATTATCCTGTACTATGGTTATTTCAATTCTTAAGGAAACACAGCCTTTTATCTATATTTTATATCTTTTGTTATTCTTTAGAGACTACTATCCCATAAAATATTGTGGGGATTATTTCATTATGTTCATTATTTATATTTTTTTAAAACTGTTCTAATTTTTTTTGTTAGTGCTACCCCAAGGTGCAATCTCCAAAGATGCATTCAGGTGTTCCAGTTGCCCATACCTCGGCATGCCTGCATTCAAACCCAGAGAAAAGATACAATTGTCTGGAATCCAGCTGAAAGCTGATGTCTGAATTGTATCTATTATATGTTTCAATTTATAATCAAACAGTTTACTTTCAAGAATTATTTAAAAATAAAATTCCTAAAAGAGACTTTCTTCATTAAAAAAATATAGACTATTTCATCTTACTGTTAAAGGATGTTGGTTTAGTTTTACATTGATAATTGTTATATATGTATATTGTACTGTACAAAATAAAGTTTTTCCTGAACAATAAATTAGTTTTTATTACTGTGGACTAAGGTATTTTTGGTACTGGTTGATTCTATCTGGACCTCATTCAGGTTATCTGTTAATAGCCCACCTCATCATTTCAGTTATCTGTCCATTCACTTCAATCAGTATATCATTGATCGCAGCTTCAGCATTAAAATTTACACTGATGTGTTAAATTGATGGTCACAGTATTATAATATGATCACATTTCCATTATTTATTCTAAAATATTTCATAATTGAAAGCTTTTTTTTTTTTAATAAGTTGAGAGATGGCTCGACTTTTGTCGTATTATTTTTATCTCACACTTTCATTATTAAACTTTTTCTAATAATTAATACCAAGACAGAAAGAGATTTTATTTAAAATTATTTTTAATTTTTGAGACTAGTAAAGTTCTTCAGTATTTTTTTATTTTGACTTCAGAGAATACCATCAGAGAATACAAATTGGCGATAATTTGAACTTTCAAGTTTTAAATTCAGCTATAAAAGCCTCTTTATTTGTTTCAAAGCCAATTTTATGTGGCAGATGGGATATAACAAATAAAAAAACATTTACTGAGTATTTTTATTGTAATCATTTAATAGTCAATTGTTCGCACCTACACTATTTCTTAATATATAATATATATATTTATTTTTCAAGCACCATTTTATTTATTTTGTTCACATATTAATTAAGTACCTCATTGCAGGATTTAGTGATGTTGCATCACCTGTTTGTTCTTGTACCATTTGTTTGTTTGTGTAACATTTGTTTCATTGTAGTTGCCTGATCCAGGGTTCTTTTGTTTAAATGTGCTTCATACTAAATCTGTGTTCCATCTTAAATTAGATGCTATACGTTGCTGTTAGGTTAGTTTAAATGTTTCATGATATCTATAAGTGATCCAGTCCTAAGAATTTCGTAGGGGTGCATTTGATTCATTGCGTGTAGATAGGAACCTTGTAGGCATTGCTTTTTATGTGGAACCTAATTGATATTGATGATAGTAGCTACTGTTGTTTTATTGACACAACTTCGGATTGTATGTTAATTGTATATGTTTGACGGCACCTCAGTACTTTTATTCCTTCGTCTATTATAATTTAACTTGCTGCCTCCTCGGAGCTCCTGTCTTCCCCATACTAACTGTAGTTGGATCGACTCCTGTTTTGATTTGAACGTGCTAGCCCAGACTCGATGTTGCTCTGCCACTCTTATTTATTTAATAGTTGTTACTTAATTATTTGTACTTGTTACTTAATTTTGTTAAGTTTATTTATTTGGCAAACTTAGGTGAATATTTATTATGCTAATTCATTTAAAGTATTAGCGTGAACACTCCATCCAACCTTCTTTTATGCAGGTGTAAGACATATCCATATTTCTGTTAAATAAAGCAGCCTTTTTCTCCCCACACACATACTGACTCAATTTTATGTTTGTTTGTTATTGTTGAAAATTAATTTAATTATTGACTGCAAGACTGAATAAATTTAACTAGCCAATCAGACACATAGACGCAAAGTATTAAATTGTTAGTAGTTATATAAATTTAGAATTTATTTTTATTAGAGGGTCACTTGGAAAGTACCTCAAGCTGTCCGGAATCCCGAATCACTGGCCGCAGAAAGCTAAAACTGTGGCAGGGATCTCTCATAATGAATTTGTGTAAATAAATATTGACAGTTATTAAAGAAAACGTTATTAAACACATGAATATTTTTTTTAGAACTAGTTCTCCCCTGGCCAATATTCACTCAGAAATGACCCTGGGATTTCCAAGAAGTTGCGTGCCTAAAACAGAAAAAAAAAGGCCATGGTTCTTAACAAGTCAATTTCAGAGTTAATGGTAGGATTAGAAAATAATTCGCAAACCAGTCTGCATACATTCATCTTTCTACTATATAGAATACTTTGTCTTCCGCCTTACGTTTTATCAGAAAAGAGCTAGACCAAAGTTGAATTAGGTAATTGAGTAGTGAAAAATGGTTGTAGAGTAGTAAGTATTACGTTTGAACATCGTTTCTCCGCTTGATAAGAAACGCTTCAGTGTCAAACTACAGTTAGGCCAATCGAAAGGTGCGACTTCCTATGTCGATGTTCTCACGGTCGATGACGTCGAATACAATACTTTTGAGGAAGCTGTTTGAGCCACGAGTTTAACCAAATGTTATATCTCCTAGCTCTCCTCGTATTCATAAAACAGGCGACTGGGTCCGGCATGGGATATGGCGAGAGAAGTCAGCAGCGTATTATATAAACAGCAAGCATGGAAGTAGTGTTTAGTGTTAATTTGGCTAATACATTCCATTATCGTACAAAACTTTCATACTAGCAACATTTTTCTGTTGTCTCTCTGGCTGCAATAATCACGAGCCTGTCAGGAATGTCTAGAAGTGTATAAAAACTATCTATAACAGTAAATCAGCTCCAGAAACTTTTCAAAACTACTAGTTTTGTTTAACTATCATGGAAACCATACTGTAGCATCACATTATTTCAGTATGTTCTATCGTAAATAACAAGGGAGCCTTTTTCGGTTCCATTGAACACGTGACCAGTTTGGGGACAATCAGAACAAAATGTCGAGCGCGGGCCAACAGCCCTACATATATAGTAGCTTTGATGTTCGCAGATTTACTGGTTGTCAGCGCACCCCTCTTCATCCTCAAAGTCCGAAGATATATCAGGAGGCACACGGGACTTTGCAGTGTACCTTTCTGGCATTTATTTGTGAAGACTAATAAGCAGGTGAGTAACTAAAAACCTACTATTTATCGGTTATAGTCCTAACCAGAGAGGTATGAGCTACAATCGATACTGGCTGTCAACTCCATTTTAAACCCGAAACCTTCATTAGCGATTTAGTGGATAGACATCTCTCAACTACAGATAGACATTTTTTAACTTGTTGCTATTATGAGGAATATATGTGTTTGATTTTCTTAACAGAGATTGCTGTTATTTGTTGAGAGCATCGACACACTTTTATACCTCTTGGCAATAATTTGTCAGGCAATTGCAGTAAGTTTGAATTCACGGTGATGAACTGATGCAAAGAAAAACTCGATTTGAAAACTGTTCCCTCACAACCACATCCTATAAAGACGGTGTCTTGAATCAGGTTACTGTGTAAAGACTACACCTAGATCCATTACAAAGTTTTTTTAAGATGTGTTATCAGATTCTGATAACCCCTTTATTGGTGATCCAACTTTCAAACGGATATGGATTCAAAGTTTGGAGACACTCTTCACTGCAGTAGACTATCAATGTACAAAGTTTGTCCGATAATGAATCATTAGTGATTGCTGCGGTCACATTATTTTAGTCATAAGAATAGATATCTCTTTGAGTCAATTGTGGCTTTTAATGCGTAAACCACTCAAAAGAGTTCAAATCTTGAGAAACGTCCCAGAGATTTTCCGGAATAAGGACTTCATCTTCTTCCTTTAACCTTCCATAGCCAATTTCTAGAAGTACATTGTAAGTTCAAAAGCTCTCTGCCCTAAAATCATCTTTCAGATGGGGGTGGGATTTTGACTTTAGGTATCAGGTACTAGGGCTTTTACGTCATTAAAACGTATTATTCAAGGTAAGACGTACGAGGGTAATGTCTGCCTGAAGTGCCGTCCAAGTAGTACAGTCATATTAGAAAATGTTTTTAAAAAATTCAATTTGCGAAGCAATTGAAAGGCAGAACGCTGTCTTCTCACCGTCTAGCATACTTGCAGCTATACCTGATGAAACTACAGAGATCGCCTTTTTCTTGCCTTTCTCTGCACCGCAAGAAGCAGAATAATAAAAACGTGTGTTTCTCCTGGAACATCAACAAAGACAAGCAATCAATTATCTATCAATGACCTCTTTATAGACCTGGCTTTGTTCGGTGTTGATTTTATTTATATATTCAGTTTACAATTGATATTAATTAAACAGTTCATAAAAAAAAATTAGTCGTATGCTAACTTGAAGCAAATCGTTAGACGGCAAAGAAAGCCCAAAAGCAATAAGCTATTGTTGGACAATGTCTAGTGCCCAATGCCGACTGCTCGAAACTCATTCTCCAACTGCCTTTTTATGTGCTCAGAAAGACTGGCTCTGTGACTTGACTAAACACATTTAAACAGCTGCTCAGAAACGACCACTTCCATATTAGTCCATCTTCCTTCTTCGTTCTTGGGCTCATTCTTTTGTCAACTAAACCACTATCCCTACATATTCCAAAACAGGACTTCACCTCAAAGTTTTTCCTCCAAACATATTTAAACCTCCTTTCTCCTTAGTTAAAAATTTGTCCTACATTCTTAATGGTCCTTATTTTTTCCTTTCCTTTGTTTGTCCCGACTATACATTCAAATTGAAAAGGCATTATCCTTACTCATGTTACCAGCAAGTTACTTTACACAGTTAGCATTAACAGGGCAGTAGTTGTAAATGGGAGACTAAAGAGTCGTTTTACATCAAGAAGATTTCGTAATGGCCAAATCCAACATCTACTCAAAATAGTGGAGCAATTGACAGAAACCTTAACACCACCCTGATCTGTATGGAAATTCTCAAAGATGTATTGTAAAATTACAATAAAAATTATAGGCCGAAGAATAGAGCAATGCCTAACACGTTTCTCGTCGAGGGAAGCTTCCTGAGCCAGCTCATACCCAAATGGGAATAATGCAAGAATAAATCCTAATTTTCCTCATGGTTCTTAAACTTTATATTAAGAAGATTTTTAGTTTCCCTTTATAGTATCATCATGATTAACGATCGGTTATCAAGATATGGCTACCTAATGTATGTTGGGTGTTTGGCAATAATAACACTATTGAATGTTAGGTTAAAATGGCCCGCGCCTAAATGGTGCCCGACAAAAAATGAAGAGCTCTCCTCCCTATAGAGGACGTTATTTAAAAAAAAAAACACTGGAACGACTCAGCAAGACCTTTCTTTTAAGATTTCTAGCAACTTTCAATTTTTTCTAGTAGGAAAATCTTACTAGGAAATAGATTCAACAAAAAACAAATATTTTTTGCAGAAAAAAAGTATTGGCGTGTTATCCTGGTCCACCAGACTAGAAGTATGAGGGTTAGGTAAATAATTTTGTTGGTTGGTGGGTCCAGATACGCTGAAAAAAAAATACTCACTATATTAATAAGAGCCAAACGATTTTATTTAATAATTTCAAAACAAGCAAAAACACATTATTTAAAAATTTTCAAATGTTTCACATACATGTATTGTCGGGAAACTTCTTGTGCACGTCGAGGGTCACCAGATGTCGGGAAAGGTTGAACAATTGTCGGAGGTGAACAATTGTCGGATTGTTGTAGTTAATAACATGGACCATGTTCCATGTAGGCGTTAATATCTGACTCCATTTATTGATAGGAATGTGTCCCGACAAGACACTGTGTTCAGGATGAGGTTCAGAGGTTCATAAAGAATAAGACCAGTTTTCAGAGTTCGGGCGAGAGATCGGCAGCGTAATAAGTACAAGTCGTCAGAGGTCTGCTAGAGGCTGTGTGGCAAGTGCCGTCGTAGAGGTGTGGCATAGCGAGAGTAGATTAGCGGAAGGCTGAGTGGGCTTACTCCCAGGGGCCTGGGAGGATCGCGACTTTCGAGATGCAGAGACTGGAGAAGAGTGAAGAGTGAGCCTACCAGGGCCAGGTGGCCCTGGGGTAAGTGATAAGTCGTTCGGCTATGGAGACTAGGAGACAGAGTGTCTTTTCAGGGCGAAATTTACTGATATAAAAATGGTAACCCCCTCCCTCGTGGAAGGCGGAGTCTGTCTGCAGGTGGTCTGTTTTATTATCCCATGGGTCCAAAAGGGGGTGGGTTAATATATCCCGCCTTCCGAGTTACGTGATGTAAACTGTTTCTGGCATGATTTTATGACCGCTGGAACGTGACTGAAGGTCTATTCTAATAGGGGTAAGTGTCCTTGCCCTAGGTTATATGGCAGTCAGGTGGCTAATTCTCTTAGGTTTATTGCCGTACCCTCGATCCTCTGTTACTTGTTTTTATCTCTGCCGATCCCTCTATGATTTATTACCAGAAGTTACAGAGATTTGCATTTCTATTATAATACATTATGAACCAGAGTGTAGGGTAATTTACATATATAGTTAGCGGTCGCTACATGTATGTTATGTACCCCTATGTCATCTGCTCTCTGAAATTATACTTTCTGGTAAACAATCATAGGATAAAAAAATTATTATGTTAATAGTTATAATCCTAAATTGTTTGTAAAAACGAAGTATGGTAGGCAATAATAAAAAAAAAAAATTAATTTAACCATAACAACAATAATAGAATTAAATTTTATTTTTTCCAAGTACAATACAAAATATAAAAATCTAATTTAAAACTAGAGGTGCCAACATTTTTATTCTAGTACTTCCTGTAATGAAAACTTACAATGAGATCTCTATAGTGACTATATACAATTAAATTATAAACCAAAAATAGTAACGGTAGTGGCCTCGTTACCTGCTATAAATGCGTGACAGTGGGAGTCCTGGCAATGGCCAGTTTCTTCAATCATGTCCTGAGCGTATGTGGCTCTCGCGCTCTTCGTCAGTCTCCACTGGCTCGTATGCGGCTGACGGAGGAGCGTGGGGGACTTCCCAAGACTCCGCTTCCTCTTTCGCATGTGAATTTGGGAGGCCTCTGGGATCTTTGTATGAGCGAGCGAATGAAAATTGTAAATATGGTATGAATGAGAACATTTATCTCAATTACGTATTGCCTAACAAGGCAAATTGTAATTTTAGCATAATAAATTATTATTATAATATATAAAAAAAACAAAAAAACAAGCTCACGTTGCACAGCTGCTTACTTAAAACTCTGGTCTTCTGGACAAAAGCTTAGGTCCTTAGCTAGTGTGCGGAAGTGCTTAACGTTCGGATATCCACAGGATAGAGATTACAATCAAAAGTTCTTATGAGGATTGTGAATCCTCTTTGGTACAAAACAATACATACGGACTACAATATTCCTTGCGTCAAAGAAAGAGTTAAATCGAGTTTTGCACCTAAGACTGAATTTAAGTACAAACCCACCGACGCGGGAACTTACAGCCAGGCCCAACCCTAAGAGACGTGACCGAGGGACATGATAGCTCCTTACAAAACTTGGATTAATGAAAAAGAACTGAATAAACATACAGCTCACTGTAAAACATTTATCTGCAGATTGGCTAACATTATCTGTAGCTTGGGTTAGTTAGTAATTATTGCAGGTTGGGAATTCTTTTTTTGCAAAGGTAAAACAATTGTACTTTGCTCCATTAAAAATAATTGCCTATATTAGATAATTTGGCCAATTAGATCGATTCCCTGAAAGACGATCACCTTGGAGACACATTTTTGCAACCCCCTCCCCGAACCTCGATGGGGCTACTCTATCAACCAGCCTAACTAGTTGGGCTTCTGGGATCATTCCGAGGCAGGACTGGCTGGGTATCTCCTGCCGAGCTCCAAGAGAGAGGTTGTACTAGCACTCAGGTATGGAGCCATGGTCTATCTGTCTGTCTTTAAATCCTATGATAAAGGAGGTAACAATTATTCAATCGACCAGAAAATTTAATGACTTTTAAATATGCTAATTATTTATTTATTTATATTAAAATACACTAAAGGCAAACTTGGAAGAAAAAAATCGGACCATTTTCGCAGATTTTTAAATAGCACAAGTTCCCAACTTGATTCATTTTATTTCCTGTAGCTTGGCTACGTTTTATACAAATTCTGTGTTTTACTAATAGTGATCTGCATTGTACAAAAGTATAATGATGTCAAACATTAATGGACTGAATTTATTAAAAGTGATGGGGCTCACCTTATTTATCATAGTCTTAAAACTAAGTTACAACAATAAAAACTTAAACTAAATCTTAACCTAATTTTCCCCGACTATTTAGAAGTTCTAAAAACTTACCCATTTATGTTTTGGGAGCTGATTACGAATTTCAACTTCGCTACCTCAATTTTTTTCCGGAAATATAAAAAAAATTAATAATTGTTTGGTTTTGGTCCCATAAAATGAAAACCATGCATTTTTTTTTTTTTTTTTAGTAATATCAACCTATACTAAATTAAGCATGATTATATTACGTACAATTTTGATTCTAATGGTATTTTGTTTGGCTAAATTATTTGATTTATATATCGGGGAAAAAATTGATGTGGCAAAGTTCGTAATCAGCACCCCAAAAACATGAGTAAATTTTCGGAGCTTTTGCGAAACTTACCACCGAGACCCCTTCCTGTCCCCCTCCTGGTCACCCTGTCATTCCTTGTAGTTTTGTCTTCTGACCAGTGGACTTTTTAGCACGGCATTACCAGTTCGTATTAAGGCGCCTGGGATGGCTTCTTCCAATACTACAGAGCCATAGTTACTTCTTGTGAGTTAACTCGATCGTGTTCTATCGTCAACTTAGTATACACTCTTCCTATGTAACTTAGGGTAATATATACTGTCCATATTTACTTTGTCATATCGATTCAATGTAATTTCTGTTTCAGGAGCGATGTATGACTTAATATATATTTCGCTAGCAGCAGTGATTGCATTAGCCGTGGTAGCATTCACTAGCCTGTACTTCTTCCTGAAGGAGCGAAACCAATTTTGGAAAAGACTTGGAGTCCGTGGCCCAGAACCAAAACTTATTTTTGGCACAGCTATAGAACTAGTCGAGGTTTCATTGACCGAAGCTGAACTCTACGACAGGTTTTACAAGGAATACGAAACTGAAGACTACGTCGGCTTGTACAAGTTGTGGAATCCGTCACTTCTGGTTCGCGATTGGAGTCTCGCAAACAGGATATTAGGGAAAGATTTCCATCATTTTCCAGATCGTGCCATAGTGCAAGTCCACGTGAAGACAGACTCCATATTCTGTAATTTGTTCGGGATGAAGAAGGACGTATGGCAGCCAAGACGTGCCGCGTTATCAAAGGCTTTCACGCCGAAAAAGCTGAAGGAGTACCTGTGCGATATGGAGAAAGGCCTGAGCTGCTTCAAAGAAGAAATGAAGGCCAAAGTCGATGAAGACTTGTACCTCAATCCGCTCGTGCGCAACTACGTCATCAAGACAGCCTGCATGGAGTTGTTTGGACTGGACCTCTCCAATGACGAGGAAGGGGTCGCGAAGTTCGCCGAATGCGCGGACTTATTTTCGACCCCATCCTTAAGGGTAGTTCTGAAGATGCTTGGTTCTACCATGGCACCGGGGGTTTTCAAGTTGATGCAAGTAGGCGTTTTCCCGCCTGGAATCTACAATTACTTCACCGATCTCGCAGATAAAATGATATCCTTTAGGAAGGAAAGAAAGGTGAGGAGGAAAGATATACTGGATGCTGTCATACAGATGAAAGAAGAAGGATTGCCTGAAAACGGAAGTGAGTAAATTATTGACTAGTGTGTATCTATGCGTTGTATTCGTTGTAATTGAGTATAATTGTCATTATTACGTACAATTCGTAGATTGTTCTTAATAGCTGGGAAAACCTGTTGTTACATCACAGATAAAATCTCAATGATGGCCTACCCTCCGCAGTTTTATTTACTTTTTGTAGTTTAATAACTTTCAAGTAGTCTCATTTCTGAGAACATAGGGGGAGACTCGCTTCTCTCTGCCTGTATGTATGTTATACGATAGCGCTCGCAAAAATGGTTCAAACCATTTGAAATTTTAACAGCATATTCCACAACACCTGTAAATAAATCAAATAAATTTTGGCAAAAGTAGAAGGGGGAGCCTTAATGTACCAGCTAATCCTCGAATGGACAAGTGCGGCTCTTGGTTTAAACACTTTAAATTATTCATCACCGTCGAAAACTGACCACCCTACACCTTCACCCATCGGACTCGATCATGTTTTGCAATGGTATCATAAAAAAGCAAATCTCGATTTTTCTATCTACTTTCTCGTTATAATATATAATATTATAAGCACAATAGAATAAATAATTTTTCATCATAATTAAAATAATTTAGCCTGTAAACATTTTAAAAAATTTCTTGTTTTTTCAGAAATAAATTTAGATGAATCTGCAGGACACATCTTCTCATTTTTCCAAGCAAGTTTCGACACTACTGAGTTGACGATATGCCACACTCTGCTGCAACTGGCCTTAAACCCTGAGGTCCAGGATAAAGCGAGGCAGGAAGTGGAGTCCGTCCTCAAAGGGTCAAAGGAAATCACATATGAACATATCTCTCAGATGAGCTATCTGGATGCGGTTGTCTGCGGTAAACATATTGACACTTGATCTTATAAACATCATTATCTATAAATTAAATTTTTCCCTAAGCCTGCTACTTTACCACTTTATTCACTCAGGACATCCCACAACATCGAAACACACTACCAGCGACATTTGCAGACGGTACCGTCATAGTTGCCTCACACATCGACCCAACACAAATATCTTATACACTACAAACACATCTCTGAAAATTGGAATGTAGTCAAATAGGTGGTGAGCCAAATTCAATCAAAAACCTCAAAACATAAGCATCACTTGAAGTAGTAGTCACCTCAAGAAGCAATATAACCCGTTATTGATAAATTAATTTTCATATTTTGTTTCGGGCTCTGTGTGATTGCAGAAACTCTGAGAATGTACCCACCGGTCGGAGTATTAGACAGGATTTGCACTAAGGAGTACACAGTCGACTCCAAACTGACCATCCCCGTGGGGACCATCCTCTTGATCCCGATGGCCAGTATCCACATGGACCCTGCTCACTTCCCCCAGCCGAACAAGTTCATCCCGGAGAGATTTCACAAGAACGGGGATGTCAAAGGCTGGTTTCCTTTTGGTCTCGGGCCTAGGGTATGCTTGGGTAAGTTTATATAACACCAGTTATCTTATTAATGTGCTGTCAAAATTAATTTTAGGCTTTTCTTCAAAACCAAATCGCTGTGTCTGTTCAATATGGAGACTCTGGGAAAACATACATCGTATATGTGTATGTGCGTGTCTGCATAGATATATATGTATGTATGCATGTAAAGAAAACTTGAGTCATCATCGTATTTCTTAATTTTAAAGTCCGCCGCGCACGGATGACCGTGCCATCGGACCAAGTGCTGCTAGCGCCCAACAGGAAGGCAGACAACTGAATGTCGTGACGAGGGAGTGGTAAATTTGGTAAGATTTTGAGTGGTGTTAAGTTAAAGTGAGGAATGAAATAGTTATGAAAAAACAATATTTGAAATAAAGGCTTTAAAGTTTCTTTCGTTTAAATAAAAACGCAAAATTACCTGAGAGGTTAAAATATGCTTTAAGTAGTTAGCTAAGGGCGTAAGGTTATAAAGTAGAAAGAAAACCAACCATTATCCAAAAATGTATGTAATGTTAAACTCATATTTTTTTGTTATCGATTAATATTTAATTTATTCTTAATAACTATTAATAGGGATTAGGGTGGTTGGATAGGTTTCGATGGAATTTCATGAACTTGGTAGGGATGAGTTCAAGAATGGATGGTATATTAAGATTTTTATGAAGGGTTTTCTTGCTGGCGAAATAAGGGGGATTAACTTTTGATTGAATGGATGGATGATGTTTGACTTTTTTGATGTCCCCCATAGCTCTATCAACTAATTTGGCCAATTGTATTCAAATCTAATTTTCGTTTTGGCGCCTCGGTCGGTTTTCGGTCGTGAAACGTACCAATTTATGTCGGTTTGTAACAATATTTTCAATTTAGTTTATATTAGTTTATCGATTGTACCCTCAAATATATTCTATATTTTCATACTCAGTTTTACATAACAATATTCTCAATAAAGTTTGTATAGTTAAATATTTATTAATTTCATTTCTCATTTACATAAACAAAAGGCAATATTTTTTTCTCTATCTTGTACTTAAACATAAGTACCAATCGTGAATACTTGCCCCCTTATGTTTATATTTTTATTTACTTCTTGATAGTTCTTGTAACTACTTAAATAATTAGAAATTAATTGGTTCCAAAGAAAGAAAACGTATAAATAGGTGAAATAATCTTTGTTTTAAAATTTTCATTTTATATATCTTCAATCCTGATTGTTTTTTTTTCCTTATTTATTATTTTCTTTCTCTGGTACTATCTCTGTAACTAACATTAGATTTATTTTATACATTAAGTTTCAGATAAAAAATGTTATGTACTCAACAGGTGTTGTATTTTGATTCATTCAAAAATTATTTTATTTCTCTTTAATTTCACATTATACATTTTGCCATTTTATAATTTCAGCGTTTTCTTTTAATTTCACTTTGTGTGATATTTCCTCAATTTTATATTTCTCATTATACATTTACTTGTTGGTTTTTTCTCTAGCTCAAACCCATAATATTTTTTGGGAAAATGAAAGCATAATATTGTCTGGCTTTTTATTGATTTTCACTGTCATTTTTTTATTGCAAGGGATGGAAGATTTGCGAATTATTATTACGAGCCCCTTCTTCCACAGTTAGGGTTTAAGTGGACTATAATTTCGTAAATTTCCCATCAAAAATATGTTTTCTTAGAGGCCCTAGTTTGATACAGGCAAATGATATATTTTGCACAAAAGTTTTATTCGATGCCCCAGAGATACTATAAATAAAATCTTAAAATATAAAATAATTAATGAATTACTTATAATTAACAAATATATATTTTAAAACGAAGTAGGAGATGTACACAGATCGTTATTATTGATTATTTACATGTATTAAATGTCATTAAAACTGTCAATTATATATTTTTCTCAGCTGAAACAGCGTGATGCTTCACACTTGGCTCATTTTTTTTCTTTTATTATTATTTTGTTTTGTTAAATTTCTATAAAATATTCAGCCACTTAATACATTTTGAAGGGATGAGGCTGGTTAAGATTGCAATAAAGCTTGCCTTGGCCACTGCTCTCTTGGAGTACCACCTTCTGCCCAGCAACAAGATGACTCTTCCCATGAGGTTCAACCCTAAGACTCTCTTCTTCACTGCGAGGCCGGTGGATGGCTTCTACTTAAGGTTGCAGAGGAGGCACCAAGTTCCTACGCAGATCTGTGCCTAGTATCGCATATTCGAAATTTATAATTTATATTTATTTGTATTAATACAAAAGTTATTTTTTTGTTTTTTAATACCTTTTTTGATCAACATGCTACACCCATCTTAATACATGTAATAGTACTTTCATTACACTTTGCATATTGGAAATATTAAACGCCACAGTAAATGCAGCCTTGACTGCAGTACAAGGTGTGGAGGATTCGGTTTGATAAAGGTGTCGGGTTGTGAGAGCGTCGCCCGCCGCGGCCTAGGGTCTCTACGACCCTAGATAAAATGGGAAAACCTGTGGTCTTTGAACTTTGCTGGTGGGCAGCTTTATTCGTATTGATCTGAATCCATTAGATCTTAGAAGGTGTCCCCCGGCAGTGCACTTTCGGAAGTGTCAGGAGAAGAGGTACAGGTTAGGCAGTTTACGTAATTTTAGAATGACCACGAATTCACATTCGGTATTTAAGGGTTGGGGAAGATCCCAAACGAGTGTGAACCGAAGTGAGGCAGACTAGATCGCTGGGGGAGGCGCTACTAGGTAAGGTTGTAGGGCCCCAGAGACCGTCGTTCGCAAGGAAGAGACCTCTTCCAAGAAGGAGCTAGTTTTGGCGAGACGAAGGCAGAGAATCCCACTAGGAAGGGTGGGGTCTGACAACGCCGGACTAAAACATAGTGACTGACCTCACAGAGGGAGAGAGAGTGAGAGCAGTTTTTACTTAAGGTGTCTTAAGTTAAAACTTCTATTCGTGGTGAAGAAGTTGGTATAACTCCCTTTTCCCCCCTAAATCATGGAAATGCCGACAAGAAAAAACTGCAAGACCACCACTTGAGGATGGAAAATGTTATTTTTTTGGGGGGGAGGAGGAATTTATTTGAAGCCGAAACTCCCTCCCGTTTGAGTTTTATAATAAAGCGACGTTTAATCTACGATTAAATGGACAAATCGATATGCATAACCTGTATGTAGATTCACCTGAGGATCTATAATTATCTGTAAATTTAAAGATGTTATGGAAAAAAAGTTTTGCTTTCAGTCTTCATTGTTTTCAATTAAAGACTTTTAAATGCCTCAGATTTATAGCATTGGCTTCCAGGAAATTCTTTTAAAATATTTAAAAAAAAACATATTTTGTCATAGAACATGTAACATGTCAACTCTACTTTTGAGTGTGTTTTAATATTATCGTTTTAGACAAAAGTTGATGACTTGGTCCGTCCAGCTGATGAAATAGCACTTGTACTGTGGTCACTAGGGCATTTCTTGTTGCCAATCAGTTTAAACGTTTGCTAATAACTTCTACTTCTTCCATGTCCGGTCTCTAATTGGATCAATTTGTAATTTGTATTTGGTACCTTACGTCTTTGTCCTGCTGACTCCGTGTATTTTTTGGGGGGATTTACTTATGTTGTATATTTAGCTGGAATAATAATACAAGAAAGTCAATTAAAAATGATTCATTACATACAAATTAACTTCTAAAAATGCTATTAATAAAATACTAATGAATATTAGCCTTCGTGTCTATAAAAGAAATATTTACATAGAATTTAAACTTGTAGGTCTTTAGGAGTTAACTGTGAGTTGATCCCCTCTTCTGCAATTTAATCCAAAATCCGTCAATTGGCCTCACAGTGATGACAATGGTTTTCGGATTAAATTTCATCGGTAATTTCATTTTGTCACTTGGCAGTATAATATACTCTGTAAGAGTCTTGGCTAGTACGAGCTTCACTGACGTCTTAGCAAGCCTTATACCTTCAAAACATATGAAATAAACAGTTATAGAAAGAATTTTCTTTATTGGGTAAATATAAATAGATTTTACAGTTCTGTTAGGACCGAACAAGTTTACTTGCCAAACAATACAATTCGCTTGACGAGAGAGAGAGAGAGAGAGAGAGAGAGAGAGAGAGAGAGAGAGAGAGAGAGAGAGAGAGAGAGAGAGAGAGAGAGAGAGAGAGAGAGAGAGAGAGAGAGAGAGAGAGAGAGAGAGAGAGAGAGAGAGAGAGAGAGAGAGAGAGAGAGAGAGAGCTAATCGGAGCTTGAGAAGACCGACGCATTAAGAAAACTATAGAGCAGTACGTACTAAGAAAGTGTAAGACATATATTTACTCTCCTCCTGGAGTTCTTAACTTCTTGGGATTTATATCCTAAAATACATATGTAACAGAAGAAAAGGTGAGATGGATTAGCTCAATCCATACGAGACACGTCATTCTCTTAATATAAGACAAACTTCTTAAGATATTCGGCACATTCCTGGATTGCCACTATTTTCCAAGGGAGTGGGAATTCAATCAACTAACAGGCGAACCTAACCTTAACAAACGAACCAATAATTCCCGAATTACAAACAAGATCCTGCATGAGATTCATTTTCACTTCACAGTGGATGCAGTGGGGTGCTGTAGAGGCCTTAACAAATCTAATGTCGGATATATTTCTAGGATTTAGAGAGAGAAAATATGTGGACTTAAAAGTATACGGTGACCCCTGGTTTTGAAAGAGTCTCAGGGAACAGAACCAACTGTAAATCTGTTGTCAATAATTTCGAGTTACGACACTCTTCGAACAAAAACAGAAAATCCGAATTTCGTCCTTATACAGGCAGGTCAGAGGTTGGGCTATGCCAGCGCCCCCTAGTGGGCTTCCAGTTCCCCCTCTCTAACTGGGCCAACCATTGCCTACGAGAGGTCATAAATTGCCACAATTCTTAGGTTCCTTGCTCGGCACGGATTCTCAACTCCAAATATATGTTGACCAAGTAGGGGGTTGGATCCAATTTGAAAGAGAGAGCAATGGCGTATAAGGAAGAATGAACATCCGAAACGCCTGTGTGCGCTTCCAACTGATTATTTAACAAAATCTAAGCTGTGCAGATGGCATTCCTGGACCTCAAAAACAAATCATCCTGGTGACTTGGTAGCCTACATAGTGGAAGAAGTAGTGGCTCTTTAGAGCAGTCATCTTACAATATTTACCCTTAGTCACAGATAAAAATGTTTGTATTATTATTACATTTCAGCCAACAACCGGCAATCTAATAACAGAAAAATGTATCGAATACGAAACTAGGACTTCAACAGAGAACTGTACAAGAGTAATATTTTAGCGTGAAGTGACTCGCATCACACAGCTCTTACCTATGCAGATCCTTGGTCCTGTGCCGAAAGGCAACCAGGGTTCTTTGCCACTGTCCTCCTTGTTCCAGAACCTTTCAGGCAGGAATTTTTCGGGTTCTGGATAAAAGGATGGATCCTTATGGAGGCTGGCCAGCGGGATGTTCACCGTTATGCCCTTCGGGATCGTCACTCTGTCGTTAATTTTGTAAGGTTTGGTACTGGCTCGAGATATGACACCCACCGGTGAAAACATTCTCAGCGTTTCTAAAAATAATAAGTGCATAACACTTTATATAGTTTTAGAATTATTCCTACGTCCTTCTTAGTATATTTATTTCCACTGTTGATACATGTATACTTAGACATTTCTGTAAGGACAGCAATAATATCGGTCCAAACTTATATATAATATTATATAATAAATTACATCAATCAAATTATATAATATTGGTATTCATTATTTAGCCTAGGTGCATTAGCACTTCTCTTTTAACCATGTCATGAACTATTTTAACAAAAATGATTCAGTTTCTTGCCTATGCCGGACTGCATAGACATAATAGGACACTACAAGCTATAAACAGTTTTTTTTTCAAAGCTCTCAAACTTGAAAAATTAGGAATAAGGGAAAAGTAAATGGAAATTATTTGGGATGAGTGAAGAAATTGCTTGTGCTAGGAGGGCCCTATTTGAAGGATGGGTGTAGGAAACAAGGAGTGTAAGAGACCTCGGGCGAGGTGCGGGTTTTCTAGGGGCAGGGGTTAAAGATGATGTTGTGTTATTTACAAGATAATTACATCATGTTATATGAGTGACGAGGTTGAACATCATACTTTGCATTCATTTGTGATGTTTTCTTGTACGTTAGTTGGTTGTTCAAAGTATTCAGTTACTAAAATATGCTGACACTGAAATGGTTACTAGCAATAGTCGAGAAATGGTTAATATTCCAGCTTTGTTTTTGCCTTATTTTCTGTCATATAGCCTATTCTCAACGTTTGTGAAATTGAAAAGTTAAGGTGAAATAGATTTGTAAGGAGGGATGTATATAAGTGTCAATATGTTTACCGCAGACAACCGCATCCAGATAGCTCATCTCAGAGACATGATCGTATGTGATCTCTTTGGTCCCTTTGAGGACGGACTCCACTTCTTTCCTTGCCCTGTCCTGGGCTTCAGGGTTTAAGGCCAGTTGTAGCAGAGCGTGGCATATTGTCAGCTCGTTAGTGTCGAAGCTGCCTTGGAAAAATATATAGATATGCCCAACGGCTTCTTCAAAGCTAATTTCTGGAACAAAAGTTACAAGTTAATTAGTTTCAATGAATTTTGATACAAATGTTATGTATTAATACAAGTGCCTTAAAGACAAGGTGATTCTTGCCTCACAAAAGAGAGTTAAAGACTGAACATCAACGGTGAAGAGGTAAGTCCTTTTGGACACTATCATGTGCATTCCCGCAGGCTAGAAAAAATTTGGACCAAAATCAGTATTGATGAATCTGCAGTTCCTATTTTGAGTTGTAATTAAGATTTATATTTATTTTCATTGTGCAATATCAGTCAAGGTCACTGTCACTGCATGAGATAAGATTACAATTATCAAGAACTTGATGCAAATGTCAATATTGTCCCCTTAACCCTTAGGGCTCACGAGACAGCCCGCTATGCAGAGGAGGCCCTTCCGATCCTGAAGCTGATTTACGACATGATGGTTTCATTCGACAAGATGAGGAGAGTTCATAGTTAAGCATCGAATTAAATGCAAGTCAATTATTTCGTTGCGAATCGGTTTGGATTATTGAAAATTTGATGTTAAATTTTCATCAGGTTTATTAGTGTATAACGTTTTGACGTTCAAAGTATGTCTGCATCACCCCCCCCCCCCCCCCTCCCCATCCCTGAGATACGGCCATTAAGAGAGCGTCCTCTTTACGTGGAATCTTTCTTCACAAATAAATTTGATAAAGAGTTAACATCTGATTTTTTTATCAATGGACCTTCATTCATCAGGCCAATATCCAATAAACATTTCTCCGATATAAGATTTAGTTCTTTGATCGATAACCCTTCCTTTCGAATAGCGAGAGCGTGGCTTTAATAAAACATATTGAGTTTTGGCACGTATAAATTAACACTCCAAATTGAAACAATACTTACTTCCTTTGTCGGCGAGTCCTACATCTTTCATTTGCATGACCGCGTCCAGTACATCGTTCCGAGTAAAGCCACCTTTGGTCCTTGCGTCCATCATACTGCTCACGAGGTCTGCGAAGTATTCGTAAAGATGAGCCGGAAAAACGCCTATGTTGAAAAACTTGAAGACCCCGGGTATAATCTTCATGCCCATCATCTTCACGAGTACTGAAATCGGTGGAAGCGAGAAGATGTCCGCATACTCGCAGAATCTGGCGATCCGCTCTTCAGAGACGTCCAGTCCGTACATCTGCTTGCATATCGACATGACGACATACTTCCTCACGATCGGCGACAGTGAAACGTCTCTCCCCGCTTTGGCTTCCAGGTCTTTCGCCAGGTAGGACAGAGCCGTCTGCATATCGTCCATGTACTCTCTCTGTTTTTTCGGCGTGAAGAGCTTCGAGAACACCGTACGCCTCGACCTCCAGGCGTCGCCCTTAAGCGAAAACAAATGTGTCATAATCGAATCTGTCTTGACGTGGACTGCCGGAAAACGAGGTCGGTCGGCAAAACTGTCGAAATCTTTCTCCATTATCCTCTTCACTAGATCCACATCTCGCACTAGAAGCACCGGCTGCCACCACCTGTACATCCCAATGCATTCTTCGTTCTTGTACTGTTTGTAATACCTGTCACAGAGTTCAACTTCGGTCATTTTTACTTTGGCTAGTTCGACGGTGTTCCCGAACAGAAATTTCGGTTCTGGGCCAGGAATTCCTAGATTTTTCCAATATTGGTGCTTCTTCTTCAAGAATAAATACATTGTAATGCATGCTGCTACAATGACAGCACTTACTGCTACAAGAAAACTGAAGGTAAAGTCATTCATCTTCGTCTGAAACAATCAACATCAACCTGTAAATAGTAAGTACAAAAGAATATTTATTATTATCTATGTTGCCAGTCATTCTCCAAAAACAGATTTCCCTACCAGAAATTCGCACTTAAGACTTCTTTACTTAAAAGTAATTTAGTTGAGTTTTCTCTAGTCAAAAGTAAGTCTTTTAAATGAATATTCTGAAATAGGTAACTGGTAACTTTTCAAGGTTCGAATGAACGGAATGAAGAAGCAAAATAAGTAGTAGCTATTTCAAAAATCAAATTAAATTACATCTTTTTGTACCTAGCTGTTATAATAATTAATAATTATTGTCACACTTTTTTTAACGTCCCGTTTTTTTTCTGGTTAAGGAACCGGATGCAAACATACAAAGTATGCCAAAACGGTGTTAACTTTTAAATTTGATTAAAATCAAACATTTCTCTTTCATTGGCATGCCCAAACAAAATACATTCATTCGTCTATTTAACACGACTTACTACTTCAGTTAGGTCATAGTCACCAGATACTGTGTAGGCACTTACCAAGAGCTTACAAGAGCTTCTTACCATAATTAACAATAACAATTACTAAAGACAAAATAGACATATGTTCGCTAAACACTGACTATTTTATACATACAATACTTCTTGTAGGTTTTATAAATCAACTGGGAATCTCTTATTTTCTGCTACAAAAAACACTGTAAACAAAGCTATAATACAAACATATTAAACATGATTTCAAGTACAAGTACATAGTGTAGGTCTCACCTGGTTTTCTTGACTTGCAGAATAACACTGATGAATGAAAGAACAGCTGTGAAGTAGGTGTAACACTTTATCAGCTCATAATTGTCTGCACTATTTGCAAAAGATATCTTGGATTTTTAATTAGCGTAATTGGCTTTATCAGTTTTTATGATTATATGCTAGTACTACTCGCTACTATTTATTCGTTTTATTTCGAATAAATAAAAATTTCCTGTAATTGTAAATACAACCAGACCCTAGAATGTTTCGCTTAACTTTAATTCTTAACCTTAGCAATACTTAACTATTTTTTGCCCTCCTAGGGCCAATATCTGCTGGTTTGTTACTTATTATATATTTTTTGGAATACATCAGCTGATATTTATTCTGCTCATAAACGCTATTTATCATATTTTAATTTAGAGTCCGAATTCAAATCTGAAAGTTCCAATGTGTTTTTCGAATTCTCTTGTATATCAGCGATAGAAGTAGACAGTATTTAACTCTCCCAGGACTTCAAACTCTTGACTGCTTAATTGAATAGAAACCGCTTGGTTTTTATTTTATTTTTTGCAAAACTTAAAAATGGCAGCATGTGCTCCTGAAAAGGCTCGTTAAGAGTGGCATACATTTGGAAATATATACAGAAAGAAATAGGACTTGTAACTCATTTCAAAGTAAATTTTTATTCTCCAATGTATTCGGCAAGATAAGGAAAATTCAATCTATTAAATATTTTGTAGCCTTCACAATTGAATTGAGATATAAGTTAAAATTTATTGAAACGGTACCAATTTTACTGAAGTACAATGAATGGAGTGTTTTTAGTAAAATAGTTTTAAAATTTCAAAATCTGTTTGAATGTAGGAGAATTCTACTTTTAGATTTAACAATTAAAGAACAATTTGTTGAGTAAATAATGAGTAGTTATAAAATAATAAATGATTTGCTCATTGCACTCATCAGACACTAGTAAAAATTAAAAAATATTTTAAAGGAATCGCTTGAATTGTTAAAAGAATCATTAACTTAATAAATTAAAAAATATTATAAATAAAATACTTATAAAAAAATTTATTTCTTAAAATATAAGTAATAATTTTTTTTTTGTGTTATATATTTTTCACCCTAGCCATAAAAAATATAAATATTAAATTTAAAATTATTTTTCTTCAGGAGCTACAGATGAGTTAATCCCTCTTCTGCAATTTAATCCAAAATCCTTCAACTGGCCTCACGGTGAAGACGAGTGTTTTCGGATCGAATTTCATCGGTAATTTCATTTTGTCACTTTGCAGAATGTTGTATTGTGAAAGAATTTTGGCTAGTACAAGCTTCACCGATGCCTTACCAAGTCTTAAACCTTCAAAACACAAAATGTAAACAGGTTAATAAAATATGTATGGATTACTTAATAAAGGAAATCAATTTCATCAATCAGCTTCATGCGTAAAGATTGTCATACAAATTTTTAGGTCATGAATATTTTACTATCAAATTGAGAAGGCTATTAAATCAAAGATCTCACTGCCTCAATTAATGGTATATAATTTCTTATGCTAAAAATAAATTTAATGAAAAATAGCAAGTTTCATTAATCGGTTTATTATTGCGTTCTGACAAATTTTTTTTCCTTGCTTATTTTCTAGGAGATCAAATTAAATAACTCACCATGCTAACCAAGTATATGTATTATATGTACACAACATATTTATAAAAAAACATAAAACCAGTTTTGAAGTTAGTAAAAATAATTCCATAAAACCTAGAAACTAATCGTGAGTAAGTAATTAGTAAAATTACCGATTCCCTTAATTGTGCTGTATTGCACACATATCGAACTTTTTGTATTTTTAAATACCT
Organism: Acanthosoma haemorrhoidale; assembly: GCA_930367205.1. Taxonomy (NCBI): domain Eukaryota; kingdom Metazoa; phylum Arthropoda; class Insecta; order Hemiptera; family Acanthosomatidae; genus Acanthosoma; species Acanthosoma haemorrhoidale. Next base: position 17,175,010 of record OV884013.1, on the reverse strand, counting down.
GCGCTGTACATTTATTGGAATGTATTTAAGGAACAAGTGCAATAGAAGTTGATAGCTTCCACTAATTGAAAAACTAAGGATCTGAATATTTACTACATTGGAGTGTATTTAAACACACTACTGACCTGGAGACTGTACACTACATTCAAACTACAACAACCTAATAAACACATAAAACAACAGTCATTCATTCATCACTACAACAAGTACGTATGAGTGTTATGGTACGCACAACATTACTTTATAAGACAGTCATATTACCAATACTTACTTACTTATAACCTGTGTGATCTGTAGTTATGTTCATCAGGACAAGACTGCAATCACTGAGAGTGCCCAAATTGTCAAATTTATTTAGAATTGACTATCATGAAAATATAACGAGAAAGAACTACTACTAAATAAACCAGGCCAAGCTATCCAACATAGTCTTAAACCAAGGTTTATGAATATGCGTTTTTATATATTAATTTTTTTATTCTGGTTTATTTTATTCCCATATAAATTACTTTTGTATTAGCTCACATAAATATATTAAAAGGGTGATCCAGCTTTCCTAAATTTTCCTCTCCAAGGAGCCAAATGACATTTATAAAATGTTCATAACATTTATAAAACATTTAGTTATCTTGGGGTGTTATGGTTCTAGTGCATAATTTGGGCAAAACAATTATGTATAGTAAAATGGTACATTTTTGTTGTTGGGGATGGGTTGATTTTCCACTGCAAGTGGCTTCCTCCAGTCTAAAACATGACTGGTCTGCAGGGGGCATCCGAGGGTCTGTCCTCAGTGCAAGTCAAGTATCTGAACTTAACAACTCTCGAAGTCTAACATATGACTGAAATGAGCCAAACCGTAATGGGTCAAAACTCAATGATCTTTGAATGAATAAAAAGGTCCTCTCTAGTTTTGTTTATTTCCTAATTCCCTGCTTATTTATTTATTATATCAATAATATATACAGCCATGTACGTTGGGTAGGATAACCTCCTTGTACTCCATTTTAATTATTGTCTAAATCTAACACATAATAAGGGTAGGTAAAAAGAATTATATATAGTAAACAAGACCAGGGTATGGGGGTCACCTTCAGGTTACAAAATGGGTGGCCTAAAACCAACCTTCAAACTAACTTAAACCATGATGGTGACCTTCTGCCATCGAGGGGGGATATCATGATCTATGATGGAGGGGATATCATGCTGGTCATGGGATTGGTCAACACCTGTCTCCTATTTATTGGCTACTTACTACTCCCAATAACCTTTCCAGATCTCTCTCCGTTTCTTACTTTTATTAGTTTATATCTATTGGGACTTTCTCTCTGTATTTTTTAAATAATTTTAATTTTAAAATAAAATTCAATTTGATATTAAAAATATTATGACAACATATTGTTTGATTAATTAACACATACATGTATCTGCAACCAGAAAAAAAAGATTTAAAACTTGAATAGCTTCTCAACTTTTTCAGGTAGTATGAATCTGCACCACCATAAGTTTGAGCATATTTACTGCAGTTGCGAAACTTAAGTATCAACATGAGACGAGAATGAAGTGACTTGAATTGCACAGTTCATACCTATGCAGGCTCTTGGTCCTATACCGAAAGGGAGCCAGGGCTCTCTGCCACCATCCTCCTTATGGGAAAATCTTTCAGGCTGAAATCTTTCGGGTTCTGGATAGAAGGCGGGGTCCATATGAAGGCTGGCCACTGGGATGTTTACCATAGTGCCCTTTGGTATCGTCACTTTGTCGTTAATTTTGTAAGGTTTAGTGCAGACTCGTGAAAGGACTCCCACTGATGGTTGTATTCTCAGTGTTTCTAAACAAATAAAGTACATACAATGCAATTAAATGTAAAACGATCTGTAAGCAAAAGGAAACTGTAATTATATCATTAGTGGACAATATTGTGTTTTATTACGTACATTTCCATGAGTTAGGCAAAGGTACATTTAGCACAACACTTTATGTAATTACATTTTAAACTTCTACAGATAGAAAGTAGGATTTATCACTTACAATAAGATGAAACATGATAATTTATTTCTTAATTTCACTGATTGTACTTTTTCCTTCTTTATCTTATTTTTTTACTCTTAAATTTATTCCATCTTATTATTTTGTTTAAGTGCAGTAAGTACTTGTAATGATTGTAGTTAATTGAATTTTTTGTTTTGGCAATGTTAAAAATATTTCCTAATTTGAAAAGAGAATTTTTATTATTATTCTTTTTTTTCTCTCTCTTATATTTAACACTACTAAATATTATACTTATATTCACACTTGTAAAGATTGCATCTAATTGAATTATTTTTCAGATTGATTATTTAATTTAGTTAATAATTTTTGATTTTAACTTTACTATTTCATTATTACTTTTTTGTTCAATCCTAAATTGTATTTAAGTATTCATTTGTAATAAATAATTGTACCAAATTAAACCATTTTTCAGAGGGTTTATTTTGTTTTTAATTATAGATCGTACTATTATTCTATGCACTTTTTATTTCTCAATCATCTAGACGCATTCACTCCTTACAGTGTTTTTACTTTTTGTTTCATGTTATTAATGTATTTAGTCATAACCAAGGGAAACTATTTACTGTAACTAGATATAAAATATGATTTGAATTCATAATATTTGGCAAACCACATTTGTGTGGGACAATCCCAAAAACAAATAAAAAGTCTTTCATCATTAGTTTATGTAACAACACATGAAAAATGAAATGAAATGAAAAATAAACTTTATTCCGGGATTTAGACCCCTTGAGAATAACATTAATGATTGGAAATAGTATATGCCTGGCCATTATATGTAATGAAGTGGAAGTTGATAAATAAGTTATCTAGAATATAAAATGATTAGTAGAATACATCGAGCCCCAAAAGAAAATATGCTTTGTTGAATAGTTGTCGGGAAATGTATGATTAAAAAAAATTAAGAAGCTGGCACAAAGAAGTAAAATGGAGTTTATACGTGGAACATAGGGAATAGTCACTTTGAAGATATACTGATAAAATGACAATGTTATTACACGTATCCATTGATTAGAAGCGGTTTAATGAAGCCGTTTATGAATGTTTGGGCATGCTGGGTAAAGATAAGCCAGATCCAGAAGAACAAAAATAGAAGGATATCGAATAAAAGATTGAAAAATAAACTAGCAAAAATAGCAAAAAAAGCCAAAAATAAAAGTCAGGTAAGAATAGTTAAAAAAAAAAAAAAAAATGGAGTTTTCTTAGTACTTTCAATTTCAACCATTAAAAGTAATTGATCCTTGATTGCAAAGAAAATGATAATTTTTCCTTCAACCTTCACAGTAACTCTGTTGTCTCAGCGGGTCCAGTGAGAATATAAACCGATCAAGCAAGGCGAGAAGTATATGTTACCTTGGCAGCTCCAGAGTTGTTAGCATATGAACTATCAATATTAATTTGATTACCACAGACCACACCATCAAGATAGCTCATCTGAGAGATATGTTCGTATGTGATCTCCTTTGACCCTTTAAGAACAGAGTCCACTTCCTGCCTTGCCCTATCCTGGGCCTCAGGGTTTAAGGCCAGCTGCAGCAGAGAATGGCATATAGTCAGCTCGGTGGTGTCGAAACTTGCTTGGAATAGTACATAGATGTGCCCCACTGCTTCTTCTAGACTAATTTCTGAAAAAATTAAAAATAAATCAATTTATTTTATAAATACTAATTTACTGCTCGCAAGTACTAAAACCAAGATTTTTAAGCAAATATTAATGTGTTCTAATAATTAATCTGTCTGCATGGTTTAAGCAAAAAGAACTTTTTGTGATTAGAGTAGAATTAATAACTTAATTACATATATTCCACATATTGTAGTGTTATATATGGATGCCTCACATATTCAATTATGGTTTCCAGTAAATTAAATAAATATACCTTTCTAAAACAGAATATGGCTAGAAGCCAATTTTCATTTATCTAAAATACGTTTATAGTTTAATAATATAATCAATTTGTTTCAATGGTGTTTAGAGCAAATAGAAGGTTATCTGAATAATTGTTTAAGTTCATAGAGTTTATCTGGAAATAATCCAATAATGGAAGCTGAAAGTCAGGTGTTCAATGGAACAAATCCCATGATTTAATAGTATGTGGGTATAAATATATGACTTTTAGAAGCATGAAACGTTAAAACATATGAAGTTTTCAATGGTGGAATTTCAGAACTCGCAGGTCTTTGAAAATAGATAGAGGCCCAGGGGAGAACATGGGAGGATCTTAGCTCAGCTAAAATATAGGGAGCTTCCCCACCACAGACTCCTCTCAAGAGACAGGCGAAAAAATTAAAAATATCTCCTTATAGGGCTTGATATTCAGGAGATCTTGAAGAAAATGAGAGCAGCCTTCAGCTCCAGGATATCCTTGACATCAGAAGAATGGGCCAAATTCAGATGGCGATTGAGGTATCTCCCGTCATAGTTCCGGCTCCAGAGATCACAGCAAACACCATCAAGAATGTCCACCCGGACCACCTGGTCAACACGTGTTTTTTTAGGTGGTTGTATTCAAACAGGGGAGGGGCATACCCCAATACCACATGTGCCAGGAATTCAGACACACCCGCAACTATAGCGGCATAACTGGCAACAGAGGACGCTTTTCTAGAGATACAACTTCCGCTGTTCAATTCTTCCTAAGCGAGTAAGCTCACAAATTTATTCAAAATAATATTCAAAGACAATTATATAGTTTGTAATTTTAAGTAGTTAGATTCATAAAATTTTTTTGTAAAATAATTTTCATTGATAATATTAATTTAGTCTTACATTTTAAATCATTCATTAAAGTAAATTTAAAATTTATAAGTATATAATAAATAGTAATAGTTAATGCAGTTCTTTAAATAAAGCTTTCCTAAAATCCTATTTATTATTGAGTATTACTATTACATCCTCTTGTCTAATAATTAACCCTAACTAAAAGCAAATTCAAATCAACTCTTTACTCAAGGGACATATTCCTAGACAAACAACCAAGATTTAGTAAAATAATTAACAAAAGTTAATTACAATAAAAAAAATTTTAGGATAAATAAATAAGGACAGACAAGAGGGGGTTTACGTAATAATATATATGCAATGTTGGGAAAAAGTCTTTGAACAAATTATTATGAATGAATTTTTATATAAATGATCAATTTTTCAATTTAAAATTATTTTTATATCCTTGATAGTAAATTTATTAATACTTTCAGAAATCGTAGACACAATATAATATTAAATTAGCATTTTTTTCAATCAACAACGAGCCAAGAGATCCTTTGTGTTGACATTTTTTATCCTCTGAATGACGCCTTATTGTTCACATTTCACTTTTTAATCACTTTTAACACACTCCAGTCTTTAATCTTGGTCGTTAAGGGTCAAGAGCTGTTTAATAAACTCTTAACAGTTAAGTACATCTATGAACGTTGTTCTATATTTTGTGGTCTTTGGTGTTTTTTTTTCATTCCCAATTCCTCATTTTGAAATTTCTTTTTTCCTATTTATGTAATGTTATTCCCCCCCCCCCAAAAAAAAACACCTTGTTATTATTCTGGAATTCATCATGTATTATGTGTTAAAAAACTAAAAAAAAAACAAACTTAGTAGCCAAAAACCTAAAAAAAAAAATTCTAAAAAAGTACTGCTGAATAACATTTAAAATTATTGGCTTTATTCAACCGCAAAAAATCTGGCAAAGACCTGGCTCAGGATATAACTGACAGTGACCCAAGTTCATCCTCCTTTTTTAGAAGGAAGCTTCTATCAATTGGCCTTAAAGGCTATGTGTTACCAGACGACAATCATTTCTTGGACTTGTTAACAAGGTAAGCGACTTAGGTTTGCCAAAGAACACGAAAATTGGATGGGATATGGTTGGACAGAACTAATAATAGTATACCATGCTGTTCAAAGAATTTTTCACAGCACTGTGAACATATATACTGTTGTGATATTTAGATGTGTAAATTTTATTTATCAAGACTTTAAATTCGAAATTAGTGGGCATATAAGGGCGGCAAACAGCCCAAGGATAACAAAAGAGGAGGTTTTAAGAAGGAAGATAGATGAGTGGTTGTTCAGAAGATAACACCATGAGACGTAGTGGTGAAAGATGGTGTTAGTCGTTATTCTGCTGAAATTTGTAGAAGAATGAATATTTTGTATTTGATAGTGATTTGTAGTGTGGAATAACAGTTGTATGAAGAAGAGTTTTATCAGGGCAAGAGGATAGAAGAGATAAAATTGGTCATTACTGACCGCGTGGCATACCAAGTTAAAGCCAAGAAGCAATAAGAAAAGTATATAAAAATTAGTAAATCTGGCCATTTGCGAGCGAATAATATTAAGGTAAAATTAGAAAATTTGTTAATAAATTGTAGTTTGTATCACAGACGTGATTGTATATATAAATAAAAAAAAAACAACTAAACTACCCAAATCGCCAAGAGGCCCTAAGACCCTTACCTGGGTCAGGTATCGGTGACATATCTCTTTGTCAGAGAACAAAGAAAACTACATACTCAACTGGCATTGGGTACGATAAAACCAAAGCTGATTGGCTACTGACGAAGCCAGCTGGGTATTTGAGACCGAAGGTTTGGGCCTGTAATTCATTCTCCTGACGACTGGCTTGTGGCTGCTCTGATGTTCAAAATGTTTGCTTGGCTTCCTCATTTATGAAAACCTCTGCATCTCTCTCTCCTCACCTCGCTACGTTTTAGGCCGGCGTTGTCAGACCCCACACCTTCCTAGTGGGAATCTCTGCCTTCGTCTCGCTAAATCTAGCACCTCCTTGGGAGAGGCCTCTCCCTAATGGACAACGGTTGTCGTGGCCCTGCAAGCTTACCAAGCAGTGTTTCCCACGGCGATTCAGTCTGCTTCTCACCGGTTCACACTCGCCTTTGAGATCCGGACGGATTTCGCCTACCCTCAGATACCGAGTGTGAATTCGAGGTCATTCCAAGACCACATAAACTACCTGGCACTATCTACCCTATACCTCTTCTCCTGAACATATTGCATTGTCGGGGCACATAGCTATCAAAAATGGAGTCAGATAGTAAGACCGTCATGAAACGACTGTCCAGGTCATGAACTTAATCAACCCTCACTTCGTCACCAGGGCTAGGGTAACTAGGCACCCCTTCGTGACGACCCGACAGTAAACAAAGCCTGTGTATAGATAGAGGTTGAGAAGATAATAAAGCCAGTTAACAATTGAAACTGTGTGTAATATTATTATCCTTATTCTCTCTTTTTGGATCGTCTACAGCCGGGAGACGATAAATTATACATATATATATATATATAATATGTTCAGAGATGATCACGCATTGTAGTACAGAACATCTATATTTCATCGTCTCCGAGCCGGGAGTCAAAGTCATCATTCTTTAGCCAATTATGTACAAGATACAGTTTGAGGCTGATTAAGGGTTTTTTTCAAACTAAAACCAGAGCCTTGAAAATGACACATTGGCCCTAAAGTGTTTTACCATTTTACAATGGCTAGAATCTAGATCTTTCTTCCAAAAAAAAAATCCCACTTCCTACAAGGTGGAGAACCTTGACAACATCCTCCCTCCTGTTCTTATCCTGAGAGAAAAAAAAAAATTATTATCTTTGATTTTTGTTTCCGAAACGTAAAGAAGAATGGACAAGAGACTTGGTGGCAAAGTGAAAGATAAGATAAGAAATCTCTTTGAGCAGCACATACCTCTTAGATCTATTTGCATTTCATGTTAAACAAGCAGGATTTCCATAATCACAGGTAATTAAACATTATTGTACTGTGTTTAAGCTGTTACATACTCTAGCTTGAGGGAAAAATACAGGACTGTGTCAAAGTACTAAAAATGTACATTTTCATTGTCCAACCAATTGCATGTTTTCCCATCTTTATGAAGAGAAAGAGCTACACTCCTTAGCGAAACATCTAAATTAAAATTAAACAAAAAACTTACTTTCTTTGTCGCTGAATCCTACATCTTTCATCTGCATGATCGCTTCAAGAGCATCTTGACGGGTAACTTTTCCCCTGACCCTTTCATCCATCATACTATTCAAGAGGTCTTCGAAGTATTCGTACAAATGGGCAGGGAAGACAGGGATTTTGAACAGCTTGAAGATAATGGGTGCCAGACCCATACCCATCGCCTTTAGAAATACAGAAGTGGGGGGACGCGAAAATATGTCTGCATAATCACAGAATTTGGCTATCCGCTCCTTGTCTTTGGATACGTCCAGTCCGTACAGCTCCTTGCATACTGAAGTTACGACGTACTTTCTCACTATTGGCACTAGTGAAACGTCTCCTCCCACTTTGGCTTCCAGGTCTGTCACCATGCAGGACAGAGCCGTCTGCATGTCGTCCATGTACTCCTTCATTTTTTTCGGCGTAAAGAGCTTCGTTAAAGTCGTCCTCCTCGACTTCCATGCATGGCCTTCAAGTGAGAACAAGTGGATCATAATAGAATCCGTTTTGGCGTTCACAGTAAAGCCAGGTCGGTTGGCAAAACTGTCGAAATCTTTCTCCATAATTTTCTTTACCAGATCGTAATCGCGGACTAGAAGCACGGGCTGCCACAACCTGTAAAGCCCGATAAAGTCTTCGTTCATGTACTCCTTGTAATACCTATCACAAATCTCAGCTTCAGTCAGTTCCAGATTAATTTGTTCAGTGGTGTTCCCTAACAAAAACTTGGGTTCTGGGCCAGGAATAACGAGATTTTTCCAATATTGGTACCTCTGCTTCAGGAATAAATACATTACGATGCAAGATGCCACAATGACAGCACTCACTGCTACAAGGAAGCTGTAGAACAGGTCATTCATCTTTGTCTGAAACAATCAATATCAACATTCATTTATTACATTTATTCACATATAATACGAAGTGCATCAATCGTAAAAAGCAAGTACAAAACAATACTTAATATTATCTTACTATAAGCGTCTTGTTTAATGAGGAGTCCTTTGTGGTCAAGCGAGTTCCAATTGCCACTCTTTAGTTTTCTCCAAACAAGGATCAGCAATGAATGAGTATTTCTATTATGCGAGACTACTTAATATTATTTTAGAAAGCGCAAAGCTCAATCTTCAAACTGCACAGCATTACTTCTATACTGCTAGAGAATTACGACTTTACTTACTTATCCACTCCATTTACTATTGTTAATGAAGCTCATGATAAGGATTGACAGAAGGAATTTGAAGAAAGAAGAAACTATTTTATCGGCTGCCTTAACATTGCCCCCCCCTCCTGATATGGCCTGTAAATCGACCCCCCTAGACCCTTCCTCCATTGCTTTCCCATGCCACGTTTTTTTGTCCCATTCTTTGCAAATCCCCAAAGTTGACCGTCTGGTTTGCTTATCCTGTTGTGCTTCAATTTGGCAGTTTCTCTCTGGGAGTGTTTCAAGAACTTGCTGTACACTTTTATTGTCCGATCTATGGTTACATCTCGTGCCACACTCCCTTATAAGGGAACAGGGGGATATTTTCTGAGAGATTCCACCTTTCCTTTAAAAACTCAGTCATCTTCCTATTTAAAATGACTAAATTACTTCAATTTTGTCACTGTCACTAGAAAATGTAGAGACTATTACTTCTTCTTGCCACAACTAACAGTTTATTAGTTTCAAGCAACAAAGAAACTAATAATAATGATGACGTAACACGTGTCTTCCCTTGGTACACAAATCACACTGCAATCCTTGTGCAATTTCCTATTGAAAGTGTTGTGATATAATACAATTTCAATAAGTACTCATTTACATATAAATAAAACACTAAACAAATATATAACTACAAACACATTGAACAGCAATGCATGATTTAAAGTACATGGCGTTGGCCTCACCTGTTTTTTCTGTTTTAAACAATAACATCGATGATTGCGACGCTACCTACTAGACAGAGCTCCATTATCAGCTTATATTTGTCTGCACTATTTGGAGAAGATATGGATTTTTATCTTGGTATTGTAATATGTGTCAATCCACATACCTTCTATGTATTTCCCACTTACATTAAATACAACTCACAATTAACATGTACTTTCTCAACTCCATCTTTAATTAATTATCTATCAAGGGCTATTTGTTTTTGAGCTAATTCTTGAATCCAAAATTCAAGTACGTTTTCCGTCTTCACTATAAAATTATTCTATAGGATGCTCCTTATGTACTTTCGTCTGTTCCTTTATTATTTATTTCTGTTCCATGTTTTAGTTTGTCTCACCACGGCATGGCTGTTGGATTTACCTGATATTCCCGTCACCTTTCTCAACTTTAGTATCTAGGTGAATTGTATTTCTTTTCACTTTGTTTTTGTTCTGATTATTCTCTTTTTTTATCTCAAGTTACCTATAAAATTAATCTTATTTCAATTGTAAGCACTTCAATTTGACTTTATACGATTATTGATGCGATGTGCAGAGGCAAGTGTCGTAGGGACTCGCAGCGATTGTCGCTCTATGTGTTTCGCTTAGTTTACAACCATTCATAGTAGTTTGTCCATTTGCCTACAGATATCTTCACCGAGTTGTTTTTTTTAGTTGATCTGAGTTACAAAGTTTTGCTGGGGAAAAAAACTACCTTTAACCCATCGAATATAAGTATTTTGGATTTACTGAGTATCTTATAATTATTACTCTAGTACCTATAGCCTTGGTAGTTGAATTGAGCCACTCGAAGAATATGCTCAGCTTTCTCTGTCTGTTTCGAAACATTAATCAATCACAATATATAATAAACACTTCAGGATCAATAAGTGATTATTACACCATTAAATAATAAACATATAAGATTGTTTGCTTGCAAAACTTTATAATTTAGCATAGTTTACCAAGTCTTTTTGGCCTGTTTTACGTTAGTTTTAGTTGTTAAGTTGCACCATAAAATACGTTGCTCCATCCAATGGAAAAGATTTTTTAATTATTGATGTTGCTGAGTCACTGACCTGAAGTCCGCTGCATCAATGAAGCCCCCCAAGGGCATCAAAAACCATCGAACTGCGTCTGCAATGTTTTCAAATGCCACGATATTTACTAGAGTTGTATTAAATCAATTCGTTAGAAGTGCAGCAGAAATTTTATTAAAATATCCAGCTGAACCATTCACTTGGACGCCATAAAACCGACAAAGAGAATCCACCATCAACCGTCATTCCTAGCACAAGACAGTTAAAATTTGGAGCTTGCGTTCAATCGAGGTATTACACGAACGCTAAGTCTCGTTGGGACCATCTTGAAGAATTGTGGACGTCCACACTATTTTGTGAATCACTTTTGGATTCACTTACAAGCGCCATATTGTCCAGTTGAATCGATCGAACCCATATAGCAAAGAAAACAGTTACTTTCACACCTGTTCATCCAGTACCAAACACTCTCCAGAAGAACAACTCTCGTTCCTTTACAACTCTACTTCTGAACCCTAACGACCCAACGAAGAACAAGATAGTAATTGACCTCACGGCCAAAACTTTACCCGGGAATCGAGACATTCTGATCGACACCTTCAAGATTATTCCCACTAGTTCAGGTTGTTTAAATTCAGAACCACGGTAAATTTTAAATTTTCATTGGGAACTGATTAAATTTTGTGGGGGGAATTGTTACAATCCACTAGGGAGGGGAGCCGAAGTCACATGACTCCGTGCCCAAGGTCTAAGTTGTAACCTATACACAGGTGGTCTGAAAAGTTTCCGGCCCCAACATGAAGATGATAATAAAATAAATAAAAGCTGTGTTAGGTCGGAAACTTTTCAGACCACCCTGTACCCTGTCAATGTGATAACGTTTTAGAAGAAACCAAAATCTGTACATAATGTAGCTACACTACAGGAAACATAAAAATCGTATGTAAATAGATTCGACTGAGAATCTAAAATTGAAATAATCACTGTAAAATTTTTTTAAGGGGCTTTGAAAAAAAAAAAAGTGACGGTCAGTAAATGGTAAAGTGAAGCACTTTTTCCTATAAATTGACTCTTTCTAATAAATAAACCGTTGACATGTTCATGCACTCATAAATGCTAACACAATTTCAAAATCATATTTTAAAGGAATTGCTTGAATTAGTAAAAGAATTATTCATTTAATAAAGTTAAAAAAATAGTTAAGAGGTTTTCTTTGTGATCATGACGACATATAAATAAATTGCAAAAAAAAAAAACCAATTTATTTATTCTTATTACTGCGTTATCACGCCAGTGACAATAAATATAAAATTATATTTCTTCAAGAGTTAGTGGTCCCTGTTCTCCAATTTAATCCAAAACCCGTCAATTGGCCTCACAGTGAAGACGAGTGTTTTCGGATCGAATTTCATTGGTAATTTCATTTTGTCGCTTTGCAGAATGTTGTATTGTGAAAGAATTTTGGCTAGTACAAGCTTCACCGATGCCTTAGCAAGCGTTAAACCTTCAAAACACAAAATGTAAACAGGTTAATAAAATATTTATTAGATGAAAAAAAATTAAATGAATCAGTATTAGTGTAATATGGCCCTAAAACAAAACAAAAAACAATTGTAATTTTGAATATAAATTATATGGTAATAAATTTTAAGAAATAGAACACCAAAAAAAAACAATAATAAAAAAACAGAACATACAAAAAATCAAATCTTGTATTACGAATGAATAATTAAAAATTGAACAAAAAGGCATTACTATATTATATGCTATAATTTAGTTCACTGTAGCCTATGAGGTTTACAAGTGCGTTTAATTCTTGAAGGAAACCATTGATTAAACTCTCCTCACTATAACTTTTTTTCAGTAGTATTCCAGCAGCTTCAACTGTTCAAAATATTCGATAGCTCGTTTTCAATGAGTCTTTTGTAAGTTTTAAAATTTATTCTGGCAGGTAAATATCTACATTGCACATAATTGAATGTATTCAAATGCTTTAAGAGCACCTCGGACTGGTTGTTTGAACATTCCGGACCTAGTTCCTGAATCCTAACCATTAAGTACAACGAAGGCACAATCTTTCATTGTCATTCACGTTGCTGCCAATTGTAAAGATATCCAATGCTTTATAAGCCAAGAAACCATCCATAAGATTGCAGTGTCAAATTTCTACATTGCTCAAATACGTGCATTGCATTCATTGTCCTTTTGTCAAAACAGAAGGATTTATAAACTCTACCTCGTTGGATGCTAACTTATTGAACACTATACTTCACCCATCAACTTTTCTCTAAGAATTATTACCTGCTACTATAATACCAAGACACTTATGGTTCATGAGCAATATAAATTGGTAGAGTTTCTATTTAATGGAGCACTGAGGATCTGAGTATAGTTATAACACTGCTGTCCTGGAGACTAAACACAACATACAAACTACAAGTTAATAGGTACCACACAACTAACTTGCAGGCTATTACTTTACAAGACATTCATATTACCAATACTTACTTACTAAGTAATTGTTATCTTTAGTTCGTACCAAATGTAAACTAAATGCTACTTGACTCATATTTTAGCATGTAGTGATTCAAGTTACCTATGCATATCTTTGGTCCTGTACCAAAAGGCAGCCAGGGCTCTTTGCCGCCATCCTCCTTGTTGCAGAATCTTTCAGGTAAGAATCTTTCGGGTTCTGGATAAAAGTCGGGATCCATGTGAAGGCTGGCCACTGGGATGTGTACCACCATGTCCTTTGGTATCGTCACTTTGTCGTTAATTTTGTAAGGTTTAGTGCAGACTCGTGAAACGACTCCCACTGTTGGATATATTCTCAGAGTTTCTAAAAAAAAATAAAGTACATACAATCTCTCGAATGTAAAATGATAAGTAAAAGGAAACTGTAACTATACCATTCGTTTATTAATGTATTTTATTACATACATTTCGATGAGATGTCATTGGGGAACATGTATCCTGTGGCTTTAGTTATTAATAGATAAGACGATAGAGTAATAACGACTTTAAGCTAAAAATATTGGTCCGTTCTATGAAGTCAGTAAATGAGTGGCTTTGATTTAGTCATGGAGGCTCTACAAAGGCATAAACCTAGTGCTGGGACGACAGTGTGATTGTAATGAGTGAGTGGTCGAATTCATTAATTTGTAGGTACCAACATCACAAGACCACAGAAGATAGTGTGTGTGATCCTATAACTATTACTTAAGCTACAGAAAAAACAGGTTGATTTTTCATCAGCTCTGCTGTTACAGAAAGTACAAGGTTTTGAAATAGAAGGCGGAAAAGATAATTCGCGAGAATAACAGGAAATGGCCGAAAATAGTAGCAGGGAGGAATCGGGTAACAGTAGATTTAAAATAGTTACAATTTTCTCAGTATTTTCAACTTCAACCATTAACAATAATTGTTCCTTATTACAAACAAAACGATATTTTTTTTCCTGAACGTTAACGGTAATTAGCATTCTCACAAAACAAATGGAAGTGAAAAAGCAACATGTTGAATAGGCGTTCTAGTAAGTCAATATGTTCTTCTATGTTACTGGTCATTACTAAAATGTCGTTAACGTAAATCTACACAAAGCAGCTGAGCATATTTTTAATCCAAAAGGAACCTTATTATATTGACATGTTTTCCCGTTAAAAATAAAAAGCGTATATTATTCTGAGTCTTCATGAAGTTCTAGCTGATAAAAACTTTTTGTCAGGTCGATGGTTGAAAATATTTTAACGAAGAAACATGTTGATAGAATTACATCAATGTTATTGCCTTGTTCGTAATCTGAAGTAGTTGTTGGAGTTGGTCTATCGGTACATATTCTTAATGAAACATCTTTCTTTAGAGAGGTGTTCCATTACCAGAGGAGAAATAAATTGGCTTTTTCTTGGCTCAATTATAATTCCATTCTCGGTCCAGAAGACACCCACCTACGTTTCCATATTTCTATAATAAATCCTTAGGTGGTAGTTCAGAGAGGGGGGACTCGTTCACGGCTCGGTCGAAGCACACTTGGGGGCGCGGGCATAGCCCGGCATCTGACCTGCCTATGTAAGGTCGAAATTCGGAGCTTTTTTTCTCTCTCAGCACTGGCGCCTGCTGCTCTACTCGAACTGTCGGGCCACCTTCTATGATCTTATATAGTCAGATCAACACGAAAAGCTGCCCACCGACTAGGCCGCCAGCAAAGGCCAAACCCACAGTTTCAATTTCTAATTCATACTTGAATTCCTTGATAGTTCCAGGAATTTCGCTAAAAATCTCGCATGAAATTAGAATAAATGTTTCGAATTTATCTTCGATAGATTAGTGTTTTTCTTTAATTCTTAGGATTTCAGTACTGTACTGTTCTTTTTGTTCGTCAGCCATTCCGTTTCCGATAACGCTAATTTTATTAAGTCTGTCTGGAAGTTAATCGTGGTAGAAATCTAATTTTATCTTTTTATCGCCAGTCGAGAGAATTAACTATTTTGATTATCCATCTTTGAATTTAATTCGTTTAATGTATTTACGCCGATAAGAAAATCCTGTTTCAGGTTGTTGATGACGTATAGATGTAAATCATGTTGTAGTTCTTCGGGGAATTTAACGGGAATAATTATTTGTTTATTAATCTTTTTATTGATTGTCGTAATAATCCGCATGTTCTGTACTGGCAGTTCAGTATAAGTCTTTAGGTCCAGATTCGTTTTCATCGTCGAATATGTATTTTCTTTTATGCAAGTGACTTCAGATCCAGTATCTAGTAATGCTTCATATTCTAAGCTGTTAATTTCAATAATAATTAATAAATTCTTAGGTGGTTTTTGTTCGGGAGTACGACTTCCACTCAAGACTTGGCGTGAACTAACCCTTTCCTCTTCAACAGCACCTGGCTCACTCTCATTGGCCAAAGGAGAAGTCATGGGTTCGGAATTTTAAATTAATCGAAATTAAAATTGCAGGTGGTACATTTTTTTTGGAAAATCAAAAATCCAGAATATCTTAATATACTTGTGTATCCTTGACTTATGGGATCTGTAAATATCAGTGCACTATTTTAAACTTATTCATCCCTGCTAAGAGAAACAGTATAGCCACTTGAATTATAAATACACTGTGTATTTAGCAACTTAATTTAATTAAGCAGCTATATTTATTCTATAAAAAGAGGTTTTATTATTTGCAAAATTCGCAACTGATTTCACAAAAAGTTTGATTGCTTCTTTTAATAACCGTTGTTATTCTGTTTATTTCTCTCCGTTATTTCCGTTCTAAAGTTGTTATTCTAAAAAAAAGTACTGTAGGTTTAATTTTGATTAATTTAAAATTCCGAACCCATGATTTTTCCTTTGGCCAGCGAGAGTGAGCCAGGTGGCGTTGAAGAGGAAAAGGTTAGTTGAGTGGAATTCGTACTCCCGAACAAATGCCCCCTAAATTATTATTGAAATTAACAGCTTAGAATATGAAGCATTACTAGATACAGGATCTGAAGTCACTTTAGTCTTACCATTATTTTCAGAGCTACATAAAATAAGAGATATATCAACAAAATATACTGGCATTATTAATATTAATTTGATTACCACAGACCACACCATCAAGATAGTTCATCTGAGAGATATGATCATATGTGATCTCCTTTGACCCTTTAAGAACTGAGTCCACTTCCTGCCTTGCCCTATCCTGGGCCTCGGGGTTTAAGGCCAGCTGCAGCAGAGTGTGGCATATTGTCAGCTCGGTGGTGTCAAAGCTGGCTTGGAAAAGTACATAGATGTGCCCCACTGCTTCTTCAAAGCTAATTTCTGGAAAAAAAAAATACAATAATACTAATGTTGTTATAGAAAAAATCAAGATATTTCAGTGAATATTAATTTTTGCAATGAGTATTCTGCCTGCTTGGTTTAAGGAAGCTTCCTCCTATTAAATTTGCCATAATTGAATTTACTACAAAAGTACTTATGTTTATGTTTAGAAGACTGCAATTTTTAAAATAATTGAACGTCATTGAAGAGGATGAATTTCGAGTGATATCTGTGAGCTCTCTGAAGGATGTATGCTGTCCAATGTTTGATCGTTTCAGTTATGGAACATCCACATTTCACCGACTCTAAAAATCAGCTGGTCTAAACCCAATTATGTTCAAAATACAGTTTGCGCCTTTGTTACGGGTTCTCTTGCAAATTAAAAGAAGATGGCACCTTGGCCTCAAAGCACTTAGCTTGAGGTAATAATGTAACTGAGAGCAAACAAAAGCATACCATTTAACAAGGGCAAGGATGTAGACTTGTCTTCTAAAAACTAACAAGGTGGGCAGACAAAAACCCATACACCCCTTCTGCCCGGTACTTATTCTGAGTTGAAATTAATTTATTATCTTTAATTTTTGTTTTTAAAACCAATGGAACAATAGGCAAGGTGACTGAATGGCAAAGTCAGTCTACCAAATAAGAGGACACAATCAAGATGCAGTTGGAGAAATACAGTATGAATTACCAATGTTGGTAATTTTCAGCATCAGCATTTTAAGATAGTTTAATATAATAATCTTATTTAATTTAAATCATTAATAAAATGCTAACGTTTGTAAGCTCTCATCTATAGCACAGAAAGCTAAACTAGGGTACTACCACATTTTGTTTACTGTTTTTACTTAATTTTGATTATAAATGTGTCAAAGTACTGCTACATTTTCATTCACCTAGTTGGTCTTAAGAACTATACATTTTCCCAGCTATATGAACAGCAAAATCTAGACATTCTTCTTCAGCACAATGGTCTAAATTCAAAATATATATACTTACTTTCTTGGTCGCTGAATCCTACATCTTTCATCTGCATGACCGCTTCTAGAGTATCTTGCCGGGTGACATTACCCTTGGCCCTTGCTTCGATCATGCCGTTCAAGAGGTCTTCGAAATATTGATACAAACGGCCAGGGAAGACAGGGATTTTGAACACCTTGAAGATCATGGGTGCCAGACCCATACCCATCGCCTTTAGAACTACAGAAGTGGGGGGACGCGAAAATATGTCTGCATAATCACAGAGATTGGCTATCCGCTCCTTGTCTTTGGATACGTCCAGTCCGTACAGCTCCTTGCATGCTGAGATGACGACGAACTTTCTCACTGTTGGCATCAGTTCAATGTCTTCTCCCACTTTGGCTTCCAGGTCTGTCACCATGCACGACAGAGCCGTCTGCATGTCGTCCATGTACTCCTTCAGTTTTTTTGGCGTAAAAAGCTTCGTTAAAGCCATTCGCCTCAACTTCCATGCATGGCCTTTAAGGGAGAACAAATTAATCGTAATGGAATCAGTTTTGGTGGTGGTAGGCAAACTAGGTCGGTCGGCAAAACTGTCAAAGTCTCTCTCCATTATCCTCTTCACCAGATCGAAATCGAAGACTAGAAGCTCCGGCTGCCACAATCTATACATCCCAATGCATTCTTCGTTCTTGTACTGTTTGTAATACCTGTCAAACAGTTCAGCTTCAGTCAATTCCAGTTTGACGACTTCCGTGGTGTTGCCAAACAGAATTTTCGGTTCTGGACCAGGAACTGCTAGGTTTTTCCAATATCGGTACCTCTGCTTCAAGAATAAGTACATCATCATACATGATGTCACAACGGCAGCACTCACTCCTATGAGGAAGCTGTAGATCAAATTATTCATGTTCTTCTGAAACAATCAATATCATCATTAGAAGAAATAATAACGTATAAGAAAATAATAATAAAAATAAATCTGAGAATTCCCTGCACTTAAAGAGGCTGTATTGTCCAAAAGGTACAGGTATGGACAGAACTAGAATGGTAACATATCGTTTTCACCATCGGGCTGCTCTTGTGATAACCACCAAAAATTATGTTGGGCACCCACATTGAGGCACATGTACTATCGCTAATGATTACTTGAAGTAATGTAGTTACAAATTGCAACTTCTACAAGGGCCAAGCTACTTATGTAACCAGTATGGTTTGTTTTTTTTTTTGTTTTTTTTCTCTAAGCTCTCTAGCTAGAAATTCAGGATGAGGGAAAAATATAGAATATTTAGGTTAATCGGATATATAACCAGTATGTATAAATATTTTCAGAATAAATGGCAGATACTGTTACATGGGTATATATGGGAAGGAATATGTGTACAAAACAGACCATCTTAATCCGTTATGGAGATCGGCATGTATTTTCTACTCAAAATCAACAGTAGTTTCATAGTAGAGTTGTTTGCTATCACCATAGGTCTTACTATGGGTCTTAAGAAAATGGTCTGAATTTGAACTGACTCTCTCTCTGATCTAAGAAATTAAAAAAAAATTATTGAAAGTAAAATGACTGTTTTTGAAGGTTAACAATTTGAGATTGTTCTCAGATTATTTCAAATCGGTAATATGACTTATCTGTTAATACGAGTGGAGCTTAGTCAACAATAATAAGCTGAGAAATATTAAACCTCATGTTGATGCTTGAGATATATCCTGCAGGTCTAACAGTGATGCCTGCTCGTCTGTGGGTCGGCCAGTCTCGAGTCCAGAGAGGAGAAGCTAAGATATCTTGCTTTCTCTCTGGAGCCCTTGTCAACTCAGGAGAAAATATACTCCACTTCATAGACTCCCGAAGAATACTTGCGCATATTTAACCAATGATTAGTCAACCTACTTATCTCATTATTTGTTTTTATCCTACTTATATATCTATTTTTGTGTGTGTTTTACTGCCATGTATTAACATTTTTCTTTGCCATTACCCCGATTTGTTTTTTCAAAATTATTCCAATTTAAACATATTCTTTTTATACATTTGTTTCAGTATTTCTTTTTGTTTCTATTTGAAATACTAATAAGAAATTAAATAATAATAAAAAAACAAGAAAATAATTATGTAAATTGAAGAGTATACTGCACCAACTTCTCACCTGGTTCGAGAACCTCTCACAACAGTGCTCCTACTTATAATGTGAAGAACCTTACAGTTATATATTATCTTCATTATCTTCGATCGCTAATCTATCTCGCATCTCAATTAGCAAATTAAACCTCTCATGCTTTCAATGTGTGCTTAGTAGCTGATAATAATATAACAATCTTTATTGTGCCATTATTACAATCTGCCTTTTATAAGTCAATAATAATACAGATAAATGATCTCATTCATTCCATATTTACAGCATCATTCACTCGCTCATTCATACAATAGGACATGATTGGAGAAACTGGCCATTGCCAGGACTCCCACTGTCACGCGTTTATAGTAGGTCACGAGGCCACTGCCGTTTCAGTCTCCGAGGAGGATTATAGGGATAAGTGGCGCAGTGCAATGACTGTGCTACAGGATTAGGGTGGTTGGAAAGGCTACTGTGGAATTTCATAAACTTGGAAGGGATGAGTTCTAGAATGTAGGGTATATTAAGATCGTTATAAAGGGTTTTGTCGCTGACATAATAAGGGGCATTTACTATTGTTCTTAGGACTTTGGATTGAAAGGATTGGATACGCTTGATGTTCGACTTTTTTGCTGTCCCCCATAGCTCTATTCCGTATGTCCAGATTCGTTTAAGTATAACTTTGTAGATTAGTAGTTTATTTTCTATTGAGAGATGGGGTGTCCTTTGAAGTAGTCTGTACAGTTGTCCAAAGCGTCTGTTTAGTTCTTGTCTTTTTAGTCTCGTATGTGGGTTCCAGGTCAGTCGTTTGTCAAGATGGAAGCCTAAGTACCGTACTGTCTCGGATACAGGGAGAGGAATAGAATTAAAATAAACTAGTGGACAAGTCTTGTGACAAAGGGTGAAGGTAATGTGGGAGCATTTTGCTTCATTAACCTTGATCCGCCATTGATTGCACCAATACTCGATCTCTTCAAGGTGTTTTTGAAGGTTATGGGATGCTATGTCGGGGTCTGCGTGGGATGACAAGACTGCAGTGTCATCTGCAAATGTCGCCAAGAAGGTATTGGGAGTAGAGGGGACATCAGCGGTGTATAGGTTATAGAGGATGGGGCCCAGGACACTGCCCTGTGGAACTCCTGCACTTATGGGATAGTAGTTAGAGTATTCTAAACCACAGCGGACTTGGAAGAAGCGGTTTGAAAGGTAGGACTGTAGGATTAGGAAAAGAGTCTGTATGGTAAATATCTTTTGAGCTTGTAGAGCAAACCTGCGTGCCAAACCCTGTCAAAAGCTTGAGCTATATCAAGAAAGGCAGCAGTGCAATACTGTTTGGTTTCAAGGACTGAGGAGATGTGATCAACAACGCGAAGACCTTGTTGAGCAGTGGAATGCCGTTGGCGGAAACCAAACTGGTGTGTGGAAAAAAGGTTTTTGGATTCAACAATTGGAAGTAGACGTTTTAGCAGGAGTTTCTCAAATACTTTTGAGAGGATAGGGAGTAGGCTAATTGGACGGTAAGATGAGGCGTCATTGGGTGGTTTACCAGGTTTGGCGAATAGGACAATAATGGAATGTTTCCAGAGGAGTGGAAAGTGCGTCGTTCGGATAATGCAATTATATATATAGGTTAGGAAGATTATGGCTTTAGGAGGAAGTTGTTTGAGAATTTGAGGAGTAAGGAGATCATATCCAGGGGATTTTCGGTAAGGTAAGTTTTTAAGAAGGTATTTGACCTCAGAGGGATTAACGGCTTTTGGTGGAAGAGAGAGAGAGGAATAGGTGAAGTGAGGAAATCTTTCACAGTTGTGCTGTGAGTATGGCTTTGATGAGAAAGGTGAGGTGTGAAAGTATGGGTAAGATGCAGAGCAAATTCCCCCGACCTATCCCCATCCGAAGCCGCCCAGGACCCATCATCACGACGGAGCGGATGTGAAACAGGTTGATACTTTAGGATTTTTTTGGTTACATTCCACAAGGAGTTATCCCTGGTAGACAGAGAGGAGAGGTAGGAATTGAAAGAATCGGAACGGAAGGATGCCAATCGCCGCTTTACCAATCGGCAGTACTGATTGTACGAGCGGCGATCGGCAGGATGCCGGGATCTTTGCCACACTGTTCTGGAGCGGCGTTTGGATAGGATTATATCTTTGAGATGCTGAGGTAAACGATTATGATTATGGATTTTTGGGTGACGATGCCTCCCAAGCCGACCCCTGGACCAGAGTAGTAAAGAATGCACTGCATCGTCTAGGTCATGGGATGTTTTCAGGGATAATTTGAGGTTTACGCACTATGTAAGAAGCTGACGGAAGTGGTCCCAGTCAACTGGGCCCCTAATAAATGAAGGAGGAGGCAGTTTGTGAATTGGTCTTAGGGAAATGGTTAATAATAAAGGACTATGGTAAGAGGAGAGATCATCAAGGCGCGTGAGTGAATAGTTTAGTGTTCCTAAACTATCGTAAAAAAAGAAGTCAAGGATATCAGGATTTCGGTTGGGATCAGATGGCCAATAGGTGGCTGTGTCAGGAGAGATAGTGGAGCAATGTTTCCGTGTGAGTGCAGACAGCAAAGCACGTCCTCGTGTATTTGTGGATCTTGACCCCCAGTGTTGGTGCTTCGCATTAAAGTCCCCACCCACAAGGAAACGATGTCCGATGGAGTCTAGAAAGGAGATGAATTGGGAGTCAGAAGTGGATTTATTAAGAGGGCAGTACACTGATGCTAGTGTAAGGGGAAAAGTGAAGGTGGTGATTGACACTGCAGTGGATTGAAGGAAATCATGTGCTACCAGAGGAACTATGTGGTGGGATATAGAGTTATGGACAATATAGCGACCGCTAACTATATGTGTAAATTACCCTACACTCTGGTTCATAATGCATTATAATAGAAAATGTAAATCTGTATAAACTTCTGGTAATAAATCAGAGAGAGGTCGGGAGTCGTAAACAAGTCACAGAGGATCGAGGGTGCGGCAATAAATCATGCTAGAAACAGCTTAGGAACCCTTTTGGGACCCATGGGATAATAGAACAAACCACCTATAGGCGGTCAAAAACCCAAGTGGGTAAGACCTTCAGCCCTGCTAGCAACCATAAAAAACACACTCTTGTACCCCAACGGTCAATAAACTAAAAGGAAGTGACTACCTGTGTATCGTAAAACTTACTCCGGGCAGACAAACCGGCCTTCCACGAGGGAGGGGGTTATCATATTTATATCAGTAAAATTTTACTCTTCAGCCCACTCAGTCTCTCAGTCTTCATAGCCGCCGACTTATCACTAACCCCAGGGCCACCTGGCCCTGGTGGGCCCACTCTGTCTCTTAGTCTTCCGAGTAACTTGAGACCAGGGGCACTTGGCCCCTGGTAGGCCCCACTCTTCATTCTTTTCTAGTTTCTACATACCGATATCCGCTATCACCGTCGCGATATGCCTACTCAGCCTTCTGCTACTCTACGACGGCACTTGTCACACAGCCTATAGCAGACCTCAGACGACTTGTACTTATTACGCTGCCGATCTCTCTCCCGAACTCTGAACACTGGTCTTATTCTTTATGAACCTCTGAACCTCATCCTGAACACAGTGTCTTGTCGGGACACATCCCTATCAATAAATGGAGTCAGATATTAACGCCTACATGGAACATGGTCCATGTTATTAACTACAGCAATCCGACAATTGTTGACCTCCGACAATTGTTCACCTTTTCCGACAATTGTTCACCTCCGACAATTGTTCAACCAATATCCCGACAGACAATGACAGCGGTACCTGCATGAGCTGTTCCATCTGGGTGATCAGTACGATAAGTCTGGTACTGTTGAACGGTAAATGGTCGTTTACTCGTAAGTCTTGTTTCAGTAATAAGAGCTACTTCGATGTTTTTGTCGTGGAGTAGTGCTGTCAGTTCGTTAGTGTGGGTGCGAACACCATTCGCATTCCAAAGGAGAATGGATAAGGAGTCGGGACGATCGACTTATGGATTATGTTTAACGGAGATAAGGTAGGAGACAAGATTTGTGAGAAGGGAAATAAGAGGGGTAATTAGGGTTCTGAACTCTGTAAGGAATGAGGTTAATAGGCTGGTGAGATCTGAAGAGCTTGAAGGTGGAGGAATATGTGAGATGTGTGGCTGAGGATGGGGTTGAGCTTGAGGGTTAACGGGATGAATGGAATGCTGGGAAAGGTGATCTTGCGGACAGGGAGTGGGCGGTGCCTGTGACTGCTCTCTGTTGCGAACGGAATCAGCGAAAGAGACAGAAGGCCTTAAATTTCTGGCTGGGCCGCTTCTTGTTACTGGCTGTTCCTCTTCTGGCTGACGACGTTGTTCTGTCCTGGACTTCAGTGTTCTGTAGGCCTCGCAGCCCTTGTAGTTGGCCGGATGTCCTTGGTGGCAAAGCACGCATAACGCAGGCGATTTTAGGGGCTTTTTGCACAATTCAGATTTGTGCTGCCCACTGCACTTAACACATCTGGGAGAGTGGTGGCAGTAAGATTTTGTGTGCCCATATGCCTGACAGTTATGGCACTGGACGATATCGCGTTTGGGATACGGTTTTTCAACCTGTACCCTTGTGTAGTACAGGTTTGTTAGGTCGTATATCTTCTCGATTCCAGGTGTCCTCTCGAGTTCGACAAAGAACAGTGGTAATGCTGTTTTTATTTTTTCATCCTGTTGCCTATCCTCACGCAACACGTTTGTTATTTAGCGAATTTTGTATCCGAGAGCTGAGAGTTCTTCTTCTATTTCGTCAGCTGGTGTGGTTGGGTGCAAATTTCTGATCACCACTCGGAGTGATCGTTCCTGCTTTAATTGGTAGGTGTGGAAGTCTGCCTTAGTTTCTCCTAAGTATTTAACTATTGCTCGGTATGTTTCGGGAGTGTCCGGAGAAACTTTTGTGTCCCGGGACCGATTGAGGCACGTAGTAGCTGATGAAACATTAAATTTGATGTGAATATTTAACATACCAGTGTATAAATAGTAGGACCACAAGCTCTTCCAATCTAGAAGTTAGACGCCCACAACGTTATGCTCAATAAATAATAAATAAAAATAGCTATTACATTATAGTAAAAAAAAAATAAAATAAAATAATGACAACGTAAAATAAAGTGTAAACCTCTGTAGGAATATTAATAATAATAATTTTAATATCAGGGTAGCGAGATTTTAAAAGTTTGTTACATTTATGTGATGATGTGGTAGAAGAGGTTCTGGTAACATCAATTCTTGCTGATAGATCCGAAATTGAACATAAATGAAATCGATCGACACTCATGTCAGCCTGAAGTTTTGTTCCCGGAAGGAAAGGGATATGTCGTTGGGGCTTTGATTACTGCTCGAACACAAATTTTCGCTCCAGATGTCTTTTTTCTGGTGAGCAATGACATACATTTGGCCGAGTTGGAGGTCTAACACTGTAGGGAAGGATCCTGTTGCCACCTGGAGGGTAGCCTCAGAAAATATCCAGGGAGTTTCTCCAAATCCTGAAATGCTTATAGCTGCCTCAGAATGATAGAGTTGTATTAGGAGTACACTTGACCCTGTCAGCATCAGGAACGGTTCCCTAAACTCTGTCTCAGTACACTAGGAGCACAGATGAAGGATGTGGATCAATGATCGATCGATCTTGACTGGGAGAAGGAAGGGATCACCCAGACAGTAACACAAGAGCTGAAAAGAGAGCTACTTCGGTGCTAACCATGACTTCAGGTTCGGAAGCGTCCTCTCGTTGATGCTGATGCGTAGAGGAGTCCTAACATGGCCAACAAAGAAGAGGTGCTCTTCCTGCCTGGCGTTCTATGGGAAGTGGGAGGAAGGAGGTTGGTAAGATTTTCAGGGTATTCCTATGTATTCCTATAAGCCTTCATAAAAAACACTTCTCCTTATCCACAAAGAAGCCTCGACCAGGACGGTCGTATCCAGGAATTTCTCTAGAGTCCACCTGCCCCTTCTGAGACCATAAGACTGAAACTGATGAAAGGATGACGTATCTGAAGTGAAATCCTCTAACGGGCAACCTTTTAAAGAACTATACTATCAGGACACCCCTTAAACGATCCTTGAACATACCGAACTCTCACAAAAAATCAGACAACACCGCGCCAACATTCAACGAAACGACCCACGTCACGCAAATCACAAAACAAATAAATAAATTGTTCCCCAACGATCGAAAATACTTGAACAGGTATTTAATCTTAGTGATCTAGCAATGAACAAGTACGACTGCACTACATGCCTAGAGAAGACTCTAGGCCCAGCCACCAGTGGACTCTTACCACTGTACTCTAACAATCAACCTCCACCGAGGATTCCCACACTCCTTACTCCTCTCACACCACCTCCAAGCAGGTCCTCCTAGTACAAGGATCCGATCACCCTAAATATTTTATATTTCTCCCTCATCCTGAAATTCTAACCAGAGAGCTTAGGGGAAAAAAAAACAAAACAAGTGGGACGATGTATCGATAGACATGGGATCTTCTCGGCCGTAACAACTGACCCAGGTCATCGGGTGTGTTCGCCGACCACTCATGAACCCTAGCTCACTACTACATTTATCAGTTTGTGAATGGGTGGGTGGAATGCGAGTAATATGTGAGGTGTTCTTTACCCCGTGGCACCAAAATGTCGAGTCAGTGTCTAGACAAGGATAGGAGGCCTTGTGTATGCATCTCATCTTGAAAACAAAATACAAAATTATAATGATGATGGCTCATATTCAAATGAGTAAACAATAAATGGTTATATAATCGAGTAGTGTTTGTTGGTCAGTGGGCGCTCACTTTCAATGGCCTAGTATCACCAAGATATACTCGATGAGGATCGAAACTCGACCCGTGGACCTCCCGAATACGAAACCCAATTTGACGTTGAAATGCATAGCCACATTGAACACATCCTTTGAGGTAGTTCTTAACACGATCCGAATAACTTTTTGTAATTATATTTCACGAAAATAAAAGGTCGAGTTCGAGTTGGGATGGAAATATATATTTCTTTAACACTGATTAATTAGAGACACTAAATCGTGTTTTGGAGATGGCTGTAGTTTTCATAGCTTTCCACTGTCCGTAAAATATCGTGTTTCTTGTTGAAGCAGGGGCAAACATAGCGGGGGGGGGGCCATAAAGACAAGAACAGACAGGCAAACATACACAGAAAATGTGTCATTTTTAAAAAGATTTACACAGGTTCAGATTCTTTTAGAAATTAAGTAATACAAATAAAATAGTTCTAACTTTGGTGATTTTGAAAAATAATTATTTAAAATTGCTTTAAATAATTTAATTTTTAATTATTCTCAGAATAGTGAAACAGACACTCACACGTAATTAAGGTTTAATTATTAAACGGTAATAAAAAAATTGGTTTTTTCTTCTTTGTGTAGTTTCATTCATTGGAGCTAAAACTAAGACCATCCCCATGGTAAATAACACCGTGTCATAATTAATTAATTGCTCGGTAATTCAAGAAATATAATTTCGAGTAGGGAATTACATTAAATATCTTGTCTTCCTGTTATTATTTTTGACAAACAATTTTTTGTTTAAGTGTGAATATAATCACTTACTATTGTTATCATTATTATTATTACAATTTTTCATTTAGAAATAATAGTTTTATATTTCTCTTTGGTGTAAAAAAATCTGTATTTTAACTTAATCTAGTCATGAGAACGCGTGAACTGGGCAAAATGGTGTTATTCGTATAGGACTGTTACAGTTGCAAACACGATATTAATGACTTTTTGTTATTGCAGTACACGAAAACAAAGTTTTTAAGGTGACACCTTACTCGAAGCTATAGAAAATGACTTAGTGTCGTTACTGACATGTTTTATAGTGATGATTATATTTGTTATGTCTTCCTTATACACCAAATGGGATCTCCATGTAAATTATCATGTCTCTAGCTTGTACAGAGGAATAACAAAGACATGGACTGACAGACATACAAAAGCAAGCAAACAGACAGACCAACGAAACTCCAAAAATGACGATGCTGATTCAAACATGCACTATGCCTAATCATAATATTATTTATTATTATATTTTGCATACCTCTGATGTACGTGAGGCCAGTGTTATCACGGCACTGCTGATATCCCCCCCCCCCCTACCACAGTAAAGATTACGACGACAATAGCTCTTCTCCTCTCCACTCTGTGTGCATGCATTCTTATTGTTGCCTAATTCTTTTATATGCTAAATTAGTCCCCTCTGCTCTTCCCTTAGTAGTACTCTTAAATAGTTCTTTTGCACAAAAGAACTTGTATGGTATTTACGAGGGGAAGGAAAATAAGGAGTAAACTATTTTTAAAATAAATTAGGTTGAAGACTTTTGTTTATATACACAAGTTACTTGTAAACGACTTTTGTTTATACATCACACAAGCTACTTGTAAACGACTTTTGTTTATACATCACACAAGTTACTTGTAAACGACTTTTGTTTATACATCACACAAGCTACTTGTAAACGACTTTTGTTTATACATCACACAAGCTACTTGTAAACTACTTTTGCTTATACATCACACAAGTTACTTGTAAACGACTTTTGTTTATACGTCACACAAGTTACTTGTAAACGACTTTTGTTTATACATCACACAAGTTACTTGTAAACGACTTTTGTTTATACATCACACAAGCTACTTGTAAACGACTTTTGTTTATACATCACACAAGCTACTTGTAAACTACTTTTGCTTATACATCACACAAGTTACTTGTAAACGACTTTTGTTTATACGTCACACAAGTTACTTGTAAACGACTTTTGTTTATACATCACACAAGTTACTTGTAAACGACTTTTGTTTATACATCACACAAGCTACTTGTAAACGACTTTTGTTTATACATCACACAAGCTACTTGTAAACTACTTTTGCTTATACATCACACAAGTTACTTGTAAACGACTTTTGCTTATACATCACACAAGCTACTTGTAAACGACTTTTGTTTATACATCACACAAGCTACTTGTAAACGACTTTTGTTTATACATCACACAAGTTACTTGTAAACGACTTTTGTTTATACATCACACAAGCTACTTGTAAACGACTTTTGCTTATACATCACACAAGTTACTTGTAAACGACTTTTGTTTATACGTCACACAAGTTACTTGTAAACGACTTTTGTTTATACATCACACAAGCTACTTGTAAACGACTTTTGTTTATACATCACACAAGCTACTTGTAAACTACTTTTGCTTATACATCACACAAGTTACTTGTAAACGACTTTTGTTTATACGTCACACAAGTTACTTGTAAACGACTTTTGTTTATACATCACACAAGTTACTTGTAAACGACTTTTGTTTATACATCACACAAGCTACTTGTAAACGACTTTTGTTTATACATCACACAAGCTACTTGTAAACTACTTTTGCTTATACATCACACAAGTTACTTGTAAACGACTTTTGCTTATACATCACACAAGTTACTTGTAAACGACTTTTGCTTATACATCACACAAGTTACTTGTAAACGACTTTTGTTTATACATCACACAAGTTACTAATAAACTAGCAAGAATCAAATCCATATTTGGTAGACTATGGTTTACATGAGGAAAGTTATATATATAGTAATTATTGATTCGGGAACAAATTAGATGTAGCATTCTGTCCCCTGTACATTCCCTATTTTCGTATTTGAAACGCACAATCAGTATTATACGAGTACATATGTAAATCTTTAGTATTTATTTTACGTGAAAGATATATCTGATTACATCAAATAATAAATAAATTTAATTAGATTACTTTTTCATCAGTCAAGAATAGAAATTTCATCCGCAATCTTGCTGAGGAACTGATTGTGATAACTAACACTAGCCAACACCACTTATGCAACACAAATGAAATGAAATCACAGCACTCGTTCACTTAATTCGGATTTGAAATGCGGGATTTTCAAGATATTTTCTGAAGCTTAAAGATTATTACTATTTTAAGGAGTTTTTTATTTAGTATATTTATTGCAAAATATAGGGCACAACCTTTTTTTCTATTCATTCTGGTTTTTTAAGTAATTAAATTTTTGTTAAATTAAATAGTTACACAGCTGTCGGGTTGTTAGGTGGGACGACCGTCGCGGGCGAGGGTCTCTAAAACCCGGCCGCTCTCCGACCCTGTTAATGTTTTGCTATTCTAAAAAAAATTAATGCATATTTTCGCTTCATTGATTACGGTATAACGCATCAAACTGTGTCATTATCCACAGGGATTGCATCATCATTTTTTAGTCTCTTCTTATATTCTTTCATTATTATGTTTTTATTTTTTTTAATTCTTCTTTAGAGATTGTTCAATTGATACAAGAAAAATGGCAAATTTTGCATTTAATCAAAAAAACAAGACTCAATATTCTTCTTGATAGTTCTTGATAGGAATTAATCATTGAAGTGGTTACTACTACTACAATTTCAATCAGGCAATGTACTAAATGACTTTTACTACCACAAACTCTTCTTTATTATTTACCATGTTCTCAAACATAAAATAATTCACGAAGTTCATCGGTTTCAAGGCTAATTCTACTTTACAAGGGTGAATCATCTTGTACACCACTTTATGCTGATTATAAATTATGAATACGCAAGAGATGCTCGATTAATGAAAACTTATGGAAGTGAAATAAATTGATTGACCATTTAAGGATTTGAATTTTTTTTTTTTTGAAACCCCTTTTATTTTATACATTTTTACAAACAGATGAACAAAATTCAATGAACAAAATTTTACGATTTTCTCCTCGTGCTGCATACGCAGATGCATTTGAAGGAGGTAAGATTTACAAATGGATGGATTTGAATTTTTTTTTTTTTTTTTCAAAACCCCTTTATTAATAAAAGTTTTACAATTTACAAATTCTCGATTTACAGTTTTCTCCTCCTACTGCATATCTGTGTATGCATTCGAAGGAGGGTAGAATTACAATAACAATTTTCTATTTGAAGTTAAAATTACAAATCACTGGGTACTGGTGATGGGGCTCACCTTCAGATTACAATGTGGGAACTTATTATTGATTATAGATTCTCAGACATATCTATTCACATATGACACTTTATATGTCCTGTAGCATCATGACATTCTATACAAGGTCTGAATTCCATAAAAGTACAAGTAAAATGATACACAATATACTTGACTTCTTTGAGTACTCTATAAGGTGATGGGGCTCACCTTCAAATTACAATGTGGGAACTACAAACTAAAACCTAAAACTAGAACCTAAGACTAAAGCGTTCCTGCCGCGACAGCATCCTGCCATCGATAGGGGAACGGAGCGGGGGGTTATCGTGTCTAACACCGGGTTTGTCAAGTACTGTAGTGAGTCGAAAAATTTGATATGTCTACGTTGGATGAATTCATCCACCGTAGGCAGCTCAAAGATCTCGTGAAGCTCGCTGGTTTGAAATTTCATCTAATGAAACAACTGTGCTAACCATTGCACCAAAACTACGTCCAGGTCAGAATAAGTAAGAGTCGCTTAAGATGGGTAGGTGTAAGTTCTCCCTGTCTTCTTATTGAACATAGTATTGACATCACAATAAACATCATATTGAGATCTTGACATCTTGATAAACATTTACAAAATAATGACACGGTTATTCTCGCGAAGCAGACCCGACCTCTAGTAGGGAGGTTGTTGACCGTGAGTGAACCAGTCCGCGGTAGCAGTTCACTCGAGTCGCACTTCTCCAATATCTGCTCCTATCCATCTACTGTATTTATCGGCTATCTCAACTGTCGCACTTCAGTTGTGCTACTGGAGCATTTCTCCAAAGTAAGTACGCTTTATTTATGAAACACGGGCCAACTCGATTTTGTAACAGGAAGTTCTCACAGAATTGTTCACGCTGAATTACCCGTTTCCTGTTTTTTAAAGTAGAATAGGTTTTATGTGAGAGATTTCTGGAGGAACATTTTCACAAAGAAACGTCATAAGGGTTGTCCCATGATTGTTTAAAAGGGGGGTCACGTGACCTGGTATAGCGGGTTTCAGTCGTCGGTGGGTAGTTTTCGTACATTAAACAATTTTATATGTTGTCTCAAATTCTTTTAATACTAACGCTAAATTTAGATCTGACAATTTTTTTTTTCTATCACATCTGGGTCATCGGACTATTATCAGGTTCGGTTTATGTCATAAGAAGCCCTTGATTTTAAAAATTATTGAGCTTTAGGTACAATGAAAAATCCCAAATTCAAAATCCAGCAAATTCCACTAGCGTCTCTCTTGCAAAACAAAAAATGGTTTGGCTAGTATAATTATTAACTGTAGTATATAATCCCACGGATGTAAATTTTATTAGTTATTATAGAGACGAAAAACAGACACTGCAGATATGTGAGCCTTGGGACCATGTAACTTTAGTTCAGACGCCCTTACCACTAGACTATCAAAGCCGAATAGCGCAAATTGCCTTCATTGCGATTATTCACCAAATGTACTTTATTTTTACCAGGTGTGATTAGTCATTAGTCTTTTTATTTTATTGTGTACAAATTGATTACATCAGAATTATCTGTCATCGTTTGGTAATTTATGTGAAAAAATATCGTAATTTTTGTTTTCAGTATTGTAATCTTAAATTATTTTTAAAAAAAATGTATTTTGTGATAAATATTATGATGATGATTGAGTAGACTATAATTATGTAAAGTTATTAAATCGTATTCGAAATTAACCTGGGCGCTTAAAATAAAAGTAATCACATAGCGAGTAATACAGTGTCATAGTTAATTAATTACTGGATAATTAAAAAAAATCTATCCTGATTGATAAATTGATAATAATATAATATGTCTTGGGAATTTAGTGAACTATAATTACTGTACAAATCATCAAAACTTTATTTGCCAGTTTTTTTTTTGGTATCAACTAATGAGAAACATCCTTATGAAAACGTAACGATTTCCGGTATTGCAAAAACCAATGAACCCCCCCCCCCCACAAAAGGTAGGGTCGCTAATCCTTATGGTTTATAAAATAAAATCACTGAATACTTAAATCCTCCATCCATTCCAGCTACCAAAGATCTCGCTTATCCGACCTCCATCCCCTAGGTCTCCCCTTTGGAACTCGATACCTCCATACATCCTTCATTATTCTTCACTCTCTATTTTCAAATCCCGTCTTTATTAATTTCTAAGTTATCTCATCTCAATCCAAGACCGTCTAACTGTTTTCAAAGATATCCCTGTAGCATTAATTTTTTTTCTGTTCTTTCGTTTTGTTTAATTTAAAATATAATTGATGTGTATCCATGGGTCAGGATAGTAGGATTCACAGGCAATTTTTAGGGGAGTAATGCCAGAGAATAAAATTTAATTTTTTATTTCATTTCACTATTGGGACTCGAAGCCAAACTTAGATGAACTTAGATGGCCACGAAGCCGTTGGTTTAGATATAAATGGATTATTTATTGGCGAATCAGATTAGGCTTATGAAAGAAAATAAATTTTTATGAAAATCGTTTCGACCTACATATTATCTCCGTCAGGTCCAAAGTGTGGTGTGTTTCGACGATGATGGAAGTCGGTTGCTCACAGTAGCACCTGATGCAGACATACATGCTGTGTTGAAACGTTGCCCATTTATAAATGTGAAGAAGATTCATACACCATTCTATCATCTACCTAAGCCGATGCACAAACTCAGGTCATCTTCTGTTTTCAGTTTCAGAGGATCCGATGGTGACCTGAAGGTGAACCGCTACATCTGGCCTTTGGCAACTTTACGAAGGACTCGAACACTTCTGAATAGTAACGACCTCTCGTTAGTTAGTATTGTACTGACGTCTTTGAATAATTCTTCGGTGTTTCCATGTGTCATCATTTTGTTCCATCGTTAATCATATTTTATTTTCTATCCTCATCGTGAAATCACAATGACCCGCTCGTTGACTAGTTCGAAATTATGTTCAAATTTTAAATGATTTATTATGGAAAAATATTAATAATTAATTAAAAAACGCGTCTGTTTGACGCTTGATTCTGTCTTATAGGGTTTTTTTTTTACTTCACTGATGAGTAAGGCATTATGTTTATGAATTAGTTCTATGTATTTATAAGTGAATTTTAATGCTAAGCCCGAAGATCTCAGGTTTAGGCAAATTGAATACGGTAAAACTACTCGCTGTAACTATTGTAATAAAACAGCTGTGGCCGTAGTTAAAAAGTCCCATGTACAGTATCAATAATGAGCACCATAACCTGTACCGGTGCTTTTGTATGTTTTACCAAAAAGTAAATGTTTGTTAATTCACCAGAGTTAAAGTATATTACTCCTTTGGTTACCTTCAAATATTTAAAATGACTGCTAATAATTACCAAATGTTTACACTTGTTCATGAAATACTTTTTTTCTATTGTCTAAAACTTGATTTTCATACTAAAATAAACCAGGCAGTACGCAAGTTCTCTGGGAAGTACAGGTTAAATAATAAAAACGACATAGTGATAAGAATATACAGCATGGACATAGTACACAGTTGAGTTTATCGCCGAGTAATAAAAGTATTTTCAGTTATTTGACTTTTATCTTATCAGTAGACAAATGTTAAGGACAGTGTTGAGCGAACGTTCGTGAACTCTATCAGTCTATCTAATGTTTGCCAAATTGTGGTTCTGTCGTTTGTTGGGTCAGGACTAGATATTCCAGGATGGCGGTGGTGAGTGATCTTTATCGATTATTTCAGTAGTTTATAAGGTTATGCGTCATTCGATACCAAAACTGAAGCCACGCCCAGCGGTTCGCCGTTCCTATTCCCTTCAAGCTATCACTATAGCTAATGCGTACAATATCCTACAGTTCAAATCCTCAGTCTAATCTGAGAACACAATACTCCATCCTCTCACAAAGCAACGGCATTCCTTTCTTCTTCGTCTCTCCACTCTCTGTGACTTTTTCTTCATTCTTATAACGTTCTATTTATAATATTTTTTTATTTCTTAATTATGGTGTGTACTGGTGGGTCCGGTCAGTTTCTCTAATTCCTTAATCTATTTAGCATTAAAATTCTGTAGGTGTGCTAAATAGCGTATAATATGAAGGCTGGATTGAAATCCCCAAATGAAAAATGAATTAAGGACCAGAAGTAGGTGCTTCACATTATGATAGCCTTTCCGCCTTAGATGGGAGTACATAAGTCTGTAAATATTTATAGTAAATAAATAAACAATAAAGGAATATAAATTAAATAAGAAGTAATTAGTCCAACGTAACTGTTGACATCGGAGTGGAATTAAATAAAATCTTCCCATTATCCTTGTAGGCAGCTTTTAACTTTTCGTGAGTTTCTGTGCCGATTTTCCCGATCATGAAGCAAAACTTCATGGCCAAGCTCGAAAATCAGCCCTCACAAAAACGATGAGAGCGCAAAAAAACTGTCACAAATAAATTAACACAAGCAGAACGGAACCTTTTCCAGTGACGGCACTTGGCATACTGACTAGTGAAAAGTTACTTTACACGTTCCTACCGGCGAAACCCGGTACTACAAAAACTCCGACACATTCATCAGTTCGGTTTCTTCTGGGTGCGCCTTCGTATATACATCTACCATCTGCAAGGAGTGGGATAGTTAGAGAAACCCATTCACCCAACCCGTACACTATTATCCGTCCTTGATGGATAAGTGGTGTAAATTCTAAACTGCTCCACAAAAAACAACTCGAAGGAATAAATCAAGAGAAATTCGATGAAAACATGTTGTACTTTCTTGGATGAATTCGCCTCTACCAGCAGATTTAAATACATTATGTATTCGCTCATAGTCTCTGTTACTGGCGTGACGTTAAATAAAGCGTATCGACAAACATTCACCTAACTGAACCGGTATTTAGAGTCACACTATGCTTTATTATTGTCTGTCTGTCTTTAGACGATTGTCTCTTGGTAGTGTATAGGGTGGTAGGATGACTGATTCACCATGGGTTCAATGACCCTTGATTTTGTTCCAATAGCAGCTCTCAAAGCTTTTATTTTCCGACTCATTCTAAGTATTTTTTTTTTTTTATCATTTTATCAAAGAATAATTTTTACACTATTTTTGCATGTAAAAATTTTGTATCAATCAATTATGAAGTGAATTAATATATATAATATATTAAACACCATGTCCATTAAAAAGTGAAAAAAAACCGTAAAAAAGGTTTTTTTTCATTTTATAACAACTGCATGATGTAAATAACAATAAATAGAATGTTCTGGTAAAATATTGTTTCAACATCTCAATAAATAGCTGTGCCAATAACACTTTTTGTTGAAAAAAAGTTTAAAACTCCTCTCCTGTAAAGTTATGAAAATGGACATAGTGTTGTATCCCTCCGAGGTACAGATATATATATATATTTTTTAATTATCATATTTTTGACCGAAGTTTGAATTGTTAGATAATCTCGGCCACTTAAAAAAACATTTGGAATAATAAATACAAATAATGTAAATAGCTTAAATATTGATCAAAAATCAAAAAAATCAAAAGTAAAATCAATTGTTGGCTATCAAAACTTTTTTTCGTAATATATTTGAATATCTTATCCGAAATTAAGACTTGCTCAAGCTAATTAATTAATGAAACACAAGGTGACAATTTATTTAAACATTAATTCCACGGCATTTTATAGTAACAACAACTCAACGGCTAAGATCATTTGCTTACATCTACATGTTATTTTTTCATATATTCATCATGATATTCAGAATTTTTTTTTTCTAAGCTCTCTAGTTAGAATTTTAGGACGAGCGAGAAATATAAAATATTTAGGGTGATCGGATTCTTGTACTAGGAGGACCTGCTTGAAGGTGGTGTGAGAGGAGTAAGGAGTGTGGGAATCCTCGGTGGAGGTTGATTGTTGCGGTACAGTGGTGAGTGTCCACTGGGAGCTGGGCCTAGAGTCTTCTCTAGGCATGTAGTGCAGTCGTAGTTAGTCTGATATCAGTGAGGGTGCCCCTTAGAGGCTTGTTGTTGGTGGGCCAAGCGCCGTGATGTCAACCATTTCTTCTGCTTTACTCGATCTTAAGAATTTTTTTTTTTTTTTTTCCTAGCTCTCAAACTTATAAAATAGGATGTGGGGAAAATAAAGGAAAATTATTTTGGGCTAATGAGTGCCTTTCACTAAGGGGA
The DNA here is from genome assembly GCA_930367205.1 of Acanthosoma haemorrhoidale. NCBI lineage: Eukaryota > Metazoa > Arthropoda > Insecta > Hemiptera > Acanthosomatidae > Acanthosoma > Acanthosoma haemorrhoidale. The sequence continues at coordinate 17,137,990 of OV884013.1, read as the reverse complement.
GTCCTCCATTTGAAGGATGTATGAGAAGGATATAGGGTGTGGAATGCCTAAAGGAGGCGGGTGGAATCAGGAAGGTAGTGAGAGTCTACCGAGGGTGGAGCCTAGGGGTACCTAGGCAAAGGTTTGTAGTCGGCCAGGTCAAGCCTGGCCCACCCCGGCAGGGGCCTGAAATAAGTCGGCCTCTCGGTCGGAAGGCCGACCCTGCTTAAACAGGTAGATGGAGTCTTGTAGCTTCGGAGATCGGCCTCGATCTCTCGGTTGGGTGTAGATCTTCAGTCTCCGTCAGGGGGCTAGGGTTCGATCACGTCCATCTGTCTCCAGGCTTCGGCGGTCCAGCAGTGCTTCCATCTGACGGGCATTGGTGGTGGCGGACGACAATATACATTTCTTACTTCACTTCTTTTTCTTTTTTTAAATAATAAGAGTAATTGACTCAAATGATAATCCTATTTGTTTACTGCTTTTTATAAAATACCATTAAATTATATTTTGTAATTAGCGAACAATTCACGGTTCCAACGTGTAGTTGAGTTTTATAATTCCTAAACTGTATTGTTTGCATTTTATAACTAACCAAAGAACCAATGGCCAGTGTAAACCTCTGCTGTAACAATATCTGATGTTTTGATGAATGACATCTGCTCATTGTTCGATTTTTAAAGGACGAGTTTTCGACATATATGTCTACATCATGTCTTGGTGTGGGAGTACGATGCTTAAAACATATTTGAGAACTCGATAACTTCCAGTTTCAATTGTTTCATTTACCTTGGGCATTTAGTTTTTTTTCTTATTTATTATTTTTTATTTCTTATTAAAATTTCAGTAATAATTGAGCCAAGTTTTAATTTTGTGTTTTCAAATTCCTTGGCTAGTCACATTACGTAAAACGTGCTTGATGCCTACAGTCTGGGTTTGTTTTGTTCGTAGTTATCTAATACAACCTTGAATGATGACCCATTGTACACACTCTTCGAGTTAAGTCATTGTTAGTATTTTCAAACCTTTATTCCATAATAATAAGTTAGAAAAATGTGTGTTCATTAACGACTAAGTCGATTTACAGGATGAATAGTACCTCTTTGGTAAAGCTGCTTCCATTGGTGGGAACTGCATTGGCTATGGCGTCCGGTGACGTAGGCTTCCGGCTCCCAAATAGCCTAGCCCCTACTCATTATTGGTAAGTTGTCATAATTAATAACATATTGTTTCAAGGCTGAGAAGTACACTGTTCACAGTTTTTTTTAAGGTTTCTTTACAAATAAAACATTACTGATTATCATAATGACTATACACCGAAGTGAATTAAGGCAATAATCTGACTGATGCTTAGGCTGAAACTGATGCCCACCTTCGAAGAGGAAGACTTCCTTACCAGTGGCGAATTGAAGATTTCAGTGAGATGTGACCAGGCCACAGACGAAGTGGTCTTCAACCAGAACGGCATCAACATGACCAGCGTTCGTCTCACAACCGATTCTGGCCAGGCTGTATACATTGCAGATCGGGTATGGCAGGCTTTCAAGTGGATTCATTGCTAGTGATAAGTGGTTGTTGGTATTTTATAAAGAATACATATCATTAATTGCAGAGCTCAGTCGATGAAAAGCAGATGTACCGTCTTAAATTGAACAATCGTTTGGAGGGAGGAAGCACTTACTTCCTCGAGATGAATTTCTCATATCCGCTTAACGGCCAGCTGGAAGGTTTCTACAAGAGTAGCTATACGGATGACGCGGGTCAGAAAAGGTAATAATGTCGAGGAAAGCCGTTGCGTTTGGTAATTAGAAAGAAGTCATTAGTGCGACAATTTGCTAGGAACAATGCTACTCCAAATTGTTCCCACCAAACATGTTTCTATTGAAATTATTCTAGTCTAAAGCACATATAAAACTCTCTACACTTGATTTACAAGCATTTTCCCATTTAATAATGGAGATTAAAGAATAAAGGTGAATGCGAATGTTCTATTTTTTCTGCAAAAATTATGTCTCTCTCTTTTTGTCTCAACAAATGAGTTTTATTTCAGTCGCTAGCCCTTACTGCTGTCTTCATCATGCCCCTACTTCTTGTGCCCGCTCTAGGCTCTGTGTGAAGACATGAGCCTGATGATTACAGCAGTTAGAGGTAGAAAGCTTTATCCACTGAAATACAACTTGATGCAACTGGTTGTGACACCCTATAACCAGCCTCTCCCAGGAGGAAACAACTAGACAATGTTAAAGACTAATTAGATAATAGATAGATAATAACAATTGGTTTCTTATAGATGGTTGGCGACCACACAATTCTCACCGATCAACGCCCGAAGAGCATTCCCTTGCTGGGATGAGCCCTCGTTCAAGGCCAAGTTCACCATAACTCTAGGGCGTGCTGGAAACATGACGTCCCTCTCCAACATGGAACGGAGCCATACGACCGCTATGTAACATATTACTACGCCATCTTCCCGCTCGTATCCCCCGTGCATATCATTATCCTCCGGATGTTCTGTTACAGGGAAGGGAGAGACGGGTGGTTCTGGGACCACTACCAGGAGACGCTGCCTGTATCCACGTACCTTGTCGCCTTTATCATTTGTGATTTGCCCAACAGAGACGTGGCCGGTACGAAGACTCCACATTTCAAGGCACGTACTGTCCATTGTTTCTGAAAATGTTTCGAGACATTTCCGTTAAAGCTAAATAATTTTTTTGCCTTCAGGTGTGGGCAAGGAAGGAAATATTAAAAGAAATGGACCACCTCGCGGACATCAGCCCAAAGGTGCTGGCGTACGTAGCGGAATATTTCCAAATCCCATTTCCTCTGAAGAAGATAGATCTTTTTGCAGTACCTGATTTTGGATTTTCAGCGATGGAAAACTGGGGACTGGTTACTTTTGCGTGTGTTTCCGTTCTATTTTTGTTTTTTTTATACTCAGTTTTCGAATTAGGTCCTCTAGTTCATTTTTTTTCAGTGAGAGTGCTGTCAAGAACTCTAAGGTAATCGCTCACGAGCTGGCTCATCAGTGGTTCGGGAACTTGGTCACCCCGCAGTGGTGGGAAGATCTTTGGCTCAAGGAAGGTTTTGCCACCTTCATTGGAATAATTGCTCTGTCTCATGTAAGCTCAAAGTAAAGAACACATTTGAACAAAATAATATTCAAACACCTTGCTACTATTTATAGAAACGCTATATTATACAACTGAAATTTGTCCAATTCCGTTCAATTTAAAAATCTTCATTATTACAAATACAATGAGTTAGATTTCAGCATTGTTGTGATTTTCAGGTTGACAACAGCACTGAGGCGGTAGACAAATGGATAGTAGCCGAACTTCACCACTCGATGTTCGAAGACTCCCTGGAAGCATCTCATCCCGTCTCCAACCCCGTTGACGATCCCAGGATGATATGGCAGGCCTTTGATGCAATATCTTACGAGAAAGGTAGTTAACCCTACATTTCAAATTAAATCGCACTATTTTCTGATTGTCAGTTTCCAAGATACCATTTTGTTATCATAGCCTGTTTTTGTTCAACTGCCATCAACTTGATAAAACGTCGACCACCTTGACTTCACAAAGTATTCCCAGATATTTCCAAAAGATTTGGACTGGATGTCATGTTCTCCTGCGGTGGATGTGATGGTCCTTAAATGTTTTCTGCTTCATATTAGGAGCGCAGGCTGGTGACTAAGAGCCAACATCAGATCATAACAATAACCAGCTTAAACATCCACACTATTTCCCCATCAACTAACCCCATTCAGCTAACAACTAAGCACCAAAGTAAAGTCATATGCAAAACCAATAGTTCTCATCGATCATGAGTTTTGTTTTTTATATATATAGCTAATATAAATTGATGTTTGATTTTGCAACCTTACACATTTACTCATTGTTTTATTTGTCAGTATTTTCCCAGCTCATTTTTATAAAGAACTTAACCTTTAAAATAAAATAAATTGATCTGTCTATTGATTTTTTTTTTGTTCTCTTGAGGATCTGCCATTATCCGGATGATGTGTGACTTCCTAGGAGAAGAGTCTTTCAGACAGGGATTAAACTCTTACCTGAGACAGTACTCCTACGGCAATGCCAGAAGACAACAGCTGTGGCAGGTGTACGACAATATAACAGACATAGATGTTAAGGATGTGATGGATGGGTGGACTCTCCAAGTTGGCTACCCTGTCCTCACTGTGAACAGGCACTATAATGATGGCACCGCTTCGATAACACAGGTAATGGTAGTTTGTTTTCATATTATTTAAACTTTTGTGGAAAATTAATTTATTGCCTTTCAGTTTACAACCCAGACCATCATTAATCCACCGCTCACCCTGGGAGGAAAATTATAATTAGTAAATAAATAATAATAAAAATGTTTGCCTAGAAGAAACTTTGTTTTATATTTTTCATAATTTAAAGATTGTAAAATATATATTTTGGGTTTTTATAGTTCACATTTATGTCCCTAAAACCAACACCACCTTCCTTATGAGTTTCCAGCTTCAAAGATTATTTTAGGTAATTAGTAGGTTAAAGAATAATATTACTTATTCACATGGCTTAATATACTCTACCAAAAGAAAAAATAGATTCTCTTAGCTCAACTAACAAAATTTACATTTAAAATCATTTGACGCCAACCTCCTATCACAAGGACTGGATGTATACATACATGGTATGTCAAAATGTTGTCCATTAATTCACTTTATGAAAATCTATCAACTCTCGTCAACCTAAGCCGATTTCCCAACAAACTCTTCAACTCATTCAAAATTAACTTAAATATTTACAATGAGAAATCTTCCCCATATTCTTTCCTCTGGTATCAATTACTTCCTACAGTTATTTTAACTATTTGACAGTCTTACTAACATGTGCTTATCTCAGGAGACATTCCTTAAGTGATAACTCCACATGGTGAATCTTAGTTTTCTGTTAACTTGAGGTTTTCTTCCGTCAATATCTTATCTAATTATATTGCAAACTTATTTCACTATTGTATTATTTCACAGGAAAGGTTCCTTTTGAATGGTGAACACGATCGAAATAACACTCTGTGGAGAGTGCCTATGTCTTACAGGTCAGAGCGAAACTTGATACAGGATAGTAAGGATATTATCTGGCTTGACGAAAAGGAGAAAACAATAAAAGTAGACAATCTGACTAAAGACGATTGGCTACTAGTTAATCTCGACCAGGCAGGTATAACTGCATTAAACACTTTTTCCGCCTGTCTCTCTCAATTTACACAAATTACTGATGTTTTTTTTCAATATCATTATTTTCTTATATTAATCCCACTCATGTCAGTATAATGTGTGAATTAAATAATACCTGCATTTGATTATATTTTGGTACCCGTTTTGAAAGTATTATCATTTAAGAACTTTATTTTTCATATAGCAATGTCAGTATCAAAACCAGCGATATCCAATTATTGTTATAACTGAGTCGCGCCCCTTATTAACTTTAAAACAGGTGATAAAAACATTATTATTCAAAAATGTTAGTAGGTTAGTATGCAGAATTTTTGAGGTACAAACCCTTTCTGAAAAATTTGGAAAAGGGCTAGAGATGTAGACATTGAAAACGATACCTTCCTTTATACATTTGAGTAAAGAACGAAACCAAAAGTAATGACTAATTTGAAAATATTTAGTGATTAAAGTTTGAAATGTTACTTAACTGAATTAATAGTTTAACTCTACCGATTTAAATGCTCAATGACAATTTTAAATAATGCACTGAAAGGACTATTTTATGATTTAAGAAAAGTTGGAATTAATTTTATTTTTCTATTTAATGTATTTTTTTCTGCTTTGTGATTGTTATGTTGTGGTTTTCAGAACATATTCCATTTTATATAAATAGACCTGTGTTTCATAGTCTAAGATCAACTATTCTTATATTTCTGGATAAATAAATCGATCACAAACCAAAAGACAATTAAATGTACGGTTCAATTTTTTTAATTATATGAAAATCATTTATTTTCTGAGTAAATTAGGAAACAGTGGACTCAGCAATATTTTGAGATGGATCTGAGGCAGGGTCATGAAGACATCTAAAAAATATTTTAATTCTAACTTTCAGGTTATTACAGGGTAAATTATGATAGCCAGAATTGGAACATGTTGCAGCAAAATTTTAAAGAGCTACCTAGGCTGTCCAAGTCACAGTTGATCAACGATGGATTTAATTTAGCTATCGCTGGAAAACTATCTTACGACGTTCCGTTGTCAATGGTTGAGAAGTTAAGCGATATCAACGATGTCCTTATTTGGAATGTAACCATCACCGAACTGAATAATATATTTTATCTCCTGAACAAGACACCGCTCCTGATACCTTTTAAAGTAATTCTTGAAATATTCTTGTTCTTTTGACAGAAAATTTAAATTTATTTATTTAAAATTAACATTCTTATCAAAAATATGCAATTGGGATTCCATTGTGAATCTCCTTTGTAATATATTTACTTATATTTATGATATATTCAAAACAGATATTTAAATAGATATTTCTGCTACTTTTGTAGGCAATTCATCTTATTTTTACTTCAAGTGTAAACATTTTCTAAAATTATTTTTAGGAATATATCATATCATTACTGCCTCTGGAGAATGTAAATAACTTTGAAGGTGCAAATACTACCCTAATGAATTTTGCAACATTCCTCGACGAGAAACATATGATCAATATGGCTACTGAAATCATTAATAAGCTAATAGAGAAAAACGAAACCATATTAAGGTCAGTTGTTTGATAAATAATCAGCTACAGAATAAAATTATGTTTAATTGCCCAATGTAAAAAACAAAAAGAAGAAATTAAACCTTGAGCCTACTCAGTGGTTCAGAAAACCAATAAAGGCTGGGTATATCCCAGAATGAAATTTATTTGTATTTAGTGGATTTTCGGTGTTGTACAATAGTAATTGCGAGTCTTTTTTTAAGTTATTATTATTATTATTATTACTATTAAATTATTCTTTTTTCTTATATAGCATTCCTAAAGAGCTGAGGAAGTCTGTATACTGTGCAGCGATTAGGCACGGAAAAGAAGATATTTGGGACTATATTTGGTCCAGGTATTTAGAGGAGAATGAACCAGAGGAGAAACAGGTGCTTATGCTTTCTCTGGCCTGTTCACAAGACGAGGAGACTCTTAAGAAGTTAGTATTTAAAATTATACGAAAACTAGTTTGGCAATAGTTTTCTTGAGTTCTTTATTTTTAAAGTTACAGTTTGTTTTTCTAGCATTAATAATTATGAGAAAATCGTTTTTAAAGTTACTATTATAAAGGGTGTCCCAGCATTAACGCAAGATTTGAATTTGCCGCCATTTGTGCAGTAAAGTGCTGGCAACCCTAAAAAAAACAAAAAACAATTTGACAGCTGACAGTTTAGGGTAAGTAAAAATGGAGCATTACACGATAGAACAATGTGTCTTTATTGTTGAATATTATCTCAAAAATAATGAAAGTTTGGCGGCCGCAGTTCGAAAATTTCATACAAAATATGGTTGGAATAGTGTTTTAATTTCATCAACTGTGAAGAGATTAATTGAAAAATTTAGGGAGACTGGATCAGTTGGAGACACTAAACACACTGGTCATCCAAAAACAAGCTGTTCAAATGTCAATATCGAAGCAGTGCGTGAGAGCGTCAAATGAGGCTGGCCACAAGCATTGACTGTTACTGGTGCTCGATATCGCGACATGATAACACAGTTCTTGGTGCCGAAATTGAATGATATTGATGTGGCCAATATGTGGTTTCAACAAGATGGTGCCACATGCCATACAGCCCATGAAACAATTCAAATACTGCATGAGACATTTCAGGTCGTGTACTCTCTCGTTCGGTTCCCCTAGATCGTGTGATTTAACACCTTTAGATTTCGTTTTATGGGGTTATTTGAAGTAAAAGGTCTATGTCAACAAGCCCACATCCACCCCTGCATTAAAAGAGGAAATTCAACGCTGCATCAACGAAATTCAACCACATTTATGCCAAATGGTCATGGAAAATTTTGACAAAAGAGTGCGTATGTACCAGGAAAGTTGTGGAGGCCATTTGCCCGATGTGTTATTCCATAAATAACCCTATCCTATTTACTTTATAATTCAATAACAAAATAACAACAAAAATACTAAGAACTGTGTTTTCTATTTAAATCAAATCTTGCGTTAGTTCTGGGACACTTTTTATATTGTATTGAATTTAAAAATCGTAAAAACAAAAAATAAGAATAATCATCAAACCATAGGAGTAAAAAAAAAGTTTTATTTATCAATTTTAAATTCCAGTAAAAACTAAATATTTATCTTTAAGATTGAAATTAAGGTTATTTAGGTTCTAATCTATTCTGTTTGAAAATTTCATAAATGTGTATAACAAAATATTAAAAGTTGTATTTCCAATAGAGAAGTTGGTATGGCTACTTACAATTCAATGGCTCAACTATTTATCGATGTTTGATCTATTTTTCCAGTGTTATCTAAATCCGACTTGGAAAAAATTATTATATTTATTATTGAGTTTATTAATTTCTTTAATTATCCAAAATCAATTTCAAATACTTAATAAATATTTCTGTTCGATAGAACATCACAAAACATAAAACAGGCATCAGTTGAATAGTGAGTGAAATTTCTCTCCTTTTTGATTGATAATCCATGCTGGAATTACTTCTTTATAAATGACAAATGCTCTCTCACTATATTAATGTACTGTTTCTTGAAATGATTTTATAACTCGACTATTTACAAGAGAATTTATTTTAAGAAAAGAAAAAAATGTCTTAAACACTATAAATAAAAATTCCCATGTATGTTATGTTTATCTCTGCAATGTATATTTTAAAGGTTGTTGAATGCGTTGCTTACCAATGATTCAGGCATCAGAAAGCAGGATGCTAAGTTCCTGTTCAGTGCCGTGGCAGGCAATCAAGCAGGCGCTGATCTTGCTCTCGATTTCTTGTGCGGCAAGTGGGATGATATCAGGCAGAGGTGAATGACCAATCTATCAAAATACTCCATAACTACGGCATTTATTCAATGTTTGACGATAAATTACATTTTATCTTTCAGATATGGCTTAGGGTACAAGATAATGTCAACCATGGTATTGTCTCTTGGAAAGGTGCTGAATCAGGAATCGCAGTACAAGAAAGTTAGTATTAATCACATTTATCTTTACCTTACAAAATATTTGATCACGCTGTTATTTTATACAATCATATTAGATTGAATATCTTCTAATGCCAAAATGCTTGACTGGTAAAATTGATAGGTTATTTAACATGGTGTTTCTAAAATGTATATTCTCATTAAATTTTAATTGTTTTAAAGCCATTTTCATTAAATACCTACTCGGTTTCAGTTACACGACTTATACGAGAAGAACAAACATGATCTTGGCTCGACAAGCAATGCTTTTAGCTACAGTCTGGAAAGGATCAGAATCAACATCCACTGGCAAGAGATCAACTACAAGCACATCAAAGAATGGATTAAAAAGAGAAAGCAAAAATAAATGGATTAATTCTAAAATTTTATATAATCGATCATTTCTTTAAACCCATTCCAAAATAATAATGTCTTAATTTGTGTACAGCTAGTAGTGGAGTGATACTAAACAATTGAGTAATGGGTTGGAGTGTGGAACCCCCGACTATTACAAGGATAGTACTTGACCCGATCCTTCACAAGGGGTAGGGGAGGGCACAAACCCTTTTAGGCTCTATGCACCACTAATTATTGCCCATACATATATATATGTATGTATTTACTGGAAAAATACCTGTTTTTCATAATGATTTTTTGTAAATTTTTAAGTTTCTTCTGCCTGGCCGTCTTACTACATCTATAAGAAAAAAATAATGTAGAATGGTAAACAAAAATGAACAACAATTTGCAACGATCCTTCCGATTTAAATATAAAAAATGAAATCCTATACACACATTTACTTACAGTCCCCCAACCTCACCTTCTTCCAGCAGCCAAAAGAATGCCAGACGGGTATCCACCCGAGTATAAATTTAAACATAGGCTAGTAATACATAATAAAACAACTGCCAACAACAATATTTGGAAGTAGATTCACTATCAAGTACTTAGTTTAATATGCATGGTGGAGTCTGACTTTTTACTAGAATATAAATACACATTGCGGGTAGACTTTTGTTTCATTATAATATATTGTTGTGATATTTAGATTATGTGATTTGAATTTGAAAATTAGCGGGAATTAAAGGGCGTTAAACGACCCGTGGATCAGGAAGGCGATGGAAGAGAGGCAGGAAAAGAAAGATGGCAAGAACGGTTGTTCTTGTTTGTCAGTATTGTGGGAGACGTAATGTTGAGAGAAGAAAGGAACATTGTGAAACTTGAAGAATTGTTATTTAATGGTGATAGAACCAAAGGGAAAAACAATGGAAGAGATCTCTTGATGGAAGAGATTTTATCGGAACAAAAGGATTGAGGAAATAGCAGTGGATAGAACTGACCGCGTGGCGGACCAAATAAAGGAATCAATAGGAGAAAACGTTAGTAAACTGGCCAGTCGCGAACGGTAGTGGGTAAGATAATAAATTATAAATAACCATAATGAATTTGTTATGGACGCGCATGTGGAGAAAATTGAATAAAGTTTGTAATCGAAAAATTTTCCTTTTGCCAGAGTTTGTCCTTTTTTCTATTAGCAGAACCTTAAACCCTCAAAAATAAAAAAAATAAGCAAATTAGATAAAAACATAACATTATAAATAATAAAATAAAATAGTAATATCATTATATATCAATATAAAAAAAAAGAAGACAATTTTATAATGAATTTACTCTCTGTCTGGCACCTTTTGGATGGAGGGAGGATGCCTGTCAGTAAAGGTTAGTTCAAGAATTCATCTTTTATATTTAAATTGGAGGTTTAATTTGCCTACAGTTTTATTTCTATTCTATTTAATTTACTTTACAGTTGTTTTATTATATTCAACCTCAACACACCAAATTCCAGTAAACCACAACCAGCAAAATATTATAACGTAAAATATTAGTTCATCATTAAAATATAATCTGTTAAAAGAATTAATATATTATTTACTTCATTTATAAATTAACGTGTACATCATGCTATATTAACAATCCACTAGTACAAAATTTGACAACAATCTACATTATGTTAATGATGGTTTTAACTCCTTTCAATGAAAGATTGAAAAATCAGAAACAAAAATTTTGTATTATTAATTATGACTTGAATTTTTTTTAATTAAGTACACTACTCAATTACATTTCACCCTAATACTGACTATAATTTAATTAATTATAATTCAATTAATTATACTTAATAATGTTTTATGGAGATGACTGAATGTCAAATACGACCATCATGTAAAATTCAATGTCTAGCTGGAAGATGGGAAAGATCAGAAGACAGACCCGCGGGTGAAAATATGATTCTGAAAAAATCAACAAAACTCTAAAAGATAAGCTCACACTGTACAACTGCTTATAAAAAGTGAGCTTGGACCCGGTTTGGAACTATTAGGTAGTGCTAAACTTTCTAAACGTCTAAAGATTTCAATCAAAATTTTGTGGCGAATTGTGAATCCTTCTTGGTGAGTGTCAAATGAAACATTAGGTACATAATAAAATATTCCTCACATGCATGTGACAATCAATAAAAATTTTAACCAAAGACAACCTAAGAACAAACCCACTGAAACAAAAACTTACATCCAGGCCCAACCAAACCTCCTAGATGTGTCAAATGAACATGACCAAGGGACTTCTGAATCCTTAGAAATTTTTTAAAATAATTATTTCCATGGTCAAGCTACCAGATTTTCTAAATGCAATGTCAAAATAATTAAACAATTAAACGTAACTGTTCTAGAATATGTGGTCACTTTAATAATCAAAGCATGATAGACCTATATTCACACACCCAGGTCATTTGCCTGACATTGCAAAAACGATAAATCAGAGACTTCTTTTTTCTTCAAATGTTTATTTTAGGTGAGTACAGTACAAAATATTTGTTATTGTGAGCTGTGTAGTCAGTACTTAAGTGACAAACAAGCAAAGTGATTTTAGCTAATGAACCTTCCCCCCCCCCTACAAGCCTTTATAATCAGAGGTTCTAAGCTCTGCTTAACATACAGTAACTCCCATTGTATTCATTACATGTAGTCATTTCAATAAACAAATATAATATAATATAAGGTGTTAAGATGACACGATAAGCACTAAGCTCTTAATTAGAATCGCTTTGTGATCTAGTCAAGTGTGACGACGAGAAAAGCATCATGTTTCCTAATAATTGATTATTCTGTATTTAACTTTGTTGTTTTTTCATTTTTATTTTTTAGGTTTAAAAACCACAAGGACTATTTTTAAAAATAATTAAATTAGGTTAATAATAATCCGAGAGCTATTGGTGGGGATGACTTACGCACAGTGTGGCTCAGTACGCCATCTTGGTTGCCTGTGAAGCTGGTCTGGGGAACTATTCTGTCGTGTTTTGTTAAGGCTAATTTTAACTGGAACTGAGGAGCTGGATTTAATTTCTTTGTGTATTTGAAAACTAGTCATGGGAAGATACGATAGAAGGTGAGTTTTGTGCTGTTCCTTCTTACGACACTAATTCTGTGCAAAAGCCGTGTCCACCCTAATGGATGCCTTGCACACTTTTTTTTTCGATGACCGGGCTGACGTTTGTATTAATGCATAACTAGTCACTTTTATGTAGGCAATATTACAGGCAGGTCTCAATTTAGAATCTCAATTCCCTAAATTAACCTCACCTCACTATTTTCAATAAGAAATTATGCTTGTTTTTTTTTTTTTTAGTTTGGTTTCATAAACTCAACTTGATCTTATATATAAAGCTGTTTTGGGCGATTTTTCATTTATGAAATGAATTTTATGATCAGCTCATGTTATTTTAATTTTTCAATTGCCTGGCTTGCGTTTCGGAAGTGGAACATGATTAGTTTCAAAACTTATAGCTACTTAGAATTAATTTAGTTGAATGGTGTTTGCATGTGATTTTAAAAGTAAATTCAAGAAAGGAATTAGTGAATTTTGTGGACTACAAAGCATATCTGTAAAGCATGAGCTCATAACCCATTGGCACAGTTTATTCAAGTTGATTAATTTTAATACTGATACTAATTTATATTATATCCATAATTTGTTTTGGAATCATTAGGGACTTATTCTCCATATTTTCTGTTAATTTTCCATAGATATTGGATTTGTTTTTTAGATCGCTATTATCTGTCAAATCACTTAACTAATTGTAATTTATGTTTTGACTTGTACATCACTTTTCCTCACGAAGTTAAACTGTGTTTCCATCATAAATATAATTAAGGGATTATAAATCTTATTTATGTCGTAATGTCGGTTTTGGCCAATAATTGTTACTACCATCCACTGTGACCAATTGTCACCTTGGTACCAAGAAAATGAACAACTTTTTTTTTTTATAATGATGGGCATTTGTTTTGTTTTTAGTAAATCTTCTTACAATAAAAAACCTAACACTGCAACCTGACCAAATGGTCGACTATGAAAATAATAAACGTATTTTTTAATAATGGACATTTGTTACTTTATATTGATGATTATTTTTTAAAAAAATTCTTTCAGTCAGGTCAGCTAACATAATATATAAATATGCTGATGAAATATATCAATGTTTAAACCAACAAAAAATGTAATATTAACTCCCACATTAAAAATAGAAAGAACATGCAGAATACACAAATATCTAAAGACCATTTATACATACAAACGACAATTTTGATGGCATGATGGTTTTACACTGAAGTAAAGCCCAAAACAAACATTATAACCTAGATAACTAATAAACACCCTAATGTCGATTAAAAACAAGACAAATAACAGCTAACAATCACAATTATGCACATTAAAAAATAAACAAGATAATGCTAAGAGAGATCAGTGTTAACTTTTATCAAGGCAAAAATATGAACCATGTTATCAGATTGAATGTCTGTTCATATGGTTTGAGCAACATGGCAGCAGAATGTAAACAATTTTGAAATGCTTTAAGTTTTTAATGTGTTTTATCTGATCAGTTGGTCGCGTGACATTATGGAGGAAGTGTGAATGTCTATTTCAGCAGTAGTAATTAAAACAGACAAGTATCCAATTTCAATAAGTTCTTTATGATGAATATTTAGCTCTAAATAATGTTCTTTTCTTTTTGTTAAAATAGTGATTTTCAGTGACTGATGTGCTTTAACTAATCAAATGGATTTAAAAAAAAAAATACAGAGGTAGTTTTTCACAAGCATTCACTCGGCCTCGCCTTTTGATAGCGCTTCTTAACTTTCTATATCCTTTTATTTTATTATATATGTATTGAAACCCAATATAGTTGTTAATTGGTGTAACTTTAACTGTAATCAGTAAACATAACAGTTAACATTTTTTGGATGTGTGATAAAAGAATGGAATTGATATCCGAATAAATTTAGGCACTTGGGACATTGAGCTATTTAAAGAAAAATTGTGTCCCATTTTCAAAGTATTTTAATGTATTCATTATTATTTATTTATTTTTTTTTTATCTGTAATTCTTTGTATAAAATTTGTTTATTGTGGTATTAATACTACTATTATTTATAATTAACAGCCTGTCGATAGCTCAGTTGGTAGACCTCCCCCCCAAACTAGATATTGGGAAGGTCCTGGGCTCGAGTCCCGATAATGACTGTATTGTTTTCTTTGGCTGCTAATTATTTATAATACTCTATGTAAATAATGTGAATTTGCAGAGATATTTCGGTTTAACTCATTGTGCGTTACATCATTCAAACAAAAAATATTGTTATAAATAACCCAAATAGTCGATGAAGTACGTAGTTAATAAACATGTACCTTCCCCCCGAAGGCATTTGTGTTTTATAACTCTTTAAAAATGAACTCCCAAGGTATTAAATAAGCACAAGTAATGCTAAAAGTTCTTTAATCCACTAGACAGTTAAAGCTCCATCTTTAAACTGGTAATCGGTCCCAATGAGCTAGAAACCAGTGGTTAATATATGCGCTATTATTGTTGTGCTCAAGAGCTAGTGAACCCTCTTCCACTACATCGGTGCTATGTCTCAAAGGGTTAAATGATGAAATTCTTAATGCATCAATTTACTTAAATGTTTTTGTATAAAACTTAATTTGGCAATACTTTTTTCAGGTCCAGGTCAAAATCAAGAGAAAGGCGTAGGTCTCGAGACCGAGACAGAGACCGTGAACGTGAGCGTGATAGGGATAGAGACCGTGATAGGTACAGGTCCCGGTCCAGGTCCCGAGATCGCGACCGTGGGGACAGAGGAGGTCGTGACAGAGGTGGAGGAGGTCGCATGGGGGATCGGGGAGGTGGAGGCCGGGGCAGGGGAGGCCAACCAGGCTCTGCCCTCCGTAAACCCCACTGGGATCTCTCTCGCCTGGAGCCATTTAAGAAAAACTTTTATACTCCTCATCCAGATGTTCAAGCTAGGTAATACCTACCTATAGATAACTCTTTATTATGAAAAATTATTGTTATTTAAATATATATTTGTATGATTAAGTTGAATTAATTTTTAAAAAATCCTCATAAATAGGTTTCATAAATATCAATGAATTCAACCAGTATTATAATTGTGCATAGTATCCTTCTTTAATAATACTTTATTCTATTATGTCATTTTGAACTATTTTAGTTCTTCCGGAAGCAGTACCCATAGTAGCAATTTTAATTAATTTAAAATGAGAATGTCAACAATAAATATTAATTAATAAATAACAATTTAAAGGAACATCTTGTCGAAGATTTTCAACAAGATAGATTAGAAAACATTGGAGATAGTATTAGTGAGATATTTACTGAAAGATACGTTGTTATTTATTTTTAATATGCTTTCAATTGACAATTTTAGCAGCACTGCACTGCAATATTAAATTTTGATTGTGAACATTTTGAAGTTCAATAAAATGTGGTCGTTTTTTTTCTAAATGTATTCATTGTTAGTAATAGTAACTATAGCACTGCTTATCTTGACTGTTTACTTTTGTTGTAATCAGGCCGATATGCTGTGCAAAATCAATTGGTAGGTAATTAGCTTTGAATGCATTTTTAATTGTATCAAAGTCAGTCCCTTCACCGACAATTTATATATTGTGGACATGTATCATTTTCAATAACTATTTGCCAAAGAAAAAAGTTAAGTGACAGGTCTGGGATTAAACTACACAACTTGCAAGCAGGGTTATATGTGGTAATTAGCTCTAAATACATTTGTAATTGTATCAAAATCAGTTTCAGTCCTTACACTAACAATTCATTTAGCTTCCCTTTGTTATGTCCACGTAGCATAATTCAAGGTGTTTTTAAATATATACATATATAATTTTTTTTTAAGGGCATCTCAACCATAATGGTGGGTCACACAAATAAATATACCTTCAAAATTTCAGTTTGATTAATCTTAACAGTCAAAATTAATTTTTACGGCTACTAAGTTTAACTTATAAGAAATAAAAATGTTATTAATGTAGAAATAAAGTATCCCGACTTTTAATGCCGGATACCTGGGTTCGATTCCTTGCTTAATTTGTGGAATGGGTCTGGTCGGAGGAGTTCCTTCATTCTCATGAGGAATAAATAAAGAAGTTGCGAATCCTGTTCAGAAAACCTAAATACAGGTTTTATTGTTACTAACTGCACCTAAATTTTCTTTCTACATTACCTTGTCATGATATATGATATGTTGTTGCAATATAGATAAATTTTGATTGTTAACATTTTTAAGTTAATAAGTCAATTTTTTTTCATTCATTCCTAGTAATAGTAACTGTAGCACTGGACATCTCGACTGTTTGATATTGTTGTAATCAGGCTGATATGCTGTGCAAAATCAATTGGTAGGTAATTAGCTTTGAACACAATTTTAATTGTATCAAAGTCAGTCCCTTCACCGACAATTCATATTTTATGGACATGTATCATTTTCAATAATTATTTTCCAAAGAAAAAAGTTAAATGACAGGTCTGGGGTTAAACTACACAACTTGCGAAATGCATTCATTGCTAGTAATAGTAACTGTAGCACTGCACATCTCGACTGTTTAATTTTGTTGTAATCAGGCCGATATGCTGTGCAAAATCGATTGGTAGGTAATTAGCTTTGAATACATTTTTAATTGTATCAAAGTCAGTCCCTTCACCGACAATTCATATTTTGTGGACATGTATCATTTTCAATAATTATTTTCCAAAGAAAAAAGTTAAATGACAGGTCTGGGGTTAAACTACACAACTTGCGAAATGCATTCATTGCTAGTAATAGTAACTGTAGCACTGCACATCTCAACTGTTTAATTTTGTTGTAATCAGGCCGATATGCTGTGCAAAATCAATTGGTAGGTAATTAGCCTTGAATACATTTTTAATTGTATCAAAGTCAGTCCCTTCACCGACAATTCATATTTTGTGGACATGTATCATTTTCAATAATTATTTTCCAAAGAAAAAAGTTAAATGACAGGTCTGGGGTTAAACTACACAACTTGCGAAATGCATTCATTGCTAGTAATAGTAACTGTAGCACTGCACATCTCGACTGTTTAATTTTGTTGTAATCAGGCCGATATGCTGTGCAAAATCAATTGGTAGGTAATTAGCCTTGAATACATTTTTAATTGTATCAAAGTCAGTCCCTTCACCGACAATTCATATTTTGTGGACATGTATCATTTTCAATAATTATTTTCCAAAAGAAAAAGATAGTGACAGGAGTCAAACTTGAGAACTCCCGTGTATGATTATAACATTAGGCTATAATAATTATTATTACAAAATAATACATCAATAATGTTCGTTAATGTGTCATTATTAATTAAAATCTGATGTTGTGGTTTTATACAATTATTGATACGGTATTTATCTATGTATATGGCACATTTGTTTCTCAATAAAGAACTTAATAGATTACAAACTCAAATGCTAAATTTAAAAAAAAATGAATTCACTTTATCTTATATATATATCCACTGCCTGTCAAAAGTTTAAGACCATTGGATAAATTATAACAAAAAGATATATTTTTAAACCAAAAAGATCTCTTTCAGATATACAATACAATAAATAACATTTGCAATGATTTTTGTTATAATGTCAAGAAAAATTCTGGAAACAATTATATATTTTCATTTAAACATTCTTTTTATTAAAAAATCCTTAACTTTTAAGTATGGCTTTGACAAATCTAGGGTGGTTTAGGGTGGTTTTCTTCAAAGGCATCTTTTCAATGAGGTTTAATTTTTCGAAACTCATACTGTTTCCAACAACTTTACAGAATCTCTGTTAGATGTTTTCGATAAGTTGGACCATGTTCTCGCACTTGTCTATCTAGTTCTTCTCACAGCAACTCTGTTTTTGTTTTGTCATTTTTATTTTAGTCAAAGAAAATATTTTTTATTAAATTATATGACCACACATAATGAATTAGAATAGGATAAAATCATTCCACAATCAAATTGACAAATATTATTGCAATTAACCTACTAAGGATTACAATATTTAAGGTAGTCTTAAAAGTTTGACAGGCAGTGCACACACATATATATATTATTAAGTTTTTTATATATTTTAGTTATATTTTTTAAATAATTTATATTAAACTTTAACTTTATCTTAAGGTTCTGTTAATAAAAATAGGAAACTTCTGGTAGAAGGAATAATTGTTTATTACACATATGTTCATGAATTGAATATACAAATAAATACGTACGTAATAAAAGAACACTATTAAAACTAAATTTAAAATTGTACCTTATAACTATCGCGGCAGGCCAGCTTTTCTTTGTTGTATCCTTTGGTGCTTTCTTCCTTTGTCTGGTGCGTAGGTCTAGGCTGCGTAGGATGTAGCATGGGTCTATGCCTGGCGCTTCCTTTGTTGTGCCGGGTCGGATGCAAGTGAATGGGAGCGCTGCTTCTTGTTCTCGTCTCCCGGGTTTCCGATGAAAGAGTGACCCCGCTCTTAGCGTTGTTCTTTCTCATACCTTTTCGCTGCCTTCTTGATCTTTTAACTGCGTTAAACTTCTTGATCGTTAAACTTCCGGTTGTTTCGGATATTATTACTTTTCTTGTTTTGAAGTTAATAAATTAAAATATTTATATTTAATTATTGATATTATTTTTATTATAAATATTAATGGTAGATACAACGCAACGAATAGTGTTTAAACACTCATGAGTCATGATCCACAGGTCGTATATTGTTCATTTATGCCCACTAATTTTGAGTTTATATCAAAAACACCATCAAAATATCACAACAATATAATGATTATTATATATGAATTCTGTTGAAAATAAAATGGAAATGTGTATAATTTAGTTTAAAGAATGTCCCGCATATGAATCCTGGCTACAGTCACCAATTTTTATTTTTATTGATTAATTAATGAGACTGATAATAATTGATGTAGATTCTTAGATAGACATTACTGTTTAAAATCATTAAATTCATATTTTATTTGAAAATGTATTGATTGGCATCATTTTATTAGTGCTTCATACATAAATTTGTATGCAGTTAACTTAATGATGCGATATTAATTGGTAGGTAATTAGCTTTGAATGCAATTTTATTAGTGGCTTCAAAGTCAGTCCCTTTTCCAACAGTTGTACTTTTATCGCAAACAATTTAAGTATGCGGTGAAATGATATGGCCTTCTAAAGTTGAGGCTGTTAGATGGTCAGTGCTAGTGCTAGTGGTCAGTCCTTTTTATATCAATTTGTTTGTTTTTTCTTCAGGTCTAAAGAAGACATAGAGGCTTATCGAGAATCCAAAGAGATTACACTGAAAGGAAAGGAGGTTCCACACCCTATATGGTCTTTTGAAGAAGCTGGATTCCCTGAAAATATATTAAAAGTTCTCAAGTAAGTCTGACATATTTTAAAAAAATATATAGTTAATATTATTTTAATCTATGATTATGAAAATTATCAATAACTCATTTGTCTCCTAGTGTTTGATCAACGTAATCATTCCCTCAATTATTTTTTAGATTGTTTGTACGTTTTGCTTTTATATACTATTTTCTATATTTAGTTGCTATCCGCTGTTTATATTTTGTTAAATGTTAACTCTGGTTTTTCATCCGAGCTAAAGTAGATGTGTTTATTGCGGATTAGTATTTTTCCATTTTAACTCAGCCGGATGCCCTTTTGGGTTCCTCTCGCAAATACATTAAATGTCAAATAAAAAGTGCCATTCTTTTTCTATCCTTGAAAAATTTAACATAATTAAGCAATTAGGAAGTGGTGTTTATAATTCAGGTTTGTGCCAGGAACTGATAATAATTCAATCATCTCAGAATTTAAAATGTAAATCAAAGGACCAAATTGAATGCATTTTTGAACAGGATGTCACCCACAATTGAATAAAATAATATTGCCATCAATATGTGAAACAGGCTCTCCTTCAAATTCAAGGAAATCATGATGAATGACTGTGCATTAATATAACAAACTGGATTTACTTAGTCAGATTTTCAATGTTATTCTTATTGGATTGCATGCATGTATTTGCCAGAGGTATAATATTGTTTTCAACAAAATTAGTAGAGAATCGAAAAGTATTCTAACCCGTGTTTAAGAACATTGGCTTGGAAGTGGTTTTTTCAGTTTATGAGGTGCATGCATTTGTTTCTATGAACAGTGAAATTAATTAGCCAGACATGTCAACTGCTTTAGAAAATATGGAGAATTAAAAAAAAAATATATGTTATTCTAATATTTTCTTATTACTCTTAATAATAATCATTATTTTAATTATTTATAAAAAAAAAAAAAAAAACTTTATTCAAACTTTTACTTTATCTCAGGGTTCTGTTAATTATTTTAGGAAACTTTTGGCAAAAGGAATATAGATTTTATTATTACAAACATTTACAGCTAAAAATTGACATACAAACATAATCACGTACTTATAATTTCGTATTATGCTGGCCAGCGCTTCTTCGCGTTGGTATCCTCGTTGTTCATATCACTCTTTGCTCGATCTGACTTGTCTTCATGCTGATTGATATTAAAGTTGTCCTGTTGTCGCATCTGGCGAAAAATGAAAAAGGACCATCAGGGGCCAGCTTGGGTACGCCACCTTGTCTCACTGTGTCTGCCTTACGACTCCCCGACGACCACTCAGGAGGTTCACCCCTCCCGCTCCTGTCCGATGCCTTCTTGACCTTCAATCTCAATTTTTTCCGAGATTTTTTATATAAGCACCATTTAAAATCGCCATTTTAAAATATCATAACAATATCTGACTGTCAAGGTAAAAACTATTGCAAATTATTATACAAAAAAATTTCTGTGAAATTTTGTCGTGGGTATAAAAAAAAAAGTTATACTTGGATTTTATTATAATCATTTTTTTATTTACTTGTTTGTATTTTGTAATGATTTCCCTAGGCCCCTTAAAAATAGTAATAAACTAATTACACTATAAATTTATTACCTTTTTTTTTTAATTCATGACAGTCACTGGAATAGTGATGTAAAAAAAAAATACTCTGTCTCTTGCTGGAGTACATTTTGCCAGATTCCAATGATGCAATTATTCATGTTTTCCTAATAAACCATACTAATAGAGTTTTCGAGATTAACATCATAATTCAAAATTAGAAAATAAGAGGAACCTTGAAAGAGTGAATCATTTTAATGAGCATGCTCTGTACAAAGATGATAAGTAACTTGTACATTTGTTATTTTGTTAACACAATGTAGGTTCCAATGCCCCTAATGCTATTTATAATGCCGTAGTACTTTAAAGATTTAAGGTTTTGCAGCACGATTATTATTTGTTGCTTTTATCATAGGAAGCAGGGCTTTAAAGATCCAACTGCGATCCAAGCTCAAGGTTGGCCTATTGCACTATCTGGAAAAGACATGGTTGGAATCGCATCCACTGGTTCCGGAAAAACACTTTCGGTGAGTTGACAGTATTTATTTCTAAACGATATGTAGGTGTTGATTTCCTATCTGTGTGCTACTATTTAACTTCTATGATATAGTTGCTCGTTAGTTATTATTGATTTGTTTTCAGTATATCCTGCCTGCACTGGTACACATCGAAGCCCAGGAGCCATTGAGACGGGGTGACGGCCCAATCGCTCTTGTTTTGTCTCCGACGCGTGAACTTGCTCAACAAATACAGACAGTGTGCAATGATATCGGGGATGCCATTGATATCACCAACACCTGTGTTTTTGGAGGAGCTCCTAAATCAGTACAGGTAAAGTCATATTCGTTTTATCTTGTAAGAATAATATATAGTGTCATGATTGTTTTTCTCTTGTTCAATCTATACATAAATAAATTGTTATCTATCTTAGTTAAGTAACATCTTTATTTCTTAATGAGTTAAAGTTAGTAGCCTATCTTAGTTTAGTAACATCTTTATTTCTTAATGAGTTAAAGTTAGTAGCCTATCTTAGTTTAGTAACATCTTTATTTCTTAATGAGTTAAAGTTAGTAGCCATAAAAATATTCCTGCTTTAATTTTTTCCTTAATCAACAGACATTTTTCCCCCTATACATGCAAAGCACAATCTGTTCTTATCAAGAGCCTTCACAAACTGCTTCATAAGGCCCAGCTTTATATGCAAGGGAAGATTATTTTCTCTCGTTTAACTAAGGGGTTGTTGAATAACATTCTTTTTCCCAAAGTCCATGTTTTGTCTCTTAGGCCACCCTTGTCTAACCCAGTGGTGTGCTTTGTCTCTGCTATCCTCCTTGCTATCAAGAAGCAAGGATATTTGGTGGGGCTACTTTGCTGTCCAAGAAAAAAGTTGACCATTAAGTCCACACAAATCACCCAGTGATAGTTAATGATACTTTATCTTCTCCAAGACCAAAGCTATGGTGTTATATTCCTCTTTCATTTACATTGAGTGAGCAATTATTATTAAAATAGTATATTTATTCCCATTGTGAAGAAAGACACATTTCAAACTTTGCTTTGAGCTGTTAATAAATAGGCGTCAATCATCTGGGAAATTGTCAGAAAGTCACATTTTTTCCAGGAGTCCTCTAATTTCATGACAAAATACATGATTGTCTTCTTGAGAGAAGAATACAGGAACCAATCCATGTATATGTGATTTAGAACTGCACAAAATGGAGTTAGAACTGCATGTTTAAAATTTAAAAAAAACTGACCTAAAAAAGTAGAGCAGATTGGGAAAAACGGATTTCATTTTTAAATTCAGCGCCTCAAATACAGCTAAAGCCAGTCCTCAAATCTTAGGCACCAAAAAAAA
Source organism: Acanthosoma haemorrhoidale (assembly GCA_930367205.1). Classification (NCBI taxonomy): domain Eukaryota; kingdom Metazoa; phylum Arthropoda; class Insecta; order Hemiptera; family Acanthosomatidae; genus Acanthosoma; species Acanthosoma haemorrhoidale. The sequence goes on along the minus strand of OV884013.1, from coordinate 17,114,652 downwards.
CAACAATTTTTCTTGTAGGAGTGTGTTATTAATAACAAAAATTCAAGGGTCAAATTATATTGTATTTTTAGCAAAGTAAAGTGTGATGTATTACACAATTAAACTGCTACAGTTGGAAAAAAGTTGCCACATTGATTTTAATAACTCTTTGTAATAATAATCGATTAAAGACCAAAGACATGATATAAATCCCCCCCCCCCTCCACCTGTCCAAGGGCTCTTAGACTGTTATCTCTGTTGCCCGACTGGGAGTTTCTTTGTTTGATATGAATAGATTTCTGGGCTATAAAGTTTCGTCTAATTTTAATCAAATATAATTACACTATTTACAATAAAACATCGCCATTGACAGCCTAACCTACTTTCCCAACTAATTAAATTATTGTTTCAATCAATGTTATCATTGTAATAGATATTCATTTTTTTTTTTAACATTTTAGGCTCGTGAACTGAAAAGAGGTGTAGAAATCGTAATAGCTACACCAGGTAGGTTGTTGGACTTTCTCGAGTCGAGAGAAACTGACCTGAAGAGATGTACATATTTAGTCCTTGACGAAGCTGATCGTATGCTGGATATGGGTTTTGAGCCACAGATCAGGAAAATAATCGAGCAGATTAGAGTAAGTCAAATTGATTTATATTGACATATGTGTTAATGATTTAGCATGGTGTGAATTATTGTATGTTTGTGTGTTTTAGCCGGACCGTCAGGTGTTGATGTGGTCTGCTACATGGCCTAAGGAAGTCCAAGCACTTGCCGAAGAATTCCTCAGAGACTACATCCAGGTATGTACCAATATGTTTTCTTACATTTGGATGCAATTGTACTTTTTTTTTCCATTATCTAAGTCTTCTGTATATCTACAGGATCACTCTTATCTCCCAAACAGACTTATTTGGTTATTTAGGGCTGACATTGTTTTGTAAAATTAAATGCTGTCTACATACAAGACTCTCTATCTGATCACTCAAATTATCACTTTGACATAAATACCACACATATGCTTACTTTCTGAAACAGAATAAGACCAACAGCTTAGCCAAAAAAAAGATTAATAAGGAGACAGATGAAGAAAAGTTAAGTGCCCCTACCTGTCTTAAAGTAAAGCCTATTAATTTTGTACCAAAACTAGAGAAAACCCAAGGAGCAGAACCCCCTTATTACGTAGCAAACTGAAATAGTTAAAATGAATAACTACACTCTGTGCTTTTTTTTATTTTTAAACATTTTAAATTTCATTAATATTTCATTAACATTGGATAAATTCTAAATAGAATTATTCCAGCACATATGTGAAGGTTAAAAAAAAAAAAATGTATAATGCAACAGCGTGAAACAAATAAAATTAATAATTCTCGACATATGAATAGAGATATTTTCAGTTTACAATTTTAAAACATGATAAAAATTTGAAATTCTCACAGTATCACGTTAATAAATTAAAGTTGGATGAATTTTGAAAAGAATATACCAATCACATACAGCAGCGACTCACAAATTTGTTCACACCAATCACATATTTTGAATGTTTACACTGTCAAAAAAGTAGTATTTATTAATCCATCCAAATAACATGGACAAGTTTATCGATTTGTTGTAAACAAAATTTTAATACTAGTCTCCTTTATGTGTTTATCTTTTTTAACTGAAGATAGTCTTATTAAATTATTCATGTGAACAGTTTTGTGAGTGAAGATTCTATTGCTGATTTTTGGTCAGTTTTACTAAAAATCCTAAATTTTTTTTATTATATTTTTCATCGGGTATATCTTTTTATTAGTGGCAAAAAAAAAATTAATATCCTTCTACTTACAACATACAAAAAATTTTCAGATGAATAAATTTGATAATTCTTTTAATAAATGATGTATAGATCTAAATGAATATGTTTTTATATTTTAATAATATTTAGACTATTAAAGATTTTGGGGGAGAAAAAAAAAAAAAAAAAAAAAAAAAAAAAAAAAAAAAAAACAGGCATTATTTTTCTTCTATATCTAGTTTATGAGTAACGATATATGTAGAAATTCAACTAAATCTGTTATAGTGGATTTCATAAAAACATGACACAACACATGTTTGCTTATCTTTTTATACACATATATAATTAATATAATAATTTATGTATGGTATTACCAAAAAAAATACCGCATTCTTTATGTTATTCTTTCAGGTGAATGTGGGTTCTCTTCAACTCTCCGCTAATCACAACATCTTGCAGATCGTCGACGTGTGTCAAGACCATGAAAAAGAGCAGAAGTGGGTGACTCTTTTTCGCATACTTAATCTTATTTTTCATTAAAGAAATATCTTTTAAAAAAAAAATTTTTTTTTAGACTATGCACTCTTTTAAAAGAAATAATGCAGGAGAAGGAAAACAAGACTATCGTTTTCATTGAGACAAAAAGGCGTGTGGATGAAATAACTCGACGAATTATTCGTGACGGGTGAGTCTTATCTAGCATTATTATACTATTCATGTTGATTTTTGACATCCTATAAAACAAATTCAGCTGATTTTTTTGACTTTCATAGAATCTGCTATATTTCTGACTATCGTTGTGAACCTTCTGTTTTGGTTTAACAATTTTATTTGATACTTCCAAATTAATTGAATTATTTCTAGTTAAATGATCCCAGGTAGCTATGAAAAAAGAATCTGGGGACAATAGTTTCAATAAGAATAATTCACAATACTTAAATTTAAATAAATTTGTAAATATTTCAACAGGTATGATGCAGTCTGCATACATGGTGACAAAAAACAGACAGAAAGAGATTATGTGTTAAAAGGTAGTAATTTGTTTCTTTTATTAATTAATTATATGTTTTGCTGAATCTGTTCTTAAAAATTGACATTCATGTTTGCAGATTTTAGAAATGGACGCAGTCCCATTCTGGTGGCCACAGACGTCGCAGCGAGAGGTCTAGGTAAGCACTAAGTACATTTATTTTTCTTACTAAAGCAAAAATCCTCAATTTTTTTATTTTATTTAACTTTAAGGCCAACTTTTTTTTTTAACTTTAAGAGACATAATTATTTATTATGAGAAATGTTCAAAGTAATTACACTGATTATCACAGGCTAAGTGTTGAAAGTGTAATATTTATTTATTACCGGCTGAGTAATCAAATTTGAAATTTTTAAAACCATCAGCCATATTGTATAAAATAAAATTACTATATCATAGAGTATATCATGAGCCATATTGTTAATCATAGAGTTACAGCTTTTGTAAATAAATGCTATGCAATGAGAAATTTTACTTTATAAATAGTAATATTCTTGATAATCGTTAATTTTTTAATTCCTGATATAAAACAAGTAACGTAGTTTAATATTAGAGGTTATACATCATTGATAATCGCAACTTTCAAATAATTTTTTTTTGGGGGGTGGTGAATATTTCTTAATTCCCCTTGCAAGTCATAACTGTGTATTAGTTTATAAACTGGAGTGAGAAGCATGGTGTATTTGTCCAAAAATTTAAAAACTGTTTCAACATTATAGTATTGTACAGAAGTAATTACTGAGATTAGGGAGATTTTATTTCTTAGGTTACGTAGCTACAGTTCGTAAAATTGGAGCTTATGCCATTTCTGGTCTGGCCTCAATGTATTTTATTTAACATGAATATGGCATATTCAAATTAAATAGGTTATAATGTATATCTGTATAATCATTTTATATTTTCTTCTGTTAAGAATATTTTAAGTAGGAATTATTAATATATGTATATTAACACACCTTGTTGAAGATATTGCAATACCCCGATATTTTACTAAATATTGGCTCCTAATTAGAATTTGTCCTGCTATACTTTTTTTTATGCTATCTACACCTTTAGTATTAGAGAACAATTAGTAATACTTTGTTGCTTTTATCAATTAATCCAGTCAATTCTCTTATTATCTTATTATTTTGCAATTAAATTGATTATACACATGCACTATTTTATTTCTAAGATTGTTGGTTTTTTTGGGCCCAAAATTGTTGAAATAGCAGGTCTCATTGGTAAAGAAGCTATGTTGACTATCACTATATATGGAGATGGCATTCACTTCATTATATCTCAAGACAGGTCCCCTGACCTGTCTTGGGTCTTAAAAAGGTACTGTGATTATACCTACAAGAAGGGAGACAGTCAATGAGAGAGTGAGAGTTAACAATCAATATTTGTACTGTCTTCAAGTTGCCTGAAAGCATCTTTTGGTCTCCAAGGTTTGATTAGTGGAGTTGAAAGTACTTTCAAAGAAGTACTTTAGGTACCCATATTTCATTGTCAACTTTCAGGAGCCTTGAGGGGTTGATGTGAAGAAGGCCAGTGACTTGCCGGACGACAGCACACAGATTGTGGTTTGCAACATCTGGACTGGAAGAGAGTGTTCCTTAAGTCCTCTTGCGATTGTTGACAACGACATATGGATGTGCTGGACTTCAGTGATGAAAGTTTAGATGACCGGCCTGAAGCTGTTCCACTGTCTCATTCAGAGTGCTTGAAGACAATCACGGGAAGAAGATGGGTTTGGCCTTCTGTACTGTAGAATGACATCTTGTTGAGATTTAACGAAGTGATTGCCCATTGCGTATCCGTCACCACTGGGATGCCTGAATTAGCTGTTTTCTTGCTAAGACTCGTCATTATTTCAATAATATAAGTCAGTTTTAGTTGGTTTTATTTTATACCAAAGCCCTTTCGCCACCTAAGCTGCCATTCTCAGGGAACTAGCTTTAAATATGTTTAAACAAAAAGTTTTTATCTATTTCTAATAAGGATAATGATTTGATTGTTGAGAGTGCTTTAGTTACAATTAAAATTGGATTGGCAAACCAAAACTTACTTTTGATTTGTTATAAACCACCTATCGGATATTAAGAAAATGCATGTAAATAGTTGATTCAATTGTAAAAATTTAATAAGAAGAATTGACTGGAGTAAACTGCTTAAATCCTATAATTTGTTTTCCCCTCTCTTTTTTTTTTTGACTGAATATTACTGCATATAAGTATAGCAGCAGATTGAATATTAGGGATTGGAGAGAAATATTCTATAAAATGTCGTCTGGGAGTTGCATGTTTTTTGATGAAGAGTGTTTGTCGCAGCCTTATTACGAAAGCCTTTTCATGAATGCTCCTTCTTTGAGAATTATTTTATTGTTCCTCAATTGGAAAGCTTTTTGGGATAAGCCAGATATCACCCATTGGGAAATGTTCTTGCTTTTGTATTAATAGAATTCATACTTGGTTGTTTTGGTCATTTTTTTTTTTTGCATTCGTAATTGTTGCCAGAAAAAATCTTTCAAAAATCACCAACCTTGGATGCTGATTGGTGATATCTGGTTTATCTTAAAAAGTTTGGACATCTTAATAGCGTTATACAAGAAATAAACGGTGTGTTGTCAATAAGTAGAACTGGTGATGAAGTGCTTGCAGCAGCCCAAAATAGTTGAGCAGTTGGCAATTTCTCAAATAGGTGGTGTTTCAAGATAAGGCTAGTTGTTTGTTGCGGCAGATAGAGATACCACCACGGATGCCATGGGCTGGCTCAAATAACTTGCAGACGAATGGAAATCCCACCTTGCAATGATAATATATTTGTCAACATCATTGATGTAGCATAGTAATAAGAATGTAACTAATTTTAAAAGAGAAAATAAACTTTTAACTAAAATCGATGAGCACAATATAGCTGTAAAAGGCATTGTAGATATAAAATGAGCTTAACCCACAAACAATTGTTAATATTCGAGCTTAGTTCCGAAAACTTACCAATGTGGCTATCCATCAAGTCCCACTTTTTTGCACAGAACATTATTGCCAACATTATAATTAAACCGATGCCTCTTGGAACTTAATTTATATTAAATCTTTAACATTAATAGAACAGAATACTTACTTACCAGTAATTATTAACCTTACACCTGTATCCACACTAAAATTAATTGGAATTTAAATAACTTAAAACTAACTCTTATACTAATAGCTTATGTATGACTGTAAATATTGGTATTGGAAACATTAATTAGTTAGTTGATGCCACCTTGGCTGGAGTAAAAATTTAGCTACTTCTCACTTAACCTTTCTACTGTCGACTAATATAACAAATTGCCACATTAACTTCTCTCCAAAAAAAAAAAGTTTTCGCATTAAGGCTGTGAAATATATATATTTATTATTACTGTTTTTTTTTAGATATAACAGCACTGCTTATAAAAATTTTAAATTATTTAATTTTTATTTTGTTGAGCAATGAGCTTTTTGCAATATGGTTGCTTGGTACAATAACAGCTGATGGTGTTCTCTTGGTCTGATATAAAAAGCTGTGTAAATACTTGTACATTATAATTGCATTTTATTTTTTATTAATTATTTTTGTATTATTAAATTCCTTATAAATATTGCATTATTGCGAGTTAAAAGGTATGTATGTATATTTTTGGGTTATACTTGTAATATTTTTTTATTACAATTATTGAGTTTATATTGTTTTTTTATCAATATTGTTTTAAGTTAATAGAGATAAATACGTATAAAGTTGATGTATTACGGGGTTAAAAAAGATTTAAAATTAAACTGAGAAGGTATTATTAGAGGAAATATACAGCAGAGTGTTTTTGTATGATTCCAGAGGCACATTACGTGATAATGCTTGTGTGGTAGCGACCCGAGCATTTGGCGTGTTGTGTCTCTCACTCGAGTGTATGGTGAGTGGGTCGCAACCTTACAACCTCACCTTGAGGTGCCCGTGTCACGCCGAGGGGTTTTGTGACCCCCTGGTGTGTCTGTGACCTCATCTCTCCTCCTGTCTCTAAGCCTCTCTGGCCTTGTGATGTGCCCGATTCTTTCCCGATGGCGGCGTGCATGAATGCATGCATGAACACAAGTGTGCATGTGTGCCCACCGCGGCACACGTTCCGGGGATCCCCACTTCGCATATACTCCTCATAATGCACAACACATTGAGACAGAAAGAAAGCAACAGATCAAGTTGTGCCATGGTGAACTGTGAGTATGTTATTGAGAAGTATAATAGAGTTTTAACCCACTCCCCGTTTTGTGAGAGGATGGTTAAGTTGAGGAGCTCTAGCTTATTATTTTATAATTATTTCTTGTCATGTGAGAGGAATTTTGACACTTCATTTCCATTTTATTAGTTAATTTATTGTACATATTATGTTCTTTTTATATGCATAAATACATATAAACAGCTTAAAACACTAACCTTATCTTTAATTTTTTTTTTTTAATTTTGCCTTGCTAGTGATGTACCTTCTTGCTCTGATAAAATCTTAACAATTGTATAAAAATATAAATTAGCTATACTGTATATGTATAATGGTGCAAAATATGCACCATTTTCAGGGTTTTATTGGGTTTTTTAATACTGAATACCATTTTTTTCACTGGTTCATCAATCTGATCTGGGCTTAGTGAGTCCCTTGTTTAACTTTATGACAAAATTTTATATGGAGGTCCTATTTTATGTTACGGCCAATGAAAAATGATGTCTTAGTAAAAATAAGTGTCATTGATTATTATTTTGTAATTAAAAAAAGTTATACTAAGTAGGCTATAAAATTAAAGATATTGACATCCTGATCAGCCATATATGATTTGTCTATTTAACCTGTACTAAATTATAAACATTCATTAATAAAACGGTCATTAACATTTTCACATGTTAACATTAACTTCTCACCCCTTGTGAATAAACCTATAATATTTTGCATGTTAGTTCCATTTGATGTCCCGATGTTGCTAAAAAAAAATGACAAATAAGCAACTTCACACAAAATAATAAATCTCATTGTAATTTAAAAATATATATATTTTTCCATCACTTTAAGTAGGATGTCAAAGATATACTATGATATAAAACATGACAAATGTCACTATGTCATAGAAGATTGGACTGCAGTCTTATTTAATTTTTTTAAGAGCTCAATTGCTTTTAACGGAATTATTTGCATTCAATATTTAACATATACTGACACTATTAATAATTAACGAATTATGTAAAATGCTTCCAATTAGGACCCATCCCTCTAGTTACCTCTCTCTACTCCCCTCCTGGTTACACCCCGGAACCTACAGTTTCTAACTTGGCAGTATTTCTTATAACCATTTTATTCTACTATAAGACATTGAATTATCTATCAGTTAAGCAAGGAGAAGTATGTGTCTTGTATATCTCTTCACTTGACAAGAAATTAAATACAATTCACTTTTTTTTTTACAAAACTAGGCATATATATAATATTATTAAAGTGCTCATAGTTGCAAACTTCAATACTAAAGAATAGGTTTTGAAATGCGTTGACTTCTTAAATTAGAAATATATAAACTTTTTTTTTTTTACCTTCATCATAGAAATTATTTGTTGGTGCATTGACGTTAGATAAAAAAAAAATTATAGTGGATGTATTAATATTTACTGTGTATTTTTGGTTAAATTGTCAAATTCTATTACAGCAAATTCACATTTTTGAGTTATCTAATCCTATGTCAGTTCCCTCTGAAGATTTAATTTATTAAATGCTTCAGTCATAATAGGCGTTAACTTCTTCCTTAAGAATTGCCTTGACTAAAACTGCTGGTTTGGCTATTTGTCAGAAAATTGTGTTAATCTGTTGTCAGAAAATCTTCATTTTGTTATTTGGTCGCTTTTATTGAAATCGTCCAATCTGTTGTTTTCAATCTTTGATGTGCATTTTATAAACGTTGAATTTGCTTTGTCTTCAGACAAAAATAAATTGCAAAATAATGCATGTTATAAAATGCTGTGATATTTTTCTACTCAACTTGTGTTCTTTTAATAATTTTTTGTTTACTTTTATAAAATAAATTTGAAAATCTCATGAGTTGTCCCTGTTTTCTAGGGTTATTTCTTTTTCATTTTAAAAGTACTATCCTCTAATAAAAAAAGGAAAAAATCCATCCATTTTGCAACATTACTTCAGCTACCTATATATTTTTTCATGCCAATTTTCAGTGATCTAGATCGCTTATAATATTAACAAATCAATTAATATATTTGCAGTCAGAAATAATAATGTGGTTTTTGACAGTATTTAAGTAACTCAGCCTACCTACTTCGGGGGTCCAAGTCTCTTGACGTAGTTACGTTAATCCTATAATTTTCGCAAAAAGTTTGTCTATCAGCTTTCTTTGAAGTATTAACTTTTAAGGGGTAATAAAACAAAACCTGCTGGTAAAGTTACTGTTATCAGTTTCTCGTAGCCTGCTTGAATGAAAAGGTGGGCTTCAGTCAGAAGAAAATTCAATCATCATGCCACATATTTTTTTTACATTACATACTCTTTACTTTCATTTATAGTGTCAATGAATAATAAACAATTATAAACTTGTTTTTATCGGAATCAACAATTTTCTTTTTCTCTTCTAGACACCCTTTCTTTAGACTTCACGTTTAATCAATTTTCCTAAAATCTAAAAAAAATTCCTTTTAATTTGATGTAAAACAAAAAACAGTTAACGAAACTAAAACAGCCCTAAAACATTTAAATCAGTACAAAATATCTACTTTTCTGTATTTAATTCTCGCTGTTTACTATTGCTAAATTATAATGGTACAATTTCGAGATGTTGAACCTGTGATTGAGGTCTTTAACTTATGTTTACTTATTTTTTTTAAATATATATATGTATCATTACATCATTTCAATTTTTTTTTTATTGTGATTTATTCCTAATTTAATCAAACTCGCGAGTCTTTTAACTTATGCAATCACAACCTGATTTTGGTTGCTACACTACCGTTATGAAATTTCTTAAAAAACTGTAATAAGTTATTAACTTTTGAAATGAAGAGCATGTATGTTATAAATTGCAGTCGGGGGTCAAATTAACCTACTGTGTAAAAATGTTAAATATTTGTATGGTAAAACTTGAAATATTTTCTCAAAATATAGTGTACACACATATAAACAATACATAGTGATATTATATGTTGAACCTAGCAATGTACTGTACTATATGCTTTCACTTTAAGCTTTTGGTATAATATTAGAAAGGCACATCAGCTAATGGAAGTTTTTGTGCTTCATTGATTTTTTCATGTGTATACGATAGTAATAAAAATTAAAAGAACCAACAGATTTTTCTTCTCTGCATCAATAATATATCTATATGCTATATCTAACCGACTAAAATAGAAATATGTTTACATCTAAAGTCGTAAATATTGTATTTTTATGGCTCATACCAGTGTAAAGTATACTCAGTATCAAGAAGTCCAGAAGAGAGTATATAACCTTCCGGGAACAGCCATAGAGTTATCGCTTACTACAAGATAGCTTTAATTAATTATATTCTGTATGAAGAACCAAAAAACCTATAAATGAGGAAGTTAGTCAGTTGGTTAGGAGTGGCTTCTGGGTGTTTTCTCATTATGTCAAGTATTTTCTATTAAATGGTGTTAAAATCAACAACCCTTAGTTGTTTTATCGATTTTTTATGTTATGTTTAAATAATGAAATCGGTTTAATTTGTGTGTGACTAACTTATATTGTAAATATCTTTTAATATTATTAAGTGTGAAATATGACAGACAAATTTACTTCAAAATAAGTCTTAAATAACAATCATAAAAATTAAAATCCTTGGATAAAAGTTCTATTGCAATAATACTTTTCCATGAATACTTAGCAAGTTCAAAGAACCCTTCACTTATGGTAAGATGTTCGCTAAAAGTGAACAGATTGTTCTTAGGATTAAAAGACAGTTTCAAGTAACGATCCTTTTAATTTAGCTTTTAAACTACCTAGTTCATAGTCGCCCATTTGAATATATAAATTTGTTGGGATATTCAGCATAGATTGATTTAAGAAATGTTTCATTTTTGTTAAGCTAAGCCGATTTTCAGCAAATACTTCCATTTAAAGCTAGTTTAACTTATGCATAAAACTCTGATGGCTTGGTTTTCTGATAGAAATAAAATGTACATACTCAAAGTGTTGAGTTTAACTAACTAGGTAGTATTGATCAGAATGGTTATTTTACTTTGTAACCCTTTCTGATCAGAATCCTGCATAAATGTTTATTAATGTAATGAATGATATGCTTATCTATACAGCTTTGCAAGAATTAACGTTAAACGATAGGAATTACTTTCTTAACAGCTTGCTCTGTCGAATGAACAATTGGTTCACTTTTAGCATCAACTGGACGGATCTGATAACTGGTGGGACACTATTAACTGAAGGGTAACCTAGACCTTTAAAACATTAATATTAATTAATTAAGGTCCCTATACATTTTATTAATTATATTATTAAGCTGGATTTAAACGATCCTTTCAATCCACAGAATGACTTCACTCCAAGCTTCATTTGTTTATATCTTATACTATTTGGAAACTAATTGTCAGTCTCCAGGTAAGTAGTTGACTTTTTGTAGCCATGTTTGCCATTAAACCATGTCAATGGACACCAGCTGTTTAAGATTTACAAATGTAGCTCATGGTTGGTCATTCTGTCGACAAGTTGATCTTAAGTTAATTATCCTTAAATTGTTATATATATATATATATATATATATATATATATATATATTCAATTAAATAAATCAATTGCCTATGTTGAGTTTTCTTATTGATGCTTATATGTCTATTTCCTCTTTGCCCTCTTTTCCCCATTGTTTTCAGATGTGGAGGATGTCAAGTTTGTCATTAATTTCGACTTCCCGAACAACTCCGAGGACTACGTCCACCGGATTGGCAGAACTGGCAGGTCCAAACGGACTGGGACTGCCTACACATTCTTCACACGAAGCAATGCCAAGCAGGCAGGAGAACTAGTAGCCGTTCTCAAGGAGGCCAACCAGACCATCAACCCCAAACTAGAAGACCTTGCTGACAATTACAGAGGTGGATTTGGCAGAAGTAAGCCACTTTCTATTTTATTCTATATTAATAGGAGTTTTAACATTAGCCAATTCAACCCTTAGTATCTTTTTTGAATGTTATCCCTATTACTGCTGTCAGATAAGGCCGAGTGATTTGATAAAGATAATACTTACGGAATTTCTTTAGATTACCCATGCCATTGCAGCCTGCGGTGTATGTGTATATATATAATGTTATGTTTTTTTATCTATATTGTTTATATTTAAATTAATCTGAGGTTTTAAAGGTTCTGTTAATATAAAAAGAATTCTCTGGCAAAAGGAAGATTGTTTATTTACATTAATTTTATGTACAATCATGCCTGTGACACCAAACTACAATTTACTAAAAAAAAATGTTTCCTCTATTTTACCTTATTATTATTTTCGCGTCTGGCCAGATTTACTAATTTTCATGTGGTTTTCTTTTTATGATGCATCTATTTTCTTCGTCCTTCTTTAACTTGGTCTGCCATGCGGTCAGTAAATCCAATTATCTCTTCAATCACCTAGCCCTGATAAAACTCTTCTTCATACAACTGTTCTACCTTTGGTTCTGTCACCATCAAATAATATTTCTTCAAGTTTCCCCATGCTCTTCTGTTCTGTTCTCTCAATATTACGTCTGCTCTGGATTCCCAGCAGAGCAACAACAAACCCCATCTTGTTTTTTCAAAACCTCCCTCCTTTGCTTTTATCGCTTTCTTGATACACGTGTCGATTAACGCCCTTTATTTCAAAATTTCAAATTCTTGATAAATAAAATTTACAATATCAAATATCACAACAATATATATATCAATGGCACTTCTTGATAGTTGTAAATGTTTCATAGGTGGCAAGTGAAGTATTCTATCAGTTTTAGTTTGTTTAAAGTGGTATCTGACCAGACAATGGCCGTTCTGTGAAGAGACCTTTTATTGTTCAACAAGCCAAACTCTACTCTACCCTGTGTTTTGATAAGATAATCAGAGGTTTTGATGGTTTCTTGTAAAGAGATTTCGGATCCTTTTCTAGTTTGTTACCTACCCTACCCCCCTCCTATACTCGCATACTGCTATGAGGGATAATTAAGATGGTCACATCTAGCCTTGATGTTGTTGAGTCTAAATCTTTTAAGTCAGCTTGGCTATTTGATATAATGCGTATGTGTTGTCCTTAAGGTTCTCTTGCAATTACCTTGGTTTGGAATACAGAGGGTAAAGTGCCTGTGTCTAATGCATTTCAAATTTCATTAATAAATAAATAAATGTTGGTTTATTATAGAAATCAGCCTTGCTTTCAACCTAAATTAATATAAATTTTTCTTCAATGACTTGATATCTAAGAGGTCTGCTTGGGGATTCAATTCAGCAAAATTGAGATACTCGCCTTGATAGCTGCCTAGACCTCTGTAACATCATTTCATATTACTTCTGTAATTGTTGACAAATGTACAATATTTATTTGTTATTTCATTATAATGTATTATTATTTACCAAAAAAAAAAAAAATTATGGCTAAGCTTGGCATGGAATTGTTTCTGAACCAGTAGTTGAAAATTAGTGCAATTTTATTTCATGTGATTATTGCTACTTTTTTAACCTCTAGAGGCCAGTAAAATCATTAATTATGTCCCGTATATTAAAAAAAGTTTTCTGTGATGTTATATTTATTTATTTATTTTTATTTTTGTTTAGGGAGAGGTGGCTTTCGCAATCGTGGAGGTAGAAAATCTAGGAGCAGAAGTCCTGTGCGGTCACGTTCTCGTTCACCAACGCCGAGAAGGAGGTCGCCCAGGCGACGATCTCCGCGCAGACGCTCTCCGCGGAGAGCATCTCGTTCAGGCTCGCCACACTCTCCATCAGGCAAGTTTGAGAAGAACTCTCAGTCTGAGTCAGATGAGAGGAAGCTCGCACAGGCCCTCATCAACATTATGGGTGGCCCTGGTGCTGATATGGGGGGCCAGGGAGCCAGTGGAGATCAGGATCCAGTTGCCCTCGGTCAGAAGGAAGCTCAACCCGCCCAAGATCTTTTACCATCAGACGGTATGAAAACTGGTTCTGATTCTATGAATGCTAATGCTGATGAGGGTGTGATCAGTCACCAAGATGAAGAACCAATAAACAAACCAACTGATCATGTAAATAAACAAAATTTAGAGCTTATTGAAAGGGAAGTTGCTGCTCCATCAAAGAACAAAAATTCATACAATGATGTTGAGTCTAATAACCAACAGGAAGATGTGAAACCTGAAGCTTTTGTAAGTGATATTTGGAAGAATGCATCGGAATCTAGTGAACAGGCAATCACTGGTAGCAGGTTGCAGGAGGCATCTGACCAACACATTGACTCTGATCAACTGAAACAAGAGAGCTCTCAAGGGTCATCCAAATCAAACTCTAATGGTGGTCAGCAATATTCACCTAAAGATCTAAGCAATATACAAGACTCTTCGAAGAGTGCTGCAGATTCACAAAATATGCCTAGAAACACTAATAACACTCAACAAGATCCAGTTAAAACAGTGACGAATGGTCCTCCAAGAGCTTTGACAAATGGTGCACCACAAGAGATAAATAGAAGTGTGACGAATCTTCCTCCTCAACAAGAATCAAACAGAAATGTTACTAGACCTCTTCCAGAGCAACAAATGCATAGAACGGAAGGACCGCCTCCTCAAGTACATGATCCCCACCATGGAATGATGGGTATGCCTCAACAACAAGCAAACGTGATGGGCATGCCTCCAGAACATATGAGGCAGATGATGATGGGTGGGCAACAGGAACTTACACAACATATGGGAGGTCATCATGGCCTACCTTGTCAGCAAATGATGAATGGTCCTCCTCAAGAGCAACCTAGGCAGGTGATGATGAACGGCCCACAGCATGATCCTAACAGAATGATGAATTTCCAGCAAAACGAAGGGCATCATTTCCCAATGAGGCATATGGGTGGGCCTCCCATGGGCGACCCCAATCAGAGGAACATGATGGGAGCCCCTATGCAGAGGAATATGCACCAAGAGCCACCGAACAGAATGATGGCAGGGCCTCAGAACAATGGCATGATACCAAGGATGGGCTTCTCCCCAAACGACGGATTCATGGGTGGACCCCAAGACCAGAGGTTCATGGGGATGCCGCAACAGAATGGATTCGAGAGATGTGGGATGATAATGGGAGTGCCTCCACCCCATGAGCAGCAGCACCATTACCCACCACCCAATGGTGGCGCTCACTACCCTCCCGAGCACATGGACAAGTCAGGGCAACCTCCTCCATTCTTTCAGCCCCAGCAGTGGCAATGGTCTGGCCCCCCACTCCCGGAGAGCATCCTCTTTCAGCCACCGCCTCCGCCTCCACCATCTTAAATACCTACACTTCTCTCACTCTCTTTTATTTATTAGTAAGCTAGATTTAAAATATTTATTTTATTTATTCATGGCTCTGTTCCCCCCAACAAAAAAGGATTTTTAACAACTATTGAAATAGAAATATGGTTCATAGCCGAAACAACCCTTGCTATTCAGAGAATTTTTAATTTTAGTTTACATTTTTTAATTGACTAAGCATCGTCATAAGATGTTGCTTGTAAATGCTATTTATATGCTTTTGTTTCAGTGCTGAGTTTTTGGAAAGAAGTCTTCTGACAATGGTTTTTTCCCATAGAACTGGCAGATTTTCTTTCCTTGATTGATAACTTCAATAGTTATTTTTAGTGACTTGGGTGCCTTTTAGTGCTATTAATTACTGACTTTGAAGTATAATTGTTAAGTAACCAGTGACCGCTTACTGATGATAAAATTCTGAATAAGTCAAACTATTGCATTACTCTTTATTTCTGCATGGGTTGTTACTGTTATGAACCCTTCTTTTATTCGAGATGTGTTTATTAATTTTTTTTTATCTTTTTTTAATTAGAATCGGCTATAAAAAGTCAATATCCTATTTTTAAATATTAGCTTTATGATGATTTGTTGTGTATAATATTTAACCTATAACCAACGATATAACAACCTTCTTTTTATTTTTACATATGAGTGTATATGAAAACATTTACAGTTTTTGTACCTCAAGTTATTGTAACTCCTTAATGTTATTTTTGGAACTCTTGCGCTAGTGCCACAGCACATGGTTATCCTATCAAAGAACTGTGATCAAGCTAAGGTGAGCTTGGTCACTAAAGCGCTTATTCAATCTGACAAACTACTAACTGAGGACCTGCTCATTTTGATGAAAATCCATTACAATTGACTAGGAAAATATTATAACAATTGATGTTCATGGTCATTGAATCAATACATTAATTAACATATAAGAGTACTTCATGTTTATAATGCTTCCATTGTGACATATAATAAAAGTTTATGTCCACAACCCGAAGGAAGTTTAATTGTTTGATCTTCCCAAACTACTTAAATTATCTGAAACCGATTTTCTGATGTGTTTCTTTTTTATTTATTGGATACAATGATTTGTTAATGTGGCAAATTATTGCAGTTTTTGCTCCCTTGAAACAAATAACATTGACAACTATTAGAATCTTACAAAAAAATAATGTAACTAATTTGATATTCATATATGCGACCTGGATCATAATTGTATGTACAAGTTAACTAAAAACAGTTGCAGGTCATTCAGTGAAATAAAAGATCACTTTTAGACACACAGTCATATGAAAGCCAGCAAATCTGGGGACCAGAAAATCACCTTATTTTGATTTATTCAAATATTTAACAAGTAATAAAATTGTGCAAAATATCATTCTTTATTAATTTTTTATCAGTTATACTTGAATTAGTTAATTCATGAAACATCAAAGAAACATGATTTATGTTTCCTACTCACATAAATCACATACAGAAACATAGTATCTTAATCTCTTACTATTTGAGTAAAAATAAAAATTAAACAACAAAAATAGTAGAGCTTTCCCCATTAATGTTTTATTTTATTTTTTTAAGATAAAGCACCATAAGGTTGTTTTTTTTATGTTTTATTTATTCTGTACTATTGTAGCTTGTTTATATATTTTTTTGTTTAACTTAATAGCGGGGAACAGGGCCATAACATAGCATAACAAACAGATTTGATTATTGTCGAGTGGGAGAAGTCTTGAACATGTCTGTTGTTTTTGCAGATGGTGAAGTACATTCCGGTAAGGCTCGGGATTGGCCTGTGGAAAGGTAACCCTCCGCCTCGGCCCCCACATTACCACCGAATGAAATGACCAGCCCCAAGTCGCGAAATGTATTGTAGATAACTTTAAACAGCCCTACGTTGTTATTATTTCTATAATCACTGCCCCTTTTGTTTTAAATTATCTTATTATTATGTGGTGAAGCCTAAAAGCATCTATTAGTTATACTAATTGTGATATGCATTATTTCTTTTGCACCTTAATTTTTGTTTTGCCTTATGTTAAAGATACATTTTATTTTATTTTTGTAAATGGTTGTACATATTTAATACATTTTTTTTTCCTTTTTATTGTAAATATTTGCTGGCTTATTAGTACTAGGGAACTAGGCAGAATAATTAATATGTTTTCAAGTTTCTCCTAGCTTATTGTTAAGACATTCCAAAAGGAAACGAAAACTATATTGTCTTTTCTCTTGTATCATCTACAATGCTACACAGTAGATCTAAACTAGTACAATATGAAATATCACGATGTGATAATTTTTTGAGACATTAAAGAAGTTAATGTGAAAAAACAATTTATGTGGTTGTTAATAATTCACAATTATCTCAATTGTGTTTATTTAAATTTTACCTTGCGACTGGAATATAAATATTAATTTTGATTTAGATTATATATAACATTATATTTGAATAAATATTATAAAACTTTCTGTAAATAAATTATTTGTGCGCTTTAAACAGTTTTCCTATTATTTTATTTTCTCATTTATTTCCATCCTGTTACACTAAGGATATGAAGGCCTGATCCATGTAAAATTTTTGTTTTATTTTGAAATACTCCAAGCACAATGTTTTCAGTTAGGTGCTCATCGGTATCTTTTTTTCCTACTTATATTTGCTTTCATTTGTATAATATTCAAGCGTACCAATATTTTATATTGTAAATTTAATTAAAAAGTAAATTTTGTTTTAATTCAAACCCAGGATCAAAATCATTTTTGTGTCAAATTTTAAACTAATACATGGAAAAACACCACTTTTAGTTTTTCAAGATTAGGAAGAGACAAGAGATCCATCCCCCAAAGGTAGTCTTGAAAATTATTCTGAGAATAAACTGTTAAAGTAAACTTCACCGATGATTGATTGACTAATGAATACTATTTAATGCTGGCTATCGAATTGATGACATGTGAAACCCAGATGCCTAAATTCAGCAAAATGTCGACCTAATAAATATATATATATATATAGAAGAGAACCCTTAGTTTAGAATTTTTTGTTCTCGACATATTTAAAATGTTCAATAGTCTGAATGTTATTAAAACAAAAAACTATTATTTATTAAAAGAATCATCAAATGTATTCATCTGAACGCGATGTATGTTGTAAGTAGAAATGTCTCGATTTTTTTTTCTTTTGATTTGGCCCTAATAAAAAAAAACGCCTGATGAAAAATATAGGATTTGTAGTTAAAACTGGCCAAAAATCATAGAATCTTCACTTACAAAACTGTTCACATGAATAATTTAATAAATACTTCCTTCAGTTAAAAAAGATTAACACATAAAGGGGATTAGTACTAAAATTTTGTTTACTAAAAAGTTTGTAAGCTTGTCCACTTTATTGATTTGGATGGATTAATAAATATTTTTTTGACGAACAATATTTCATTTGTGAGTCGTATGTAAGTTGAACTATTTTTGAAATCGATTTCATTAAATCTAGTTAGTTCTTAAATACACCAATAGTAGCGTTACATTTAAGAACTAACTTTGTCAAAACTTATGTTACGTACACAACATACCAAGTTACAAAAAAATTCAACTGAAGTTTGATTTATCACACCATTAAAGGTTTACATCAAAATCTTTAATTTGATACTGTATGGTCCAAATTATTAATATATATATATATTTAATATAATGTTTGTAATTAATTAACAACACTTAATCATGTTTTATAGAGATGACTACAGTATTCATGTATTACCAATAACAATTTTGTTCTCTATGTAAGATCTTGTACCTCTGGCTTGATGAGGATACACAAGACCAGGACAGACGGACACAACGCACTCAGGGAAAAGATACACTTTGATTCTTAAAAAATCAGCAGAACCTAAAAAAAGCAGAATAATT
The DNA here is from genome assembly GCA_930367205.1 of Acanthosoma haemorrhoidale. Taxonomy (NCBI): domain Eukaryota; kingdom Metazoa; phylum Arthropoda; class Insecta; order Hemiptera; family Acanthosomatidae; genus Acanthosoma; species Acanthosoma haemorrhoidale. The sequence goes on along the minus strand of OV884013.1, from coordinate 17,095,476 downwards.
TATAAATAAAATATGTACTTCAAGTATTATTTGTGTTAAATATTTAATTAAAATATAAGCTTTTAAAAAAACATGTTTTTTTCATTTGATTTCTTAACAGATTTTATTTTTTTTAAGGGCATGTCAACCACAAGGATCATTGACGGCCACATGATAATTTTATGATTTACTAATTATATTACCATAATGAAATACTTTAAAACACAAGAAATTTGTAAACATTTTGGGGTTTTAATGCTGTAATATGGATCCAAACGAGAACACAATAGCAAAAACAAAGCCCCAGGCATCCCCTGAGGCTGACTGGTACCACAGGCGGCACCCCAGTCCACTAATGTTAACATAGTCGTTAATGTTCATGTCATGGCCAAGCCCGAGCAGCAAAGGACACCGGCCCACAAGCACTATCCTAGGCTCAATTTTCATTTAAAACTTCTTTTTATAGAAAAGGAGAAAATTTATTATTTCAAATAAAAAATGAAAGAAATATAAATTAATTAGTTAGAATATGTTTAAAAAGAAAAGTAAAAGAGGGGGAGCTGTAAGCTGAGATCCACAGATGGGTTTCATTAGCCATGGGTCAGTCTGGTATGGCCAATCCTTAGACAAGCCAGCTCCACGTCCTGTCCTCTGTTGGGCCTGTAGGATATACACCAGGCTCCGACCCGAGATTTAATCTCTGAGCTTATTGTCGGCAAGTAAGCTCCACTTGTTTTGCCAGAAATTCTATATTGCCAATTTGTAATTCTGGATAGCATCACATCTAAGGACCATCTTTAAAAGGTTCACCTTCGGAAATGGCCTTTTTAGCAAGAACGAATTCTTCAGTCTTCGCTGTACCACAATGTCCTGGTATTCAGCAGAATGTTACATTGAATCACAATATTAATAAGTGATTTTTAATTTAATGAATAGTAAAAGTATTATATGGATTTTTTTTGTGATGAGAGTCAATTGTTACAGGGAAGTTCAGTCGTTCTTGGAACTGAAGTGAGTGGAATTGTTAAACGAGGAAAGATAAATGTAGTTGTCCTGAATTCATGAGTTTATTAAAGTTGATCAGGTATAAATTCGCAGTAATTGGATAGTGGTGATCTATCAGTTATAATTCAGCGTTACAGTAAATCTCAAATATTCAAGTCACTGAAAATTCTTATAACATATTATCTCGAAGACAATCTGGCGACTACAGCATACTCCACTATAGGCTCAAGGGAAGATGTCAGTGTGAATTACTTATTTATAACAAATTCAAGTTTACAATCTAGAGTTAAGGAACAACCTGAGAACCAAGGTTCTAAAAATTCAATATTAAATAAATTTTTGGTCAAACGTAAGTAGTAAGTCTCTTTTTAGCCAAAACATTAAAAAAAAAAAAATTCAACAATAGCAGGAATCCCTTCGAGTTCGTCTGGATTGTCACTGATTGATGCACAAGGCAGGAATCTAGGCTATCCCCAAGCTACTTCTACTCCTACATCCACTTGTCTGTAAAATATTATTACGTTTTTCTACTTTAAATATTTTATTTACTATTTACTTTTAGGTTCTATCAACAAAATAATTCTGGCAAAAAGATGAATTTAATTTTACAAACATAAAAAATATACTTGTATTAATTTTATAATTACTTGTCCATTAATTTGATTCCTTTTCTTCTTCAATGGTCTTCTTTTTACATATATCAGGTTGATTCCAAACTAGAGTGAATATAATGCTCTGTATGTTTTCTCAGACCCACAACAACAACTCCTTATAACTGCTAAAACTAGAGAGTAATTTTATGTGTTCATCTATCATCACAACAACCAGTATCTCTGTGTGTTTTTTATTATCACAAACACAACAATACTAATTTATTATCACTGGCTAAAAACTAGAGAGTAATACTGTGTGTTTTTCTCATCACAACTAACAGTAGACTCTTTTGTTTTTTCTTCTCGCTCTCATTTGTTTTCACCTGCCTTCCCGATTCAAGGTTGGATTAAACATTATACAAAAACTCCACAATATCTAATATCACAACAATATATAACAGCAGAGGCTGAGGGAGAGCCACAGATACTCCGGAGATGAGGGGGGAAATACTGGCTAATGCCAGGACTTGAAGATGTTTGGAAATTATAATAACAATAATATAAATTATCTTTTACTGTAGAAAGTCTGCCTTAATATGAAAATTATTTCTGACTCTAAATAAGTTTCACTCCGCATAAAATATTGAAATAGCAATAATGGTAGAGGCATGTAAAAATTAATACCAGTGGTAGATTGACTTAATACCTTGGGTAGGTTTTATTTACCATACAATTTGAAAAGAAATTATCAGTTACAGTAAAGTTGAATCTTGCTGGAAATAAAATTGTGTAAGGGTACCAAAAAAATATGTTAACTCAAAAGTAATTTGTCAAAGTGTGTCTTATCACACAAGCAAGTGTTTAGTTGATCTCACTATAAATCCTACTTTATTGATACTCTTAACTAACATAACTATTCCTATATCCTTATACACATGACGTTCGGCACACATTTGCAGAAGAAATCGAAACGAGTACGCAGAACTTACTACTCTCTCCAGCATCTCATCACAAGCCAGGCCATATCCCTTAGACTGAAACTCTTAATATACAAGAGCGTCCTGAGGCCAGCTCTACTGTTTGGGACACCACTCTTTAGATTCCTACATGCCAGCACCATAACTCGACTCCAGAGCTTCCAGAACAAGATCCTGCGAACGGCACTCTGGCATACCCCTTTTCGTAAAATGAAGGCTTCCGACATGCACGCAAAAGTTCGAGCTCCCCACCATCACCGACGTCATCAAAAGAAGACACATCAAGTTCTTCGACTCGATGAAACACCGTCTAAATCCTCTATTCAAAAACATGACACCACCACCGCTACCGGCACGATGGCAACTCACAAGATCGAGTAAAGCAGAGGAAATGGTGGACATCACGGCACTAGGCCCGCCAACAACAAGCCTCCAAGGGGCACCCATCACTGAAATCAGACTAAATAAGTATACACTACATGCCTAGAGAGACTCTAGGCCCAGCCACCAGTGGACTCTCACCACTGTACCGAAACAACCGACCAGCATGGAGTGCATCTAGCCTAAAACCATGTGTGGGAGAAATTGGATGAGCTTAGTTGTGTAATACTGTAGACACAAGAGGCACCCCAGTCCTACATGTGAGGCAGTTATTATATATAGCGTATATAGGACACGAGGTATGATAGGAAGACGAGGATAAAAACCGTGTAAATCACATAACTTAGACACATCAATGTTTACATTTTCTTACACGCGCAAGTCCAAATTGTTGGAGTACTTAACAGCTAAAATTCCCTATATATGATATCCCGATAGCCCTAGCAGCTATTTTAACGTTTAATTTGTAATTATTGTTAACAGTTGTAGTTTATTTTTATATAAATAAAAACAGCAGTATGTTTTACGATTGTTGGATGAATATCGTTTCTAATTTCATTATTGTTGCGTCGAATATCTCTCACAGGAGGAAAAGATGGGCCGTTGTAACAGATACTACTGCCACTACTGCCAGAGCAGCATCCTCCATTACAACGAATGGCAGCGGCGGAGTCACACCGTCGGCAAGAAGCACAAGATCAACGTGAGGCTCTACTACGATGACTGGGTAGAGGAGGAGGCGCAGAAGCTCATCGAATCCACAACAGAAGCCTTAATGGCTGGGAAGATCAACTTCCCGTTGATGGACGTTGATCCTCCGGAGGAGTTGAGGTCTCCCACGATGCCGGATGGCCCATATATGGCACCAGCACCGCCTCCGCCTCCTCCACCTCCTGTGTTCAACGTGATGGTACCTGTCATGTCCATGACTCCCGTGGGACCAGTCATGTCTACGGCCATCATGCCTGCCACTTATTCCTTCCAGCCTTCGTAGATCTTAGCTGCTAGAATATGAAGGTGACTCTCTCGCGAATCTAGTCCAAATATATTTACAGTAGCAAAAACAGATTTAGTTGCTATTATTTACCAAGTAAGTATTTAGGGTGGTTTATTTACTTCATACATACACATGTACCTCTAGCAAAAGTGAAAGACTCTACCTTTGGGCTTGCCGAGTAATCCAAGATTCATTCAAGTGAGTAGAAGGATGCTGGGATATTTATTAATGGGAGGGAGTTGTTTGGTTTTGGACATTTTAGTAATGGATAATATTTCGACACACTACGTGCATCAGAAGCTAGTATGAGAGGCTAGGGGGTGTTGAAGTATACTGGGGAAGTTGTTTTCACCTGATGCAGATCTATTAAGTAGGTCGAAACGTTGCCCATTAATAAATTAGAAGAAAACCTAACAACTCTCTAGATTGAACCAAAGATCCTCCCTTGTATTCATTAATGTGTCCTCAATGAATTCGTTGTGTAAAGATGTTTTTGACCCTGCGAAAAATTCTTAGAGGCTTAATTCTTAGAGCGAACAATCCTTAAATGATGATTTAATTTTTGCAATTACATTACTCTAATCTAACCGTTAATCTAAAATGTAACTTTTTATTACAGTTTAAATAGGTCCATTAAATTAAAGGCGCGGTGTTGAGGGTAAGTAGGTATAAAAGGAATACATATATCCGAGAAAAAAAATACATTTTTTTTATATGTCCTTGCATTTTATGTATTTGGATACAGCTGAATACATAAGAATAATGTTAGATACATCAGTATATTGGTATGCAATAAAGTATATTTAGACTCATAAAAAGAGAAACTGTTAGCAGCTTTTGTGCCATAACTGGGAGATACCTTATTACCTACAAACGGACAAAATAACAGTATATACCATCCTGTTGGGCAATAACTAATGAAAATCTACTTTAGCGCTGACAGAATTATAGGAAGACGATTGAACAGACGAACAGGTGAAGAGCAGAATGCAATCTCAGGTAGAGAACCCCTGCCAGGTGGCCAGATGCTTGCCTCAGGATCTAGTTTTTAGTTTATCGTAGCTTTTTAATCTGTAATTATCTAATGCAATGCGCAGTATCTTTCACCCCCTGCGCCTGCTCCGGCCTAGCGGGACGATTAAAAACATCATTTAAAAAACAATAAACGAGAGACTCCTCGTCTGAATGGCAATCATAAAACGAGGCGACGCCATTATTGTAAATATATGCGCATATACTTAATTTGCATAGATGCAAATGTTTTACTCATTTAAAAAAGCCTGCTGATAGTTGTATACTGTGATGTCATTAATGCAGCGATCTATATTTTTTGACTACCTTCGTAGGATACTAAATTCGTAAAGAGGGAACTGTTCTTGGATTCTCGTCATCGTACTCGAAACACTGTCATGGGCTCTGAATCAATAAAGGGCATTGATTTTTAAATGATTAATTATGGTATAATGTCGTAAAGTAGAACCTCCACCCACCGTCTGTGTCTTTACATTTGTATTGCCAACACTTGTTCCGTATTACTCGTCAGGAAAAGCGAGACATGTGAACTAGTGCATGAGACTTTCTCTCTCATCTCAAATTTTTTTCTTTTTTTTTCTTCAGATAATCAAATTTTAAACGTCAAATAAAAATATAAATATATTATTTTCAAAATATAAAAGAATAAGTTAAAAGATTTTATGAACTGACAAAATTGTATTAATCTAACAACTGCAAAATAAGTTTAACAAAATACACATAAAATGTTTAAAATTCATACGTACAGCAGGAATCCCCAAGGGTCAGCTGAAGAAGTGTCACTTCCCTAGCTGAAAAGAAGAGATCCTCCCAGGGAGATACCGCGCACTACTCCTGCTGTGATATCTACGCTCAATAGCAACAGTGGAGCTGAAGAGAGCCGCAGACGCTCCGGACTTAGGGAAGAGTACTGACTGGACAGTTCCAGGACACCCAATGACGGGCTCAATATCCCAGCAGGAATGGCTCTAGATAGAAATGTTGCCATTGGATTGGCCTCATCAGAGTTTTTCATGACATTTTAAACATTTAGAGGGAATATGTTCCAGTATGTGGATTTTATGGTGAGCAAAGCATTTGCTATGATTATAAGGACATTGAATGGGACAATCGGTTGCACTTTGTGTTCCATGAAAACTCGGGTCCCAAAAATAAGCACTTGTTCGTACTGAAAAGTTTCCGACCTTAACATGAAGATGATAATAAAATAAATAAAAGCTAGTGAAATAAAAGCTTTGTTAGGTCGGAAACTTTTCAAACCACCCTCGTATATCAGGAATTTGTTTTCTATGGCGATTTGAGATTTTCTGTTCAGCAGCCGATAAAGCTGTTGTCTTTTAAGTTTCGTTTGTGAGTTCGAGGTTACTCCTTGACTCTGCACATAGATTTTTTTACCCCCTCGAATGATTATGAAAATAATTGAAAACCCCTTTGTGCCGGCCTTAATTTTGAGAAAGGTGGTTGTGGTTGAGTGGTACCATTGAAGCAGTGATATATCGGCCTTCTGGCAACCCTCGACTTCTCTGTCCAGTCATCCCCTCTTCATTAACTCTCGTGATCATGGGTTCAAGTCACGAATGCCGGGGGGGGGGGGGGTCTTGATGTGCGGGTATATGGTGATAAACACGAGGGTCAACAGTAGATGGGGATCTCATAAGGTGTAGAGGTTTTATGAAGGGTCTATAGACAATAGTAGATCCATTGGGGTAGGGTGACCTTAGTCAGTAGGGTTGCCGAACAGATATTGGGGAGGACCCGGGTTCGGGTCCCGGTCCCACGAATAAGTTCTTTCTTTGGCTGTTAATTATTAATGATTATAAATAACAGTGGGGCTTATACCGCAACGAAGCTATTTTTTTTTTTATCTGTTAGCATTTATTTTGCGTTTTTGAGAGGCCTTATTTAATTTTTATTTTATTTCTCAATCTTAAATTGCATTTACTCCTTGTAATTATTTTATTATTTTTTCTTTTTACTTTTTTCATATAGTTTATATTTATTATTTAATGTAATTGAATATCGGGTATAGTATGTATTAATTGTATTGAGCCAACTCCATTTGTATGTGGGAAGTCCTGAGAAATGAATAAAAGTCATTCATTCATAACTAAATACACAAATAGGGGGGAGGGGATAAACAGGTGAAATATTGATTAAAAATGAACTATTCAACAAGTCCCCAACTTCCCTTGCTGGCTTTTTAAACTTTATTCCATTTGCAATTTATTGATTCACAACTGTCACTAACTTCGAGCTGTAAATATGACAAAATGGCATGTCTGGCACGAAGGTGAGTACATTGTTGAAGATATCTTATTGTTATTAGTTCAGAAGATCTCTATTCCAGACGTCGTTCGTTGTCAAGCGCAGACAGCCAAAAGTACGCCTGCGATAAGTCTCGTTAGCGTATCCGTAAAATTGGACAACAATATATTTAATATATTTGAATTTCTTTATTGTGCTTATGTCTTTAATTTGGCTATAAGAGCCCTACATCTTAAATAAATAACTTTTGAGACCTGAGTTTCATGTAGGTCCTTCCAATGAACTAGTATAGAAAGTAAAGAGTCTTCGTGCTCGACAATCACGCTGCACCTCTCTCATTCACGCCTATTATTCAGTGAATTTATGTCTTTATCAAGTGAAGCACATGCCTTGTCTTCAGACCTCTATCAGAGATTTTTAGTCGATCTCTGATTGACATAGACGATAAAGGCTGGGACAGTCACCTGCCTTCCTCAGACGTCGACTACCTGCCTAATTCTTAGGAGAAAAAAAAACTTCGGGTTTCAGCATAAACCTTGCGTGGCTCACTAAATACAGAGACTTCACGGGCCCTAGTTCTTGGGCTGAGCACGCGACTCCGTGACAGAAACTGGCGCACAATAGCCCTACCACACCTGGCTAAGGGCACGCCGGACCCTGAGGAAGAAATCCCCATCTGCCTCGAGGACAAAGCAAGAAGAGCCGCCGGTCCTCTGAAGGGCTTATCCTATCCACCGAGGCTTTCTCCTTCCCAGGAGGCGGCCTAGTGTGTTGACAATGAGGCGACCTGGCGTCCTCAGGCAAAAAAATATAAATCCAATCTTCCTAATTCTTTTCACATATCCGACCCCGCAAGGGCAGGGGTTTACCTTTCAAACAGGTAAATGTGAGCGAATCCATTTGCAAAGTCCTAACTCCTCAACGCGCTCACTACGTATTGTCGCCATACAAATGGAGTCTGTATGGTACTGTACAGTGCTATCAATACAGATTATATCGCACATTTAACTGCTCTAAATATGAGGCTGGCAAGAAAGTAATTTTGGTTTTTTTACTGCGAAATAAAACTCAATTTTTTCTATAAAAAAATGATCTTTAATCAGTGCAATATCTTCCATTCAGTTTGATGACCTTTTGCCATCTTTGTGGTAACTTCATGATCCCGCGCTCATTGAACTTCTGGTCCTTATCAGAAAAAAACTCAATCAAGTGCGATTCGTGGTCATCGTTATTACTGAAAAGTTTACCATTTAACAAGTTTTGTAAACTTCGAAATAAATGATAATCCGATGGTGCAAGGTCGGGTCTGTATGGGGGATGCGACAACACTCCCCAACCAAGCTCCAATAGTTTCGTACGTGTTGCTAAAGATGTGTAAGGCCTCGTTTTGTCGTGGCGGAACCCAAATATCGAGCTTCTTAACAAGTCTAAGTCTTATATGATTTTCAATTGTTACCTGATTAAGTTGGCAAGAGAACTCACCGGCTTTCTCAATTTACTATCTGTGTATCAAAATAGATAGGCATGTGTGACCTTTAAGTAACGTTTCCGATTTAAAAATGACATAACTTATATGAACAAAAAGAGTCGAAAATCGTTTCACTTGCAAGGTCTTTTGTAACAGGCTAGTACTTCCTAACTAAAAGAACAGGCTTTGAGCTGCTCCAGGTAGCTAACAGCCAATGGTACTCAGAGAACACATTAAGCTTTGCTGTGGGCAAGCATCCGTACCCATATCCTCCGCCTGAAGAGCTATCATGTCCGAGAGATCTGATCGACTGCCCTGGGGGCTATTAGACTAAGAGTTACTATATACGCTAGCGGAGGTATTAATATAGCCACTGAGCCGTCCTACTCGCCGCTAATTAGTGGATCCAGGGATCAGCAGACCGGAGCGCGGCGTCGGAACATTGTGCGCCAATTAGCCCGGAGGTGGCTGGGGAGGTAATGATGCGAATTAGCTGCCACAGGATGCACCTGTTGCTCCTCTTTTGCATTCAGTCTGGGAGCGATGCAAATCCTAATTAGTGGGGAGCTACAAAACAGATGCACTTTCGCACTTCGTCAGCTCCTCGCCTTACACTGAGTCCGCTCTTCTACCTCTGCTTCCGACAACATTAGAGGTTGTATTGCTTGTTAGCACCGATTGTACTATGTCAAACTGACGGAGTTATAGGCCGATAAGAGAGTCACTGGACTCCAAATGGAGTTTATTAAAAATTATTTTATAGATTTTTCTGGTAGGCTCAGGCGGTAGTGAAATGGCTGAAATGCAGCAATGAATATGACATAGGGATGAAGGAAACGCACAAACATTAATGGAGAACGGTTAAAGAAGAAACTACTATTGCTTCATCGTTCTAATCTCGAAAACGTGAGAAAAGCGCAGGAATCGAAACATCAAAATTTATAAATTTAAAATAAAAATAAAATAGCTACGAAAATTGACGATATTAAATCTTTATTGATTCTTTTGTTTATATGGATTGTAAAAATGTTTACACTAACTAATCCTTTATGTAATTGTGTACCCCAACCGTATTTACACTGGGTATTTACACTAAAAATCGCCTTATCTGCAAACAATAACAGTTTTTATTATATTAAAATTAAAAAAAATTGAATTAAATACCCAATTTCTATTATTCGCTTAGCCTTGTTGGTAAGGACGGATGAGAGAAATTCGTAAGGTTCCCATTCTAATTTCAGCGATAAATAACTACTGGCTAAAGTGAGCTATAATTTTCGCATTTGATTTGTCAGGACTAATGCAGCCAGCTCCGCTAAAGATTTAAACCCATTTTCGACTCTGCAGACACTTAAATAATGTTGGCGGTAAACGAATGAATCTTTAAGATTAGACCTTATGGAAAACAAATTACTAATTTACAAAGTTATACTTAAGCCAATCTGGACATACGGAATAGAGCTATGGGGGACAGCAAAAAAGTTGATCATCAAGCGTATCCAATCCTTTCAATCAAAAGTCTTGAGAACTATAGCAAATGCCCCTTATTACGTCAGCAACAAAACCCTTCATAACGACCTTAATATACCTTACATTCTTGAACTCATCCCTTCCAAGTTCATGAAACTCCATAGTAACCTATCCAACAAGCCTTATCTCCTAGCACAGTCATTGCACTGCACCACTCATCCCTATAATCATCCTCAAAGACTAAAACGGCAGTGGCCTCGTGACCTGCTATAAAGGCGTAACAGTGGGAGTCCTGGCAATGGCCAGTTTCTAAGGTACCCAAACCGTTCCGCACTGGGTATTTACACTAAAAATCGCCTTATCTACAAAAAATAACAGTTTTAAACATCTTATATATTGCATTAACATTTTAAAAAATCTAAATAAATACGCAATTTATATTATTCTGATCGTTTTTTAAGGCTAGTTTTGCGTTGGATGCGTCCATAATAGAAAGAAAATAATCATAAATTGAAATCTGAAAAACTCCTGACCTGGGAGAAAACAATCGCGCTAATATTTTTCCAAATACTTCCCGTTTGTATGACTTAACTAAAACATAGATTAATCAATATGGGTTGTCGAATAAACCATTAAACTTTTATATGAATTGTGTCACTTTTACGCCCCAGAGTCCTAAGAAGAACCGGACAAACGCTGACAGGTGCCATACCTGTTTGAACGGAAAGCCTATTACTAGCTATAATGATAGGCTTGCTGCTGTGATCGATGTGTCCTCTGAGTATGAATGCTTAAAATAGAGCGAAATCGTCACGGATATTTGCCAGGCTTGGGTCGGACTTGATGATTCATCCAGCTCTTCCCGTTTCCAGGAGGTCATGACTCACGATAATTTTCGAATTTATCCGAGCGGGGAATTTTTCTTAGAACAGGAGAGTTGTTTTTAATTTAGCTTTACACGAAGCTGCAAAGTTGTTCTGTCATTCATCATTCTATAGGCAGTCTCTCCCATGGAGAGCTAAGACACCATCATTTTCGGAAATTATATTAATTAATTCATCTAACTGATTGAACACAGAACCTTCGGATCTCATCTAGAACGGAAATAAGTGTCGATATGATATGCATAAAATTCTTTATTTAATTCTCCGTATGCAGTCTTTTTGTTTTTTTCCCCTGGCCCCTTTAAATTTACAGATAATTATATGCAATTATAGATCATCATGCGAATCTATTTACAAATTATTTTTGTATTTCCATTAGTGTTGCTACATTATATACACGTTTTGTTATTTTGTAAAAATTATATAATGGAATAAACAAGTATGAACTGACTAATAAAGGTGATGGGGCTCACTTTTTTGATCAAACTTAAAACTAACTTACATACTAATTCTTAACCTAATTTTTCCCCGACAGTCTGTTGCCATCGATACAATCTTACTGTCACAAAATGTTTTCATCGAGAAAGGAAAATCAAACCTAACGACATTAGAATGAATCCAATCAAAACTACTTCGACTTAACGCTGGTGCACCTGAGTATGTAAAGACTTCCACACGATCATACCTACATCAAGACTCTGTATATACAATTTCATCAACAACAACACCAGAATCCCCACAACCTTGGACTAGCAACAACAACACTTGTCCGACAGGCCATGAAGACTCCAGTTGACCTGGAGTATGAATTTAAATATACTGCCATGAACATATACTGAAACCATGTGTCACTGGGTGTTCTTTGTCGCCTGTCATTCATTGTCTATTTGTTACTGTTAGTCACTCATCATCATCTCTGGTTTTATTATTAATTTTTTGCATACATTTGTGAATAAATCAATGCGAGAAGTAGTCTTGACCTCGTTAGGCAAAAGATGACTTTGAGCCCCGGTTGATGGGAGGAACTGTAAGCAGTCCCTGGCTGCTCCGTTAAGGGTTGTCGAGGGTGGTCAATGCTGGGGTACGTACCTCTATGTTAGTTAGCACTTCCTTCCTGTCGCTATGAAGGCATTTGTCTTCGAATTTGCTTTGCGAACACAGAGAAGCTCTACCTTCAAAAATGTATTTTGGCCCGTATTTTGGTATTTTCTCAACAACAGTCGTAAATATGATTAAATCAAGCGATCTTACAATAGACTTAAATACGCACAAGAAAACTCACAGTAATGTTACAGTTTACAGCTAATACTTTATACAAGGGGCACAGGAGGAGGTAGACAGATGCATTGCAGGTGAGGTGATGGGGATAAGGTAGGCTGCTACTTGTACACAAGGGGTCTTAGGTAGGTACCTGAGCAAATGCTCGGGTCGGCATTGCCAAGGTACATGTATTGCCATCACAGGGCCATTAAGGGCACGACATTGCTGGTGGGGAGCGATTTGCTTCTTTGCTTTTGCCAACCAATGTAGGGATATAGAGCTTTTGTACTATAACTAATCAGTCTGAAGTTTTAAATCTATACTTATAATATTCAAATATGCTAATTAAATATTTTTTTAAGTACAGTAACATAAAATATGAAAAAATATGGAACCTAGCTAACTAACGTTTAGTATTTCACAAGTATCGGCTACGAATCAGAGATTAAGGTTCAAAACTAAAATTTTGGTAGCGTTCAAATTTTGTGCTATTGTGAAAAAGAATATCATGCTAGTACGACAAACAAAATGAAATAATTATTTTTCTTTAAAGCTATCCTGTACATTTTTAATTCACTTTTTTAATTTACTCATAATTTATTTATTTTTTTCAATCTTTGGTCTAATGAGGAAACATAACTGATCGTCGGGTCAATTAGTTATACAGAACAAGTCGTAGAAGCTATTGAAATGTTAAATTAATTAATTGGGTCCATTTAGTGTACATTTTTAAGACTACAGTAAAATATTTGTCAACAAAGACAATTAAGTCAAAATATTGTTTAGGATGTTTATTGAGTATAATAGTAGAAATATTTGTGTTCAAAATACATTAAATCCGGTCACGTGCACAATAAATTACCATACACTAAATTCCCTTGGCGAGGACTCTCCTGATAATGGACTGTATAAATATTTATGCGGACAGAAGAATTTTTCAATAAAGCTAGCATATTGTTTATTCTCTCCGGCATTCAGCGAGTGCTGTCATTCTAATGGGTGAGGGGTTCTAATTTATTTATCACGGAATGGTCAAGAAACTTTATTTATAAGGAACTATTAAGGAACTTTGTATGAATCCGGGATTCGTTGGTTTAGGAGCCGACAGCTTAGCCTTGTTGGTAAGGATGGAAGAGCGAAATTCGTAAGGTTCCCATTCTAATTTCAGCGATAAATAACTACTGGCTAAAGTGAGCTATAATTTTCGCATTTGATTTGTCAGGACTAATGCAGCCAGCTCCGCTAACGATTTAAACCCATTTTCAACTCTGCAGACACTTAAATAATGTTAGCGGTGAACGAATGAATCTTTAAGATTAGACCTTATGGAAAACAAATTACTAATTTACAAAGTTATACTCAAGCCAATCTGGACTTACGGAATAGAGCTATGGGGGACAGCAAAAAAGTTGAACATCCAGCGTGTCCAATCCTTTCAATCAAACGTCCTGAGAACAATAGTAAATGCCCCTTATTACGTCAGCAACGAAACCCTTCATAATGATCGTAATATACCCTACATTCTTGAACTCATCCCTTCCAAGTTCATGAAACTCAATAGTAACCTATCCAGCCTAATCCTAGCCTAAGCCTAATCATTACACCTCTCACCCTATAATCCTCCTCGAAGACTAAAACGGCAGTGGCCTCATGACCTGCTATAAATTCGTAACAGTGGGGTCCTGTCAATCGCCAGTTTCTCCAATCATGTCCTGAGCGTATTTGGCTCTCGCGCTTTTCGTCAGCCTCGCGAGGTGAGGGAGGTGACGTCAGGAGGGAGGTGACAACCATGTGGATTTTGGAGGTCTCTGGGCTGTTTGTAAATACTGTATGAATGAGCGAGTGAATGAAAATTGTAAATATGGATTAAGTAATTGTAAATATTGTAATAAGTAAATATACTTATTGCCCAATAAAAGGCAGATTGTAATTTTATCATAATAAAGTTGTTTTATAATCAGACCTTCTGGATAGATATGAACAGATTATTGGAGTGACGAACGAAAGGATCATATAACCTCGCCATATCGTCCACTATTAAGAAAGAACCGTCGACCAAGATGATTCGATCGATCAAAATTAATTCATTTTATTTATTTACACCATCGATCATATCTTAAAAATGAAGGGGTTAAATAAAGGCAAATAAAGTAGCATTAGAATCATTTAATTTTTATTTAGAACATAGACACCATCACTAAAAAAACAAAAACATTTCTTGAATTTTGATCCTTTGGTGCTCAATTATATTTTTCGTTGTAAATTATACTGGTTTTAGTCAATTTGGTGCTATAACTTAAGTGATAAGCTAATTCTGATAAGTTCCAGTGATTATTTATTAAAAAGATGTGATAAATATGAATCAATGAAAGGAATATGTAATTATTATGTTTGAATGGAATTTTATCTGTATGTAGTTGATCTATTAAAACATCGCAAGTAGTTTTTTTTTGTGAATTATCTTTCAATAAGCACGCAAGTCGCTGATAAATTTTGAAATTTTAAGATAAAATATTCTGGGATACCCAGTCCATTCTCTGATCATCAAACTAGAGTCTTTGGTCAATAATATGAAGTTCATTTAAAACTACTCTAAATTTTATTATACGGTATTTGATTGGATCGAACAGTCACGTAAGCCAAATAGGCCACCCAGAATATCAGCCATAAATTATCAATAAAAATTCCATGCTTAATGCTCAGACTAAACTATTCCTTTCCATTTGCTAGTAAAGCCCATTTTAACTTACGCACCACCTTGTCTTATCAGTTATCAGCACACTTCAAATAATACAACATAAGATTCTAAGAATAATATATATTACACTGCAAAAGTTAAGTTGCACGAATTATCCAAAGCTCAGTATATTGTTTTAAAAGAGATAGCCTAATAATTTATATAAAATATTGCTAACATAGATAAATTACCCGAAGTGCTTGGGGAATAATTTATTACGAAAAATGTTTTTTGTATTATCATCTAGTTTTTATTTTTTTTTTGTACTTCAATGAAGGCTTTCTTCGTAATGAAGAGCGGTGTTGTTAGTCTTTTTTCCTTTTAGACTAGATGAATTGGATATTAGCATAAGATTTATTTTGCTATTATGTACATAAATCGATTTGATTTCATTTGAAGGATCGATCGTATCACTTTTCCAGAGCCGGCTCCCTCGGACCCTGGAGCTCCGGTTCAGAAGAGCCGCCATGTTGTCCTTAGACTGGGGCAGTGGAATCAGTCGAGCAGCAGGTGTACCAACGGCAGCTGACGGGTCAAAGATCCTGCCAAGGCTAAGGTTGGCCACCTGCGCGGCCGCTATGGCTTCAAGGCTGCCAACCTTTACATAATTAAACGATTACCGTGATAATACCCTCTCCCTCTGGTGAATGTACAGTGGTAAAGTATTCTCTACCGGTTGATGTTATGTTCCGAAAACCGCCCCCCCCCGCTGGATTTGCATTTCCTATCGAGGATTATGACCGTCCATATTGCTGCGGACACATGCGCCCCCTACCTTCTAGAGATTTTATTAACTTTTTTAATGGCGCCTTAAATTATCCATGAATATTTAGATGGGATAGTTATCTGCAATCTCCTTCCTCTCGAGGAAGGCCCCTAAGACTATTTCGGCGACTATCTCCGGATTAGTCAGTTGTTAATGCTACTTTTAAGATAGATAGTTATTGGGGGGGGGTATGTTGGTGTAGGCTTTACTACCTCCACTTCACAGAAAAAGTATATATTAAGTACCTTGTACTTAATTCAAATAAACCTTCATAACGAGTTTTCCACAAATGGTATTTAATTAAGCAACTCACATATTTACAGCATATTTAATGTGCTTCCAGCACTCGTGGATTTTTATGTTGCGCAGATTTTTAAGTCGATTGGAAAAACAGGTTTTTGAAAACCGTTCTACTCAAATACAGTGGGTTGCGCAGTCTAAGCTTCGTTAAATTATGAGTTTCGCAATCAAGTTTCAAAGATACACTACCTTGGTGTTAATGAGCTCTAAAAGTCATAAACAAAAATAAATCCGAAGCAATGAAGTAATAGCTCATGAAGAGGTAAAGGCCGACTCATAGCAAGTTTGACACCGTAGTTGGTAGGTGGAGCTAGTGTACTCAACACTCGGCGTTTACATTTTTTTTCTTTATCGGGTTCACTTACTTCACTTCGATAAAGTTCGACAGTTTATCCTCAGAAGGCTGAGTCACCCCACCCCAGACTCATCCCCAACGAAAAATTCCTGGGGTTCAGAAATGTTAACCAATAAACCACGGGAACGGTCCTTAATATTATTTCGTAATTGATCAGTTAATTAGTTATTACAACGTAAATATTTACCTATTATATTGAGTACGTTATCAAATCAAAGTTCTCCATAATGTTTCTGTTTACGGTGTTAAAAAGGTCAAAAGAAAATTTGTAACAAAAAGAATTATTTTGTGTAATTTAAAACTTAAGAATTAAAAGCATTAAAAATGTACCAACTTAATGAAACGATGCTTATAATTATCCATTGAGTCGATTAAGTAATAATTTTCAAATTCTATTTATATACATTCCGAATTTTGATGTTAGGTGGTTATAGTTTCTTGATCGAAGTAACAATTGAATCCGGGGCACAACATCTAGAAAGAGAAAAGAAAAACCGAGATAGTTTGATGGAGGTAAGGTAGCTAATACTGTCAATATCTTGTGGCCTCTCACCGGTGGAGCAGAAAGTTGCACGCACGCCTTACATAAATCCCCTTGGTACATTCGGTGCCTAACCTAGACGAGGAGTAAATTCATGAAAAATTGCTGTAAAAAAATTATACAAAAGGCCTTAAACAAATATTAATCTGGAAGAATAATTGTTCGATATTATGACGGAAAAATAGAAATATTAGGGGGACCGGAAAGTAATGTCGGTTTTATTTATATTAAATTCAAACAGACAAATTTTTAACAAGTTTTTGTTTTTGATCAATGATGTAATCGCCCTCTTTATCCGCAACCTTTTGCCATCTAGTGTGCAAATTTACAATTCCCGATCGATCAAACTAATTGGTTTTTGAGAAAAATATCTGGAGATGTCATTTTGGACATCATCCAAATTTTGAAATTTTTCGCCACTTAGAAAAATTAGCGATCGGAATAAATGGAAAACCGATATCGGGCGAGTATAGTGGTTGAGGCAATATCTCCCACCCAATTCATTAATTTTTTCCAGAGTTCTTGCGGAATAAATAGGCGCAGTGGGGCCTTGCATTATCGTGTTGCAGAATAACGCCTTTTTTATTGACAATCGCTGGGCAATTTTCAATTAAATATTGATTTACTCGATCCAATTGTTCACTGTAAAGATCTGCATTCACCGCCTTTTTAGAGTGTAAACCTGGCTTAGCTGTACTTCGTGCCGATTCATGCGGAGAGAGATTTTTGGATTATCATAGAGGACCCAGTTTTCATCTCCAGCCTCACCCACCATACTTGGCCGATATTGCGCCATCGGATTTCCATTAATTCCGATCGCTAAAAATTTGAAAACTCGGATGATGTCCCAAATGCCATCTCCGGACATTTTGCACAAAAATCGATTGATTTTGATCGATCAGGCATTGAAAATTTGCTCACTGGCAAAAGGTTGCTGATTACGAGGGTGATTACATTAATGATCAAAAACAAAAACTTGTTATAAATTTTTCTGTTTGAATTAAATGTAAAAAAAACGACATTACTCTCCGGTCCCCCCTATTATATACTTGATGTATTCTTTTCCCTACGAGCCCTACTTTCTTCCACTCTCGTTTATATAGGGACGGAGAGTGAGGGGGAGGGGCTCGGCTAACAAGATGCTCATTTGTATTCGACGCAGCGGCAGGAGATCTCCCGCCAGATATCGAAGTATCGAACAGATTAATCGATACGTGTGCATTTAAATGGGTACGAGGAACCGCTGTCAGTGATTGGATATCAGCTGACTGGATGACCTTAGTCCAGTCTTTTCTTTTATCTAAACCGTGGCTACGTTCGTATTGAGAAAATATTCTCTTCAATTTTATATCTCGGGTGGCATTCTCTTTTTATCTCGAAAATTAATCTTTTTTTTCAGTTAAGCGTGGAGTATCCCCCCTTAGCCATGATTCAAAATGATTAATTACCATTGAATCAGTGCTAATGCAGTCAGGTATTCGGGCCTGTTTTGGCAGTCTGAGATCCCAATTGGTTAGGATAGGATGTGTTTCTCTACATCCTAAGGCAAGAATGCTGAGGAGAAATTGTCCGATAGTAGATTTAAGGAATTAGTTTTGAAATGTGCTTCCATCTCCACAAAAGACTGACAGGGAACCCACATACGAGGCTAAAAAAACAAGAATTAAACAGACGTTTTGGACAACTGTACAGACTACTTCGAAGGACATCCCATCTCTCAATAGAAAATAAAATACTAATATACAAAGTTATACTTAAACCAATATGGACATACGGAATAGAGCTATGGGGGACAGCAAAAAAGTCGAACATCAAGCGTATCCAATCCTTTCAATCTAAAGTCCTGAGAACAATAGTAAAAGCCCCTTATTACGTCAGCAACAAAACCCTTCATAATGATCGTAATATACCCTACATTCTTGAACCCATCTCTTCCAAGTTCATGAAACTCCATAGTAACCTATCCAACCACAAATCCTAGCACAGTCATTACACCTCTTACCCTATAATCCTCCTCGAAGACTAAAACGGCAGTGGCCTCGTGACCTGCTATAAATACGTGACAGTGGGAGTCCTGGCAATGGCCAGTTTCTCCAATCATGTCCTGAGCGTATGTGGCTCTTGCGCTCTTGGTCAGCCTCCGCTGGCTCTTATCCGGTGACGTGGCAGACGGAGGAGCGAGGGGGAATTCCCAAGACTCCGCTTCCTCTCTCGCATGCGAGGGAGGTGACAACCATATGGATTTGGGAGGTCTCTGTGATTTTTGTAAATATTGTATGAATGAGCGAGTGGATGAAAATTGTAATTATGGTAAGAATGAGAACATTTATCACAATTACTTATTGCCCAATGAGGCAGATTTTAATTTTATCATAATAATGTTGTTGTAGTTGTAGTTTTGAAATGTGACATTTTTGTATTATGGTGTAGAGAGGACGGACAATATAAATACTGTTCATTCAAAAATTATCACCGGTGTTTGTATATTATACTATTAATCAAATCATATAATAATTAATTCACTCAAAGTTTCGCACAAACAAGAAGACACTGGTGGATTTTAAAAGGACGCAGGAGGAAGTGAGAACTGTACTCCCTAAAACGGGACCCACAATTAAGGACCATTATATCCGTGAGGTCCCGAAAGCTATCGCTCGGGTTTAAATACCACATCCCGGTCCCATGTTGCCCGTCACTTGTAGTATCCCCTTTCGACTGTTTACACCTTTCTACATAATTACTGATAATTAAATCCACGACTTCACAAGATTTCGCCGGTTTCGTTTTCACTATAATAACGCCTGGCGCCTATCATTGCCTTTTCAATATAGAGGACAAACCTGTTCCATGAAAGCATCACATGGCATAATGGCATAGCTTTTGACACTTCACAGTGGGACAGGATCTGACATATCGTAATAATTAGCAGAATTAACCGGGATTTTGGGGAGTTTTCTTCAAATGATTTTCATTGGAGCTTTTCAAAGGGCAAAGCTATTATAGCGTAGGTTTATCATTTTAAAATTTATTAAACCAGAGACGACTTGCGAAATCAGATTGATATGCCTCATGTATAACAGTGACCTCTGGTATGTCAAAGTAAGTTCAATAAGGATGTCAACGAAAATTGTTACTCATTCGAAGGATTGAACCAAAACGACACAATTAGGTGTCTTCAGCTGACACTGCCATTCTCAAGGGCTAAAAAATACACGCCATCGTACGTGTACAATTGTAACTGTCAAGAGCAGTTTAATACAAAAAATATTTAGGATTCCATCCCTTTTCAAAACTATCTACAAACGAAGCTTTCTTTACCCGTTGAAAAGTTATTTTAATAATCAGAGGAAGAAAACCCAAAAATTCGATACAACGATCCGGGTTTATTCTGCTAGTTATTGATATGTTTGTTTATACATTTTCTGTACTTAAAAAAAAGACTTGATCATATTCACGAACACAAATATAAATCAAAATAAAACTAAAGCTAAACAATAATTCAATTTCAATATTTTTTATGGGGCCGTTTACTTTATAGGCTAAGGAACTTATCCTGTGTTTGTTTTTTTCATTTGCAATGCACATCCTGAGAACTATAGTGAATTTGGTCAACAACGATTGGATTTCGGTCATAAAAGTGGGGACATAAAGACGTGAAATCACTCGATGAATGGATCAATATTTTGGCTTTTAATGGATAAATATACGAAATCTTAAAGGATGTAAATAGTGTTAAAAATCTGGTGGATAAGACCTCCATATCCACTGAATAAATTTGGAAAATAATTGATTTTGACTCCACTGACACTGAGCCAAACATCTTATTTAGATGTAAATTGTGATAGTGCCTAGAGGTCTATGACCTGACTGTTGCCTTTAATTGGATAATGTATGCATACATATATTAATCTATGAATGAAATTTCATACCTTAAATATATTTCATGTGGTAGTCGACAAATGCTAATGATGAAGAGTATGACTAAAGGAATTGTACCCAACACCAACTGTGTAATATGTAATCAATTATGTGATGTAAATAATTTTAATCATATGTCACAAAGTAACTAAAAACAGGAATTGGATTAAGTCTTTTATACTAACCAAACAACCAAAATATTTTTTTTATGGCCACACTCAAAACCAAAAGCCCCATTTTCGACCTCCAGCTTACTTCAACGACTTACAAGTGACCATCTAGGCAATCACAGATATTTAGTTTCACTCGGTCGCACACAGGTTAAGCTAGTGAAATAAATATTTTTTTAATCTATTTAAAAATATACAAATTAATTATTTTTATTAACATGCTTTATTATTAGTGTTTTTTTTTAATTATGTTACAATATATTATGTATTATTGTTATCATTGTTGCCGTAGAAGCAAAAACGGAGATAACAGGTCTCTATCCCTGTATTTTGCCAGTTAATGACCAAATAACTGAGCCTCAGAGGCGCCACTCATGCCATTATGTGCGTTAAAGTCTCTGGCTAACAGGCCGCTAAATCTGCTATCGTCCAATTAGGCTTCATTAATAGGCGTCTTTTGCGCCAAATATAGCCTGGTGGTGTCATGGACCGCTTCCCTCCCCGCCTATATTTCATTTTCAGCCCTCTCATAGAGCAGTGTCTACACTCACACCTAAGTTCAGAGAAGGAACAGAAAACGAACCTTTCTTTTGCAGAATTTATTTATATTGATATAGAGCGCTATATCTCGGACCTGGAATCAAATAGTTCTTGAACAATAGCTGTGTCTAGTGGCCTAAAATCATTATAACTTGCGTATGAAACATCCATGTCGAAGAGCAATTAATAATACTAATAATTAATACAAAAGATTGAAGAATCAGAAGAGAAATATGTTAAGATGATATCATTCACGGTTTTCTACTTTAAATAAAGCTAGACAGATGCTATTAAAGAAAAACCAACCCTGTTTATAATTTAATCTTTTAAATTAAAACTGAATTATGGACATAAATATTTTTCTTTTCCCTTTTGCTGCTCAGAAACAAAGTGACACCGCCAGACACAAACGAAACAAATTAGATGTCGGAAAACAGAAAAAAAAAAAAAAAATTAAGTTACGACCAAAACAGTCGAAATGTTAACGTGCGGAAAAGGTAAACAAAATTAAATATTCGAAGGCGAGGAAGAAGAAACCGACCTGGATAAGGAGAGGGTAAGTGACAAAGGACAGTCGAAAAATCCTACAGACCGACTGACCCTCGCCGCGAAGATACGTCACGGCTTATGTCATCGAGGAGCTTCTGAGAACTTGCTGACTTTTATTAAGAATGTCATTTGTACAAGTTTTTTATTTTTCTCGTTTTCTTTTGTTTTTTTGTCTGTCTGGCGATCTTTCGATAGCTATGAAGAATAACCTGTGTCGATCACTTTTTGACATATCTCAGAAATGCGACCTTAGGCCGATCATAAATGTCAAAACCGGTTAGAATGAGTTGTGTTCCTTAATTGGCGGATGGATTTATTCAGTGGCTTTTTTTTCTTTATGTGATGTCTTAGAAGATCCGACAGCTCTTCATTCCTTCAGAAACTGCCTTACCTATAATAGCTCATAGTTGATCGTACAGTTTTATAATGCTAAGAACAAGTAGAAGGGACTTGGGCAGAACTGTATACCTGCCTCGTGACTTCATGGAAGTTCCTGTTATTTTTTTTAAAGCAACCGCATCCCTCCAAGACTTCCCCACTTCCCTGAATCTTATCCTTTTCTTATACATATATGTCTCAGCTTTAGCCCCAGACCCCACTTGTTCCTAGACATTCCGCCCAGTATATTCTAACTGATCTTTTAATACTTGTATATAGCAGTGTTTTGATTGTACTTCATAATAAAGCTTTTCTTTCTTTATTGATTATTTAACTGTACGATGAAAGTAGGGTTCAAAATTCCATGACTCTTCATCTCTCACCAAAATCCTTCTGTATTAGCGACATTGCAGGGATTTTCCTAGGTCACTAATGTGTGGAATATGATGGAGAGTATCTGGTTATAGGCTTCATTGACTTGTGGACTTGGGGGGCCTCTGGGCTGTTTGTAAATATTGTATGAATGAGTGAGTGAATGATGAATTGTAAATATGGTATGAATGAGAACATTTATCTCAATTACTTATTGCCTAATAAAAGGCAGATTTATCTTAATAAAAATTGTTGTTTAATAAAAGTATAGAAGATGAGGAAACGAGAGCTCGTGTAGATCCCTGAAGTAAATTTGTCTTCAAGAGTGTCTATCCTCTTCCCCCAAGCTCTTAAATTCCACAAATAAAATCAAACAGCCTAAATCGAACAATTTATCTCGAATCCTCTAATATATTTGTTTTTGTCAGAAGAAACAAATTAATGACTCCTTAGAGCCTGGAACTAATTGAAACTGAAGCTTCCAATGCGTCAACCTCTACACTAGTAGCTTTGTACAACTGTACAGACTACTTCGAAGGACATCCCATCTCTCAATAGAAAATCAACTACTTATTTACAAAGTTATACTGAAGCCAATCTGGACATACGGAATAGACCTATGGGGGACAGCAAAAAAGTCGAACATCAAGCGCATCCAATCCTTTCAATCAAAAGTCCTGAGAACAATAGTAAATGCCCCTTATTACGTCAGCAACAAAACCCTTCATAATGATCTGAATATACCCTACATTCTTGAACTCATCCCTTCCATGCTCATAAAATTGCATAGTAACCTATCCAACCACCCTAATTCCCTAGCACAGACATTGCACTGCACCACTCATCCCTATAATCCTCCTCGGAGACTAAAACGGCAGTGGCCTCGTGACCTGCTATAAATAAGTGACAGTGGGAGTCCTGGCAATGGCCAGTTTCTCTAATCATGTCCTGAGCGTCTGTGGCTCTCGCGCTCTTGGCCAGCCTCCGCTTCCTCCTTCACACGCGAGGGAGGTGACAACCATGTGGACTTGGGGGGCCTCTGGGCTGTTTGTATATATAGTATGAATGAGCGAGTGAATGAAAATTGTAAAATGGTATGAACGAGATCATATAGCACAATTACTTATAGCCCAATCAGGTAGATTGTAATTTTATCATAATTAGGTTGTTATAAGATATATTTCGTATCCGACAGATGGCTATATATTATGATAGTTCTATCGTTCTGTGTTTATATCGGTATTATTCCAAACCAGAAAACTTAATTGTTTTAGTTACGGCGATCGTTAGTCTCCTGTTTAAGAGACATAAAGTTTTAACCGGAAGTGTTCCTGAACTCTCGCCCACTCCTCCAGCAGACAAGACGAACTTTTACACCCACATTTGACGGTTGACAACAATGGAGGATCGGACAAAATGCCCTAATGCGCCCCTTTTGAAGATTGAATTTGAAGTGAGCAAGAAGGCGGTATCCCACGGGACGCCGCGGTAATGGCGCCCCATTCTTGTTCCATTTACGTCAAGTTGCGGACAATCCTGCCCGGGAATGCCAAGGCTATCCACATTTCCCGACCTCGTACTCGGCGTCAGAGGAGTCCTCAATATTACCGTTAACTCATTTCGGGACAGAAGTAACTCATTCCTTCATACTCCACATACGATTGGCATCAAAGTAAAAAAAAACCTAGATTCTCCCCTAGGAGATTCAGATTATCTTTTTTTTAACCACAATATGAAGAAGGCAATTTTACAGATATGTTTCAACTGAGTTTTTTTTTTTTAGTTCAGTATTCCTTTATTGTGCTATAATTACAATCTGCCTTTTATAAGGCAACAATAATTAAGATAAATGCTCTCATTCATACCATATTTACAGTTCATCATTCACTCGCTCATTCATACAATACTTACAGACAGCCCAGAGACCTCCCAAATCCACATGCGAAGAGAAAGCGGAGTCTTGGGAAGTCCCCCACACTCCTCCGTCAGCCGCGTCACCAGATACTAGCCAGAGGATGCTGACCAAGAGCGCGAGAGCCACAGACGCTCAGGACATGATTGGAGAAACTGGCCATTGCCAGGACTCCCACTGTCACGCGTTTATAGCAGGTCACGTGGCCACTGCCGTTTCAGTCTCCGTGGAGGATTATAGGGATGAGTGGTGCAGTCCAATGACTGTGCTACAGGATTAGGGTGGTTGGAAAGGCTACTGTGGAATTTCATAAACTTGGAAGGGATGAGTTCTAGAATGTAGGGTATATTAAGGTTGTTATGAAGGGTTTTGTTGCTGACATCATAAGGGGTATTTACTATTGTTCTCAGGACTTTGGATTGAAAGGATTGGATACGCTTGATGTTCGACTTTTTTGCTGTCCTCCATAGCTCTATTCCGTATGTCCAGATTGGTTCAAGTATAACTTTGTAGATTAGTAGTTTATTTTCTATTGAGAGATGGGATGTCCTGTTTCAACTGAAAGGATACAATTTTCATGAGAGTGGAATCTGTTGGCAGAACTCGATTTGGGGAGTGAAAAGTATCACAAAGCCTTGATACTGCCTTTCAGTTAATCAACTAACGACTCCGCACAAGCTGACCAAATTATTTTATAAAAAAAAAGTAAATTTTCGCGAAGCGAAACCATCAAGGCTGGTTCCACAATAGGTATGGAATCAGCAGTGTATATCTTCTGTCTGAGTGTATTGTTGCCGATTCTATGGAATAAATTTTTCTATTATTTGGCCCTCGCTAAAAATCTCATCCACCAAGTGTCAAAGCATCAAAGCAACAATTCGTCCGAATCTTAGGTTCGGCTGTGCCACGGAGAGATGGCGCCTCCAAGGCGGTTTTGGTGCTGGAATCCGAGGCAGTGTGAAATATAGAACCATGCTAGACCGGTGTTACCCGAACAAACATTCTAGGCAACCGAGAAGAAATGCTGATCACGTGAGCAATTAAGGGTTTCGACGAACTTAGCGACTCACTCTTGATTGATGTCATTTTAAGTTTTGTTGAACTATGTTTATTAGAATACGCATTCAAAGGCAGCTTCTCTGACACACGCCAGATCTATTGCTACTGTACACGAGAATTTTTTACCACGGTCACACCCGGTGTTTAACACGATAACCCCCGCTCCGTTCCCCCATCGATGGCAGGACGCTGTCGCGGCTGGAACGCTTTAGTCTTAGGTTCTAGGTTTAGGTTTTAGTGTTAGTGTTTTCCACGGTCGCAAGCTGAAGGTGAGCCTCATCCCCTAGTGAGTGTATGTGTATTGGACTTCTTAACAACAATCTGAAAGTATTATATTTCATGCACTCCTTCGAATGCATCTGCGAATGCAGCACGAGGAGACAGCTGTAATTCCAAATTTATTTATTTATTTTTGTCATTGTATATATATTATCAATAAAGAGGTTTTGAAAGGAAAAAAAACCAAAAAAAAAACCACGGTCACATATGTTGTTTTAAATATTTAAGATCTAAATTTAATAATCTTTATGCGATAAAATAACAATCTGCCTTTTATTGGGAAATATGTAACTGTGACCAGTGTTCTCATTCATACCGTAAATCAAACATTCGACCTAACTAGTTGATCCATGGATCTGGGGCCTAACCAAAATGATTATATCAAAGCCGTCTTTTGTTTTTATATCGATCGGATGTTGTTATGCAATGGTTGACTAGGTGACAAACGTTTGTTTTAAGTAATTTGCAAGTTTACAAACATACCTACTTGTATTGTAAGTGCTTACTATACTACCAGTGCTAATACGATGTTATATGCAGTGTTTAATACACGCACTGGTAGTATCTGATCTGTTTGTACAAAGTCAAGTTAGTCCAGACCACTATTGCACATAACTATATCAATTGTGAATTTAATGGTAAGCATCATGTATTAAGTCAATGATTAATTCTGTGTATACAAATTGTAAATTTATAAACGATATTAATTTTACAATGAAAAAAATGTATTTTTAAAATATAAAAAAAAAATAAGAGGTGAGTTATAGTTAACGCTGGCTCTGAAGTTACGAATTTAATAAATAAAACGTCTTAAATATTTAAAAATAAACTATTATTAATATCATTTTATGTTTTTTTATTTATTAACACCTTGTCATATGCTAGGAAAAGATTTTTTTTTTCATTACACAGAAATTATGTGATAAATGACCCTTATTATTCCTTATAGGATTACTTTTCTTTTTATAACCGTCAGGACTTCAAATAGAACTATATAAAAAAAAAAATCAAGGTTTTTGACTGGTTGCAGCACCTATCAAACCCAGTGTTTAACACGACCCCACCACCCCTCCCACATCCATGGCAACTTGTTGGGGAAAATTATGTTAAGATTTAGTTTAAGTTTTTATTGTTAGATGTAGGTTAGTTTTAAGTCTATGATAAATAAGGGGAGCCCTATCACTTTTAATAAATTCAGTCCATTAATGTATAATGTACACCATTATACTTTTGTACATTGCAGATCACTATAAGTAGAAAACAGAATTTGTATAAAATGTAGCCAAGCTACTGGAATTATAAAATCCAGTATGAGCACAGAGCACCCCCTTCTGAAGGTACGGTCAGAGGCTAGCCATAACATGAATAGAAACATAGCCACGGCTATGATTTCCATTGACTGCACCCAAGCATTCGACTCGGTGTCTCACGGGACCCTGTGTCAAATGCTCTGCGACCGGGAATGCCCGGAACAACTGTATTCAATTCTGGCTAGCTTCATGAAAAACAGATCGCTGCGGGTGCGGGTGGGTGATAGCTTCTCCGAAGCTGTGCCACTGACCAGTGGAGTACCCCAAGGAGCCGTCTTATCCCCTGTACTATTCAACGTATACACGTCTGAGATTGTCGGAGCCCGGTACAAAAATACCACAGTTACTGCTTTCGCAGATGACATAGCGGTGTACAGCAGCAGCATGAGTGCCAAAGTAGCTCTAAGACAGGCTGAAGCAGCCTGTAACCAGATCAGTGAGAGATTGGGGAGACTCAATATCTCTGTAAACGCGGGTAAGACTGACTGTGTAATTTTCTCTTTTCAAAAGGGAAAAAGCCCGCTCCCTACTAGTTACATAGTAGGAACGGAGGAAAATTCACCAGCCAACAACCTAGTATATCTGGGAATTAAAATGGACAAACACCTCCATTTTAGTAACCATTTTGCGAAGAAGTTGAAGCATACACGCATGAAGTCTTACCGGCTTACGCACTTATTGACTTCCCCCAATCTATCACTACGTCTCAAGCTACTAATTTACAAGAGCATACTCAGGCCTACTCTGCTGTATGGTGCACCGCTATTTCGTTATCTGACGTATACGACAGATAAGAAACTCCAATAATTCCAAAACGGTATACTGATGAAAGTGGTCAGAGGTACTTCATTCGAGCAGCGAAGAAACAGTGAGCTGCATGAGATATTTGAGCTGCCTTCGGTGGATGAATTCATCCAACGTAGACATATCAAATTTTTCGACTCATTACAATATCTAACAAACCCGGTGTTTAACACTATAACCCCCGCTCCGTTCCCCCATTGATGGCAGGACGCTGTCGCGGCTGGAACACTCTAGTCCTAGGTTCTAGGTAGAGATTTAGATTGTTTTGTTTAGTTTTGTTTTGTTTAGTTGTTTTGTTTTGTTCCTAGTGTTTAGTGTTGGTGTCGGTGACAAATAGAAGGTGAGCCTCATCACCTAGTGTTGTATAAGAACGATGAACTTTTAACAACAATAAAAATTTTATTATATTATGCACTCCGCCAAATGCATGTAAATGCAGAAAGAGGAGAAATATGTAATCCAATTATTTTATTATTTATTTTTTGTACATTATACATGTATTATTAAGGGGATATGAAAAAAAATCAATAAAACGTCTCTCTTTAAAAGAAACGGAATAAGTTAGAGTTCAACTAGGATTTTAATGGAAGTTGTTACGATTTTATGATGAACTAGGGTTCTCAAATAAAAATATTGTATCATTGCTTTAATTGACAATTAATTAATTAATGACTATAATTTTTATGGATTTGAAAATATTTTTCATGTTGTCTGATGAAATTTCGATTTTATATCTCCAACAGGGGACACTCAGTCCCCAGGACAGACAGACATGCAGATACAGGTGAAAACATAGCTGTTTACGATTTAAATAATCAACGGTGCCCTGAACACAATCAATTGTGCTTGAACGCTACTTTAGTATTTAACATTAAACAGATTTATAGTTAAGCAATAGATGGAATTAATCTTTATTTTCTTAAATAAAAGTGAGCACAAAAGGGTGTGAATAATTAAACAAAGGGTACAATACAACAACAAAGAGTGACATGTACACCAGTGAAGTGAAGCGAGTTAAAACCTGCCTCAATTGCCCTACTGTTGACACACCGGAGGAGATGGATGAAGCAGGTGTTGGAGATGTGCCTCCTTCCTGCTGTAGCTGGTAGACGATGATGAGCTCTTCACTTAAGCCTTGCCACAACAGCCCTTAGAGCATCCATCACAGCCATTTACTACCTCGTACCACATCTGCCAGGGAGAGGGCCCTTCATGCAGGGACTCGTCTCTGCACGGGAATGTCGCTCCATTTTTTTATGGTTTATGGTTTTTTTCAGTTTTGAACCTCATCTTTTCAACATTTCCGGTTGTTTTCTAGGGTCAGTGACTAGGGATTAAAGACAACACCATAAGCAAAAAAATACACCTGCCTTCTTCGATTGCCTCCAAGCTGTCACTAAGCGTGGATGATCGTCCTCAGTACATGGCTGACGAATTTCCTCCAAGTCGGTGGTAAACTCGAAGAAAGGACTATAGACGTTTCCGGGTCACAAATTTAGTATCATCCAACCTAAAAACAATTTAAAAAAAGAAATTTTGCAGTAAAATTGTTTTATTAACGAACAAATAACGTACAACACGAATAAGAACCAACATCAATTTAAATCAACCATGCATCGCAGTGCGTCTAAAATAGTCAAAATAAAGGGTATCCCAGAATTGACGCAAGATTTGATTTAAATAGAAAACCCAGTTTTTAGTATTTTGTTGTTATTTTTTTATTGGATTATAAAGTAAATAGGATAGGGTTGTTTATGGAATTACACATCGGGCAAATGGCCTCCACTACTTTGCTGGCACATACGCACTCTTTTGTCGAAATTTTCCATGACCATTTGGCATAAATGTGGTTGAATTTCGTCGATGCAGCGTTGAATTTCCTCTTTTGATGCACGGTTGGATGTGGGCTTGTTGACATACACCTTTGATTTCAAATAACCCCATAAAAAGAAATCTAAAGGTGTTAAATCACACGATCTAGGGGGCCAATTCTGATCACCGAAACGAGAGAGTACACGACCTGGAAATGTCTCATGCAGTATTTGAATTGTTTCATGGGCTTTATGGCATGTGGCACTATCTTGTGCCTCATATTGGCCACATCAATGTCATCCAATTTCGCCACAAAGAACTGTGTTCACGCACTGCTTCGATATTGACAGTTAATGAACACTCTTCACAGTTGACGAAGTCAGAACACTATTCCGACCATATTTTGTATGAAATTTTCGAACTGCGGCCGCCAAACTTTCATTATTTTTGATATAACGTTCAACAATAGAGACACGTTGTTCTATCGTGTAACGCTCCATTTTTACTAACCCTAAACTGTCAGCTGGCAAACTGTTTTTTTTTTTAGGGTTGGCAGCGCTTTACTGCACAAATGGTGGGAAATTCAAATCTTGCGTTAATTCTGGGACACCCTATGTGAGTTTCTAGGACCACAGGTTATTACCGAGTGATGTGTCTTGCGGATATCTCCGTAATAGGAGATGTTGATTGGTGGTGCCGGTGTGGAGTATGTTATGCTGAGCTATAAATCAACTTTTATCTCTTCACAGCTTTATTCATTTATACCCGAATGTTTTCGACGAACTAGTCCGTCAACTTCAGGGATTGTGCCAGTTACCAACAGCTTTGAACCCTTGAGGGTCCGATGGCCTAGTTCATCGAAAACGTTTGGCTATAAATAATTTAAGCTGTGGAGGTTCACAAGCTATTTTATCTCGTAATTATGCTGAGTCTGAAGGTATGATCACAGTATTACTGAGGGGCAGGCTCGATCCTACACAAGGTATATTCAATAACAGCCCTCACTTCACGAAATTAGAAGCATGAGATCCCGCAATACATGGCACGCCCTGCTGCCGATCTGTGCACTACTTCTCTTCCACCCACGTGATCCTTATATTCCGATAATGCCAATCATTAAGCAATAAGCAAATTAGTGAATTTGTCACCCGCCCGTCCTTATAGATAACACCATTCATGACGGCGATGATATTAGTTATGCTAAAAGACGGTACACATTCTCTAAGATAACACACTTTACACAAGCCACAGTTAAGACAGTATTTAAAATTTGAACCCTTAAAGTTAGATTTTTTCCTGGTCTGGTTGATTTTTCTTCTTATGAAAATCAGAAACTATTTGTCCGTCTGCCTGTCTATATGGACGATATAGTAAGCCCTCTGTGCAAGGTAAACTTTTACATAAAGGAGGCATTGAATATTTTTCATTTATAAAATATAGCCATCTCATTAAAACAATAGTAAATGTCGATAACTAATTGCTACTCAAATAAATACTTTTGATAAGGGTATCAGATTCAATATCTCGATCTCTTGATTAACTATGTATAATTTCTGTTTTCGTTTTTCCATCTATAATTACAAGGAGCTATAAAACTGTCTTGTCTTCTCGAGTAACCAAAGCCGTTCTTCCATGCAGAACTCCAGTACAAAGTTTCTTCGGCTGCCATTTTTGGATTCAATCCTAATTTTCAATAGTGACTTCAAACACCGGTATACCTGTAAATGAAACGACCTGTAAAAACGGTTTTGGTACCTTGTTGTCAACAAAGGATTAGTCAATGTGTACAATGATATACATCATATAAACAAAAGAGTCAAATAAGTCTTTCAACAATGTTTTCATGCACAGGCACTTTTGTAACAACCTTCTTGTTCAATAATAATCTTTGTTTGATGTGAACAGTATTGATTTGCAGCACAAGGGATTTTTATAACCTAGTAGTTAGAAGGTTCTCAAATCCATAGATGATCGAGAAATTTACTTTCAATTGAAACTACTTCAATAGAAGCGGTCGGATATCGAAGTTACAGCCCGGTCTCCAGAGCTATTTAGTAGTTCACGAGGGACTATAGCTCAAAAGTGTCTGGTCTGGCTAATGATGCCTGAAGTGTATACTGTACTCTATTGAAGAAGGGTTTTTATGTAGCTTTGTAGACCTTTATGCTTCGTGATAATACCCTAGCTAATTGGGTTGCTGTGGACGCAGGTGCCATGACAACAGGAAGAGAGGACCCCGTGCCCCGCTAGCTATGTCAACAGACAGCCAGCTCATTTCCTATTGTCGCTCTCTTAAGCAGCCTTATCAATCACCTTATCAAGTCTAAGTAGCTGAACAACGGGCACTGTATTAGTTCGTCTACTGTACGAAGGACTGGCAGGTGTCCTTTCTGTACGAGAGATGAAAATTTTCATTATCCTTCTGAGTCTTAGTTGCCCTCTTCTATAAAACACAAACCTGACCCTTGACCCGTCCAAAAGATAGTCAGGATGTTTTAAAGTGATTCTGAACGCATTCGAGGAAACATTCCGCTCCTTGAGAAACTCTTCCCTCCATAAACAAAAGCATAATGTTATGTGTTCAATAAAATATGGATGGATCAGGTCCGTGATTCGTCGTCAGTAGACGATTTGACTTTATTCATTACTAGTCAGTACCTAGTTTTAAGGGTTACCTATTTTTTTTTTCTATAATTTTAGAAAACCTATTTTCCATAAAAATATGTTCGTACTCCTCTGCGACGCGGAAATTACATTCTATCTAAGGACGACAATGGTAATACCAATATGCTGTTATGTCTATGTATTCTGACTCAGGAATGTATTATTCTTTTATTAAATATGTTGAACCATTTTTTGGGAGATGGGGGTCGATGAAAAAGAATTGTTAAGTTTTCATCAAATTTATTAATGGACAAGATTTTGACGCGCTATACCTGTCTCCATCAAGGCCATTATGTTAGCGGAGGAGGGTGCTCGAAAACCGAACTACCCTCTTTCATCAACTAAAGCCGATCTCCCAATGGACTCACTGCGTAGAAATGAATAGTAATAGAACAAAACATTATGAAAAGGAAAATTAATCACCACCAAGTAGCTTTTAATATAAAAAAACACTCGATGCCAAGATGGATTGCAAAGAGTCTATAAATGACAACTCGAACTGACTGACAAATTAATATAGTCCAGAGACAATTCCTTCTAGAAGACCAGATTTGAAGAATTTAGTGGAGTTATTATCAATAGTTCCGATACGTCAACATCCGGAGACTGAAAATGGTAACCTACTTAGTGAGCGGTAACTAATTGTGATAAATGTTTTCATTCATACCATATTTACAATTCTTCATTCACTAACTCATTCATACAGTATTTACAAACAGCCCAGAGACTTCCCAAATCCACCTGATTGTCACCTCCCTCGCGTGCGAAGGAGGAAGCGGAGTCCCCCACGCTCCTCCGTCAGCCGCGTCACCGGATATGAGCCAGTGAAGGTTGACCAAGAGCGCGGGAGCCACAGACGCTCAAGACGATTAGAGAACCTTGTCATTACCAGTACTTCCACTGTCATGTATTTATAGCTGGTCACGAAACCACTGCCACTTTAGTCTCCGAGGAGGATTATAGGGATGTGTTACGCAGTGTAATGAATTTCTAGGGAATTAGGGTGGTTGAATAGTTTCCGATGTATTTCATGAACGAGTTCAAGAATGTAGGGTTTATTAAGATCGTTATGAAGGGTTTTGTTTCTGATGTAATAAGGAGGATTGACTATTGTTCTCAGGGTTTTGATTGAAAGGATTGGATGCGCTTGATGTTTGACTTTTACCTACTAAATATGGGATCCAAAATTCTGAAGAGTTTTTAAGGTCACAGGTCACATGCAGGATCTGCCAGAAATGCGAACTTGAGCTGTATTTCACCCTGAGAGATAGTGTATGAGAGTTCGCACTGCCAAATTTGAAGAATTTCTGTCGCCTTTGACGGGACTTAAAAGCTGACTGCATAGAAGATATTAGGCAGGACATTATGCGTACCTTTCTGACGCCTGGGACACATCGAGGTTTCACCTCCATCTCGTCAGTGACCCCTATGCAGTGGGCCCTGAGCAGGAGACATGACTCCGTACTAAGGAACCCATCGCTAGATGCAGCGAGATAGCACAGCCGATCTAGTCAAGGCCTTCGGAGTAATTGCTGGGGCAGATGCTAGCCACCTGCCGCCTCCATCTGCTGGCCGCATAACCTCTTTAAAGGCCTCCACCTCTTCTCCGTATCCTCCCTACCCGCATCTTCCTCTTCTTGTTGTGTTCTTTAATGATCGCCCCTTCGTCGTCGTGTCTTCTATTTGTACCTCTCGTCGTCTCACTGACCCCGACCTAGCCGAAGGTCTGGGTTTTATTTCTTATAGATGTTATCCCCCCTGGCCTACTGCGGTAGACAATGCTCTCCTAATCATCGCCTCAAATACTCAAACGATCCTTATCATAGTCTTTTATATGAAGTAATTCAATGACGAACCAATTATAATCATGAATGCTCATCTGATCATAAGCCACCACACCGCTTACCAAGAGAACGTTTGTTCGCTTCCAACCCCGGCCATTATTCTGTTATTAAGTCCTTGCGTAAATAAAACAAGAACGTAACACGTACTAGGTATTATCATCACCAATCAACGATGTAATATAACAGTTCTCTCAATGCCGTAACTAAACGAAAAAGTATTTGGGGATTTCATAAAGGATTCATACGAAGGTTATTGTTTTTTTTTTCAGATGTATGAAATGGTTTGAATACCCACAAATTATCGGATTTTATTTTTGCTATCTTCAATGCATACATTTCATTTTCAAATACTAAAACTGTATTGGGCACATAAATATTTGATACAACGTGAAAAAGTTAAAATAAAATACTATGCTCATATAACAACACAAAATTAAATAGGTATGAATCTGATTAGTGTTTTATATATAAATTCTATACAAAAATTAAAAGTTATTTATATAAAATAGCAAACAACGCCAACAAATATAAATATTTGTTTCTTAA
Source organism: Acanthosoma haemorrhoidale (assembly GCA_930367205.1). Taxonomy (NCBI): domain Eukaryota; kingdom Metazoa; phylum Arthropoda; class Insecta; order Hemiptera; family Acanthosomatidae; genus Acanthosoma; species Acanthosoma haemorrhoidale. The sequence goes on along the minus strand of OV884013.1, from coordinate 17,060,309 downwards.
AATTGTCTATGTACATTTTGTATGTATTTCTGTCAATTCATTTACAATTTGGATAGATGCCCGGCCACAGCCTTTATAAATAATACCAGTTAAATTGGATACGAATGAGAAATATTAGCTAGTTAGCTACTAATATGTTTTTTTTTTGTTTCGGTTAAGATAATATCTTGTTCGATAACTGTCCGATTGCTACCGAAATTGGGCGTTTTCTGTTTTAGTGGTGTAGATTATAAATTTGAAGTTCAAGAAATGTGGTGTCGAATTCAATATGTAAATTTTCCATAAGGTCCCTCCAACCACAAAAAAAAGACATTTTTAACTAAACCATTTGCTAGCAAGCGATGGCTTTCAGTCCATTTCTTGTGTAGTTTTCTAGAAACATTTTCACCAAATTGTTAAAACACGTAACTAATTCGTTATGAGATCCTTCTGGTTTCAAATGTTTAATAATTTCCGTAATTACTACTTTTTACTAACATCGTCTGTTGACTTCCACTATTCAAAAAAAGTCTTCTTGAAATGAAAACTGGATCACTTACAAAAGTCATAAGTATTTTATAGTTGGTTTACGCGCCTGATTTTCATTTGATTTCATTCCTAAGATATTACTGGTCATTTCTTGGTACATTTTATTTACAATACTATTCATCAGGTCATTTTAATCGACTTATTTAATCCTAATAGTTTTATCACATAAGGGTTATGTTATGTACACCTCGTTTGTGTTCATTAAGTACCCGAAGGGCAAACTTGACATCTATCTTTTTAATCCTGACTTTTGTCCACCTATATTTGGATTTCCGCCACTGAGCACCGTTTCTAAGGTTAATTAATACTTCTTTGCGATAATCATTTTTAAAAGCTGATAGTTTTTAGTAAACTCTACAAAATAGTCAGCTGAAATTCATAAAATTATGCAGAAGGCAAATACGTAGCCAAGTATAGACTTATGAGGTTCAATACTTTGTCTATTCGTCACTATTTTCTTACTACTATGTCACGAGCCAAAACCTCCATTTTCAATACACGTATCTGACTCTATAAATTAGGACTATCTGATTTGACTCAAAGGTTTGAGATAGCAAAAAATAGCGACATGAAATCCTCTAATGGTAGACGTTATGTACACTAATCGAGTAAATTGCAGGTTTCATCTTTGTTTTTTGTGTTTTTTTGTCGAGGCTCGGAGGCAAATGAGCCGGAGAGGCGAGGAGAGGCAGTCATTAGCCGGTTAGGTGATGATTAGAGCAGAAATTTACGAGTTAGTGCCGACATCCACCCGCGGCTTTTAACATCGATCCCTTCTATCGAAACCACAAGGTGGGGTTCGACGCTTCAAAGCACCGCTTCGGAAACTAGCGATGAATTTATTTAGACCACTTCTCCGATATAATATATGCAGAGGGTCCGATAGGAAAACCAGATCAGCTGATCCCACCCGCCAACAAATGCGGGGCATGTGAGCGGGAACAGGTTTTGGTTCCGGTGCATTCTTCCAGAGATACAGTTAGTTCTCCGTGTCCTTTTTATTTTGCAATTATTTTTCAGATTTTTTTTTTCCTTTCATTTTAAAAGAATTTTAAAAGTCCGCATGCGCTTAAGTTGAGCTCATTATATTTATTAAAAGGGCAGAGAAAATCTGAGGTGAGTGCCAGCAGTATATCGCCTTCTACTCGAGATTAGAGAATTTTTCCTCTTTCTTAGCCGGGCTGATAAATAAATTATTTATTATTAAAGGTTATAACGAGGCGTGCTCAAAATATTTACGCGATCAACAGCTAAAAGATCTTACGGCACATGTGCTACACTGGGTCGTGTGAAATGGTGGAATGCGTTAGAGGCAGAATAAGTGAATCCTGTGCCCGGTAATCAATTCATGGAACTTACTAGACTTTAACTAAATTGAGAAGAAATATTTAGGTTGAGTCATTAGTAACTTCCGTTTTTTTAACAGACATTTATTTTTCTCTCATTAAATAACAAAATTATATTAATTTTGACGAGTGCAGGACGCTTTTCATGGAGTTTCTCTTACACTCTTTGCAACTGCTGAACGTCTGTCTATCCGCAGTAATCGTTAAATTTGACTTCAACAGCTCATGGTGAATTATTCCTTTACAATCCCACAATGCACGCAATAAAATCTTTTTGCCATGGATGTTTGCTTTCGGGTCTGGTAGGGGTGCTTGATCCTTATCATGCCACTGTCTTTTGCGGACTATATTGTCATAGGTAACACATTTTTCATCGCCTGTTACAATCCTGTTTTAAAAAGGCTCAATTTTTACCTGTGAGAGTAGACTTGTGGCATTGACATGCGATCTTCTTTATTCCGTTCTCTGAGATTGTGAGGTACCTACCCACACTCTTAACTTGCTGACTTTCCCTAATTTCTCCAGGTGGTGGTTAACAGTTGATTGTGATGTATTCAACCTTTCTGCTATACCTCTTGTTGATTGACGTGGATTTTGCTCCTTTAAAAGGTTGTCGACAAAGTCGGAAGGACGTCCCGCCCTCGGTTCGTCTTTTAAGGTCGTATCTCCAGAATGGAATTTTACAAACCAATTTATAACTGCCGATCAGTTATTAGTCCTTTACCATATACACTGCATATTTTTTCAGCTGTCGCCCTTGCACTATTGCTTTGCTTAAATTCCCAAAGCATTACATGACGAATATGTACTTTTTGACTCTCCATTCCGTTTAACGTAAGGTGTATCACACAAAACAGTTGACAAAAGACTAACTGAAGCCTCGTCTATATAGTGAAAACAAAACCTCGTTGTCATGGTAACTCATAGCGGGTAGATACGAACAATAGATTCTACTTAGCTGCATCGGAAGTTACTTATGACTCGACCTGATAGAATAGATTGATGTTCTTGCAGGCCACAATTTGAGACATGTGATCCGAAGATGACAAACATTTGAATTATGCCCACACTTTAATGATCGCATCCCTATAATCCAACTCGGAGACTAAAACGGCAGTGGCCTCGTGACCAGCTATAAATTCGTAACAGTGAGAGTCCTGGCAATGGCCAGTTTCTCCAATCAGGCCCTGAGCATATGTGGCTCTCGCGCTCTTGGTCAGCCTCCACTGGCTCGTATTCGGTGACGCGACTTACGGAGGAGCATGGGAGGGAGGTGACAACCATGTGGATTTGGGAGGTCTCTGGGCTGTTTGTAAATATTGTATGAATGAGCGAGTGAATGATGAATTGTAAATATGGTATGAATGAGTCCATTTATCTAAATCACTTATTGCCTAATAAGGCAGATTGTAATTTTAACACAATAAAGATGTTTTAAGAGTTAAAATCCACTTAAAAATTAATTACAGAATTTAATCCTCTTCTCCATCTAAAACTAACATATCCTATTCTTTACAGATCTATGTTAATAATATGATGACTGTAACCTACTTAACCACGGTATAAAAACTGCAGTGTTCATAAATGGTTTTTGATTTACTCCAGATATATTTTTAAGCTGCAATATTTGTGTAATCATGTAATTACATTAATGTTCTTAAGCTTCTCTGACGTTTCAGTAATATTACCGGTTGAATGTCTAAAGGTAATCTCGCTTCCGTAAAAGAGATATAATTTAAAAAATCAACCATCAGCTCGTTATACGATTTAGTGCATGTAGTTGAGTCAGCTGCATAGTCTGGATGTCAATCGGATATATTGGATACGCGCTCGTCTATCATGTCGACTAGGCAGGGCTCATGCATGTTTCATGTCCCCAGAGGCCAGGTGTGCTTTCATAGCCTCAGGTTCCAACGTGTATATATCTATATCCATGCTGCATATATGCCAATGCACTCATGTGGGCATGAATTCTGCTCTATGTATGTGAGAGCTGGGCTTTTTAAGGGCCTCGCTTGTTTTCCCGAAGCGAGGGAGTTACGAGCCAGAAACGAAAAACATGTTTTCGCGCCCTTAAATATGACGGCCGGCCTTAAGGCCCTTGAGACCCTTCTAAGGCCCTGCCCGGCAGCCGGCTAATGCCATGTCCTACATTAGCCAGGGAAATTTCTTTATAGCTTTTCTCTTTATCCCCCTTCTCTCCAGCACGAGTGGGAAAATATCTGGAACCAAGCAGAGCTCTGGAACCGAGAACTTATTTCTTATATCAGGGCATTCCTTTAGTTGTGGCTAGATTTACATTCTGGACATTCTGGAAGAAAGAGGCTATACTTTAAAACCTTCGTTCTAATCTTAAATACATGGTTGCTAGTAACATTCTCCACTGCTCTAAGATGTCATCTTCCGTTGCTAGAATGAAAAGTTATATGATAAAAACATTGGCTGTTTATAAGGACACAAACAAAATCCATCATTAAATGGAACAATAAATAAAACCTGTATACAAATTTAAAATTAAAAACAAATTTAGAGTTTTAACTTAGGTTGGTTATATCTTCCACCTTCAAACACACCTTGATGAGATCAAGTATTGGTGCAACCAATGGCGGATCAAAGTTAATGAAGCAAAATATTACCCTCTGCCGCTAGTCCTGTGAACTGTTTTTTAAAAATTCCATCCCTCTTCCTTTATCTGAGACATTAAGGTAATTAGGCTTCCATCTCAACAAAATACTGACCTGGAACCCACACACGAGGTTAAAAAGACAAGAACTAAACAGACGCTTTGGGAAACTGTACAGACTACTTCAAAGGACATCCCATCTCTCAATAGAAAATAAATTACTAATCTACAAAGTTATACTTGAGACAATCTGGACATACGGAATAGAGCTATGGGGGACAGCAAAAAAGTCGAACGTCAAGCGTATCCAATCCTTTCAATCAAAAGTCCTGAGAACTTCTAATATATGAGAAGTCTTAATATACCCTACATTCTTGAACTCATCCCTTCCATGCTCAAAAAATTCCATAGTAACCTATCCAACCACCCTAATCCCCTAGCACAGTCATTACACTGCACCACTCATCCCTATAATCCTCCTCGGAGACTAAAGCGGCAGTGCCCTCGTGACCTGCTATAAGTACGTGACCTACACAAGTAACATGTGATGTCATGAGCGTCTGTGTCTTTCGCGCTCTTGGTCAGCCTCCGCTGGTTCGTATCCGGCGACCTGGCTGATGGAGAAGCGTGGGTGGGGACTTCCCGAAACTCCGCTTTCTCGTACGCATGCGATGTTGTAGACAACCATGTGGAATTGGGGATCTCTAGGTTGTTTGTAAATATTGCATGAATGAATGAAGAATTGCAAATATGTTATGAATGAGAAAATTGATCACTATTACTTAATGCCTCATAAGGGGATTGTAATTTTATCAAAAGAAAAACAAAACAAAGTTTACCTGTGCTGAGGAATGGGGGAGGTGGGTTTCTATGTATACGTGTGTTTACTATGTCTTCTTTTTATGGAATCTAATTTAATTTCTATGCTTTCAAGGCCGTTAACTAATTTTCTATCATTCGTATGATGTAGCAATAAAACTGACTTGTCTTTTGTTAAGACGTTCCTTGTATCTACATTTTTTCTATTCTTCGGGTATAAATAAATCCCAAGAAAGATATGTACAATGTATGGAGAAGTCTGGTGTGTTATGGAATACCCGTTTAATATTTGAGACGGATCGGATCATTTGTACGATAGCTATTGTAGAACAGGCATACATACAGTGAATGCCCTCCACATCTCGCCAATCCGACCTCAGTCAGATGTACATAATTCACTGGAGTGCTGTAGAAGCCTATCTGTATCTGTTCCTTACGAAAGGAGCCGCGTTTTGGCGGACCATTAGCGGGCAGTCATCAACTATATCTGCTTCTATTAGGAAGGCAGTGCTTGTTCCAAGAGCTCAGTTCCCCGAAGTACCCGCTTTCTGATTGATGGCGCTATCAATGGTGTAATGGGTTACGTTGCCAACTTCGTGATACGGAGGACCACTGCTCTAAGTTCAAGACGGATGGAGCTCCCTCAGCGAAGTTCTAGTTCATTTCAAACGTTAATATACTTCCGGTGGTATTAGAAGCCCCTGGTGATCCGAAGGTGAGCCCCATCACCTAGTCCTGTTTATTTGTATTGAGATTTTAACTTCAAAAAGACTTGTTATTGTAATTCTACCCTCCTTCAAATGCATCTGCGCATGCAGCACGAGGAGTATCATATTGTAAATCTTGTTTATTGTAGTTTTGATCATATATTGTAAAAATTTTGAACAAAAGGGGTTTTGAAATAAATTAAAAAAAAAAAAAAAATGTAGCCCTTAAGGTACCCAATAACAATCTATGGTCACGTACGAATGCTGACTCGCGCTCTCAAGCGATGCATCATTATCGACAACTGAAGGGTGATCTGCTCGAAGCGCGTCTTGAAAAATGGTATTCCCAGCATTGAAGCCTTTAAACTGAAGTGCTCCCCTTCATCTTCCACTGAAACAGTTTCTTAGGATACCGCCTACGGTTTCAATCCTTCTTTCCAATAGTGCCTTAAATTCAGCGAATAACATTAGTAAAAGATAATAAAAGTATAAGGAATGTATTATTACTTTTTTTAAAGATATCGTAATTTTATTTTTAGATTTATCTTTTAATTTATATCTTTTACTTATTATCTAAGATTTTTTAGGTTCTGCTAACAAAAAATAATTCTGGCAAAGGTGAATTTAATTACAAATACAAAAACTCATTACTATTTATATAAATATACTTGTCTAGTCCTTTTCTCCTTCAATGGTCTTCTTTATTTAATCAAAATTAACACTTCTTCCTGGTGCAACTTCTCTTCCGTTCCGCTTCAAGTTCAAACAACAAATAATTTTTATTACATCACTTTGCTCAGATACATGTATCACGGGCTGATCCCAAAACTAGAGTCTAACTGTGTGAGTTCTCTCAGAATCACAACAACAACTAAAAGCCATTTTGTTTCTCCTTCCTTCCTCTTTTGTTTTTGTTTGCCTTCTTGATCAAGGTTGGATTACATCTTAATATTTCAATTTCTTTATACACAATTCTTTATACAACTAATATCACAACAGTATATAATGATATAAATTACACAAATATTTCAAAAAGGATTTAATATGTTTTTTTAAAGACAACAATGTTTTCATGCCTAGAAGCTTCCTAGTACTCGAGGCCTTCGAGCATTTGACTAACTACAGCACTCCACGAGACCCGTTCCTAGCATGCTTTAGCTACCTTTTATAACCTAAAGATATAAGACATATTGAATCGACGCTATACAATTGAATTACTGAATAAATGAAACAGATTCAGAACCCTGGATGGAATAGCAGTTATCAGCTGGAAGCTACAGGCACCAAAACGCCAGACAGATATTGCCTGGAGATACCAGGACTGGAACAATTGCTCCAAGTTTCTCAAACGAAATGAAAAACTCACACGGCGTTGATTACTTGCATTGTCAACCGCCCCTTCTGTTTTCAGTCAATCTTTTTTTTTTTTTTTTTTTTCAGCGCGGGTATGGACCTCCCTTCTATTTCGTATTCATGTCATGTTTTTTTTTGGTTTTATTTGTTTCCTTTAAAAATTTAGAAGGGGTAGGTTATGAAATAGGGGAGTGGCATGAGCCCGCCTGTCTCCAATCCCTGGTACGATTCTCGGCTTAATTGACGAGTTTTTGTATCAACCCATCAGTTTTTGCGTTGATTCGGCCTTAAATCTCATCTAGCAAAAAACTCACTTCCGTAGCCTGTTAGAGATACATTGTATGTCGAAACGCTCATTGCTCTGTGAAAGATGTAACATTCTTTTCGCAGCAGCCCAGCCGAATACATGCTCTCTTACTACTGAGTATTCAAAGAAGAAATTTATCCCTGGCAAAATAGCCTCCCCTACAACCCAGCAACACCTGGTACATTTCGCTGACAACGCATAGACCTTGAATATTATGCACAATTTGAATTATTTCGAGTTTGTTACTTTATTTGATCTTGTATATGTTAATACTTCCAAGCATGGTTTAAGAGATTTTTAATTCATGTTAATTAAATTTTACCCTAACTCAGTTATCTGCCTGTTAGCGGAGTTGTAGAGTTCACCTGGATGTCCCCCCCCCCCAACAAACGGCTTGACGGACAGCTAATTAAAAATTAGCCTCCCCTCCCACTTCTTCTTGGCAGAACCTTCAACGGGGCTCCTTCTATTAATGTTATTATGAAATATCAGGACCCTGTCGAGGACATTCGTTCCTTCACCTCAGTTTGAGAGGAGATGTGAGGACGGGCAATACAACATTATTTTAGTTTGTTTGCTAAATCATCGACTTGTTCTGTCCACAGTTGTAACTAGATGCCACTAACTTCCTACTAGTATGGTAAGTAATTTGTGTTTTGATACATTTCGTGATTACAAAGGTTTTGCTTATTTTCAATCAAGACTCATTCCTTCAGAAGTGACAAAAATGGAACTTAAAGCCGGGCAGTTGAGTCCAAGGCGAATTTATTAGTAACTATTTATGTGCCAAGAACCAGTGAACGATTGTACTGTCTTAATGTTGTTGGTTTTTCGGCTAAACTTTTTTGATCATTCCCCAACTTTTTTTTTTTCCATAGCCCCTTTAAATTTACAGATAATTATAGATCCTCAGACGAATCTATTTACAAATTATTTTTGTATATCCTGTAGCAACGCTACATTTTATACAGGATTTGTTGTTTTATTTTTTTTTCTTAGCTCTCAAATTTTTAAGATTATGGATAAGGAAAAAATAAAGGAATTTATTTGGGGTGAGCGGATCCAAAAGGATTGCCCTTATTGTCATATCAGTTTGTTGTGATCCTAGTAAAAACTAGGAGTACCTGTTTGAAGGTGGAGTTGTTATTTTATTTATTTTCTTTTTCTTTTCCGTAGCTCTCAAATTTTTAAGATTACGGATAAGGGAAAAATAAAGGCATTTATTTGGTGCGAGCGGATCCTTTTACTAGGAGTACCTGTTTGAAGGTGGAGTGATGTTACACTTCATATACATTTCAAAATGTTGCGGTGCAGTGGTGAGAGTCCACTGAAGGCTGAGCCTAAAATCTCTCTTGGCATGTTATTTATTTTTTTTTTTTCATAGCTCTCAAACTTGGGATGTGGGAAAAATAAAAGGAAAATTATTTTGGATTGATTGGTGCCTTTCACTAAGGGGAGTCCCATTTTAACCTCTCGAGAGAGTTATGTCGGACCACTTTTTGCATGACTCCATTCTGGAAATGTTAGAGACATTTGGCTGTATTGTCAGTCAAGTGGGTAAATAGCGGGGCACCGTACAGCAGAGCTGCCCGGACACATTTATATATCATCCGTTTGAGACGAAGCGACAGGTTGGGTGAAGTTAGCAAGTGCAAAAGCTGTTAAGACCTCTGTCGTACCTGTTCTATTTTATTTCTAAAATGAGAAGAGAAATGGAGATGCCTATCCATTTTTTCCCCAACCTAAGGTGGGGACATGAAAACAATGTTGACTTTAAAATGACATGTTCAATCCTTACTTGATCGTTTTGTACTTATTTTTTATAACATTGTTTATATTGACTAATTCGTTATTCAGTTATGTTTACCCACGTAACATATATACGTCTTTGCGATTTTGATTTGAGGTATTTTAAGTCAAGTGTGAACATGGAGGGTGAAATGGTGGTACTTTTAAATACGTCAGTGCTTTGGTTCAAACTTTGGGAATACCAATCTTCGAGATAATCAGGTTACTCTCAGTTGTCGGTGATGATCCTGAACAGCTAACCAAAGTGCAAGTCACCATTTCCACGTGACTGCAACAGGTACTTAATTCATCTATTTTTTTTTGTTGAAACCTAGTGTCACTATCCTAGCCGTATTTCACAGTGTACCACGATAGTGTACGTCGGTACCAGTGAGTGATCGCTTTGAGGAGTGAAGCGGTCCATGGAGCCACCGATACGTCACCTAGGCGCCAGCTCCTGTGCTTGGGTCATGACTGCACAATGCTTCTCTGTCATCAATCTTGGCCTCACGTGTCCTGTCGGCCCTCATTGAATACAGACGCAGGTCTCACCGCGCAGGCTAATATATACACCGCAGACTGCACGGAGATTCTCACAGGGATCGTTCTGTTAAATCAAAAACTAATAATAAATCAACAACTAATAATAAATCTACAATAAGTATCTATTAGGGCAGTTATAGAGCCCGAAGATCGGCGCTCTATTCTCATTCACCAGCCTTTTGTCTGTCTGTATGTATCATACTTTCTACAATAGTGGCGGTGTAATAATAAGACAAATTACAGTATGTACATAATTTACATATAATAATAAAAAGTTTGTGCGCATGCATTTGTAAATTAAAATTAATGTTTTCATGAAGATGTTAAAAAACAACAACTTGTGTTTGTTTGGCTCATTGTGTTAGTGCCTTATGAAGCTCAACGTAAGGGGTAGTCATTGAAGGATCTCGCGATTTCCTTCTTAAACTTCAAACTTCGAGCCAAACATGGGCCATATTCTCCCTTCTTAAAATCTCACTTGCATTCTTATAGTTCTAATTAAATGAGTTTTGTTATGGGTAGAATTATTCCAACATTTTTATATTCGCGCATTATCAAAACTCGTGAATGTAGAAAGATTACTCAATTGCTTAACTCATAGGTTAAGAGTTAGTATGTAAGTTAGTCTTAAGTTTGATCAAAAAGGTGACCCACATCACTTTTATTAGAGTCAGTTCAGTCACGTATAATGTGTATCATTATACTTGTTTATTCCATTATATAATTTTTATAAAATAACAAAACCTGTACATAATGTAGCGACGCAACAGGAAATACAATAATAATTTGTAAATAGATTCGCCTGAGGATCTATAATTGTCTAAATGTGAATTCAAAGGGGCTAAGAAGAGGGGGGGGGAATAAAAAAATAAATAAGTATATATATCAATAATTTTTACATTGTACATGTAGTCTGTACTGATTTCCATAATTTATAATAACAAGGGGATAAAAAGGGGGGGAATTACAATTTTAAATACATTTAATTGTTTGCTGCATAGCACAGTTCTATTCCATTTATAACTTTTTCGAGGCTTAATTAATTATTTCTTTAATAGGTACGCATTAAATTTACATATATTAGAGAGCACCTGCATTTCAAATCATTTCAATTAATTTAATTAAAAATAGCTTATTAAGGGGTCAGTGAGTGATTTTATTACTTATAAATTGCGCATTCTCTGCGTAACTGCTTCATGAGCTCCTGTGGGTTCGATTCCTTAAACGGAAAGTTGTTTTTATGTCTCTTCCATAAAAAGCTAGTAGATGCCATTACGAGAACCCCTAAATGCTTAAATAATTACAATAAAACTTTCTCTTCATTAATTAAATTATAACTGTTTTATTAATTTAAAAAAATATGTGTCTCAGCTCCTCTCTCTGGTAATGGCGTTTTTCTTGAACAGTGACCTCAAGAAACCTTTTTTCTTCTTCTGTTTCTGGACGTGGATCGGTTGGATCCCTTGGATGGTTCCGTGGTAGGTCTCGTAAGTCTGCCTTTCTTGTGGCTGTGTCGTTGCATGTGCTCTAGACAGGTTAAGAAAGATATGGAGTGTGTGTGAGAGAGATAGGATTAGTTAAAACTTTCAATTATAAATTTAAATATGATATTGAAACTTCTTTATTGTGCTAAAATCTGCCTTGTTAGGCAATAAATGTTCTCATTCATATCATATCTACAATTTTCGTTCACTCGCTCATTCATACAGTATTTAGAAACAGTCCAGAAACCTCCCAAATCCACATGGTTGTCACCTCACTCACGTGCGAAAGAGGAAGCGGAGTCTTGGGAAGTCCCCCATGTAGTTTAGTTAGTTTGATTATTTTAATTAATCTTCACTTTTTTCTTTATTTAATTTTTTTTTAATTATAAATAAAAGAAAATAATTAAAAAAGTAAAGATAAATTAAAACCAGTAGCAAATAACTGAACTATCTTGTTTTGAACACATTTAATGAAGGAGAGTGGCGAATGGAGGGGGAAAGGGAGCTACATATTGTGACTATGACGACGGAATCGTGTAGTGTTGTAGTTCAATGGACGTTGCTTGTTATTGTCGGGAGTGGGTTTGGCTAAAATCTAGACACCTGATTTGGTGTTAAATATTCATAAGAGGTACTGCCTAACAACTGATACCAGTGTCAGTGTCGACATTAACTGACAATATCAATAAAAGCCAATACCTTTAGCGGCCTCACAAATATTTTGTTTATAACGTCCCTGTTTATAACATAACTGAGCGTTTGTGACTCTCTCGCTCTTGGCCAACCTCCACTGGCTCGCCCAGTGACGCGTCTGACGGAGGAATGTTGAGGACTTCCCACGACTCCGCTTCCTCTTTCGCATGCGAGTGAGGTGACAACCATGTGGATTTGGGATGTTTCTGGGCTGTTCGTAAATACTGTATGAATGAGCGAGTGAATGGAAATGATTAAACTGAATTAACTGGTCATATGTACATATATATAAACAGTATTGTATTTAAATAAATCGTATATACCATTACAGCCAATGATTATATAATTTAACTATCAAATGCACAAGCTTAACCGTGGTGACGATGGTTAAGAACCATCACCACAAATAATGGTCTATTCATATTCAGGGCCATGTAAGCAAGGTGAATACAAATACAGCTCTGAATGAATTAGCTATAACCATTCAAGCTAACAACTGTCGCCCATGGTCATTACAGATCGTGACAGACAATGCTCAATGGTTCCATGATGGTTTTATCAATGGTCCAGGTGTAGTAAATGATAAATTATGCGATCATTTGAATGTATTATTATCGCTCGCGAGTGTATGAATAGGTAGAGTCTTGGCAGACCTGCTAACAAACGCTTCTAATCATTTGTACATTTATTGTTAGTCCACACAGGCGGTCTGAAAAGTTTCCAACCTCAACATGAAGGTGATAATAAAATAAATAAAAGCTTTGTTAGGTCGGAAACTTTTCAGACCACCCTCGTACGTTTGTTCAAATGAAAATATTTTGTAGTCAACATGATTCGGAAGATTCGCTAGAACCTTTCATATGTCAACAACAACAAAAACTTTATTATGATAAAATTACAATTTGCCTCATTGGGCAATAAGTAATTGTGATAAATGATCTCATTCATACAGTATTTACAAACAGTCCAGAGGCCTCCCTAATCCGCATGGTTGTCACCTCCCTCGCATGCGTAAGAGGAATTGGAGTCTTGGGAAGCTCCCCCCCCACTCCTCCATCAGTCGCGTCACCGGATACGAGCCAATGGAGGCTGACGAAGAGCGCGAGAGCCGCATACGCTCAGGACATGATTGGAGAAACTGGCCATTGCCAGTACTCCCACTGTCACGCATTTATAGCAGGTCACGAGGCCACTGTCGTTTTAGTCTCCGATGAGTATTGTAGGGATGATTGGTGCAGTGCAATGTCTGTGTCCTGACGTCCAGATTGGCTCAAGTATAACTTTGTAGATTAGTAATTTGTTTTCTATTGAGAGTTGGGATGATGTCCAAAGCGTCTGTTTAGTTCTTGTCTTTTTAGCCTTCTCATATATCACATTGATAATTTGAATCCTACTTTAAATTATACGGTATTTTTGTCATCATTTTTAATCATATACTTTATTTTATTTTATTTGTTTTTTACATCATACTGTAACAGAAACCCAGACAAACTAACACCCCATGGAGATACCTATTATGTAAAAAAAAATTTGTCAACGAAAAATTCTGCACATTTTGACTAAATTCGCATTACACGACTACGATATTCCACTCTATTTTTTTTACCTTACATCTTCTGAGTGATTTTTCAAAGAACCGGAGGAAATAGATTTTATCAATTTGACGTTGTCCATCTTCTTCCCCGCCATTGCTTCTTGTATCCTTAAACAAACAAAGAGATCCTCTGAGGTTGTAGTATATACGATTCACTTAAAATTCTTATAGTTAAATGATTGCTTGCGAGTATAGTTAAGATTAGGACTGTGCCCGGTTGGCAAACTAGGCGATTAACTAACTTGGACTTTTGGATGAGGATGTCTCGTGTGACGTGGTCCACTCAGCTTCCTAAGGGAAAATGAGTAGCTACTTGAATGGATTCAATAGGGATATACGGCATCTTCGATAGGTCGGTCCAAGAAATATCGTTCCAGGCAATTATTAAAATAGGTAGAAATAGTAGATAGTTTTCCAACGAATGTGGATCTAGATTTTATTTTGACGAAGAAATTGTTTTTATTGCAATAGTTAAATGAAAACTCGACGCGGGCTAATGCTGTAAATAATGTTTTAAAATTCTAATATTTTCTTCTTTTAATAAGAAAAAATCAAGCGATAATTCCTCGATTTAAATTCATATTTCTGTTTCGTTCATTTTTTCGATTGGGGCTGAAACTCTGATTTTTCTGTTTTACTAATAACACCCGTGGTCACAGTTTATGAAATTATTTAACCGAAGGAATACATGGAATTTTACTGCTTTTTAAAACGATGCGAAACAGACGAACGCTTACTGCTTGGTGAGTCTCTATGAAAAAATAATGGAAGAAAACCCAAAAAACTTGAAATAAACTACCACGGGCAACGTCGCGCATTTCAACTATTTGAATATAAGTGCATAAAAAATATTATTATGTTATGAGTAATGAAAATAGCGGTTAAGTAATCGAAACGTTTTTTAGGAGTAATCGATGAAAAAAAAAATTTTTTTTTTTCCATATTTGTCAACAATCGGACTCTACATTAAAATGTTTTACGCAGTACGCTTACGATAATCCACACCTACAGGAGAACTACAGCTACATATTTGAAGATCTGTGCAAACGCCACGCGCTTCGAAAGCGATCCAAACGACGATATGACCTAGACATCGAACGTTTAAATGACGTCACAGATGACTAGAAGGTCTTCCTCTCGGCGGATCGTGACTAGATGATACCATAGAACAGGTTTGAGGCGTCACGCCTCTACGGCACCTAGAGAACCATTGACGTCAGTGCTAGGCAATTAACGCACCGGTACAGTATTGCTACGCTGCTAGCTGTTATACAAGCTGTTATGCTAGAGTCAATACGGCTTTGAGCATTGCATTCAAACAGATTCGGATATCTGTAAGTCTATGTTTTGGCATGTACACAAGAAGCAATATGCTACGGTACAATCTAGTTATCAGTTGGTTTCTTTTTTTCCCTTCGTGGTCAAAGGCACATTATCGAGAAAAAAAATGACTGGGCACCTGATCTTTGGATAGAATTATACAGATAATAGGAACAAACCTTAACCTGAAAAAATATATCACTCAAAATAATTACTTATACAGAAGACTATGTCTCTTTGGATATATCAAGTGTTTCTATCTCTTCTCACACAGGCGTATAAAATCCCCCCCCCCGTGGTAAATGGGACATCGAGACAATAAATCAAAAGGGGTCTTCAAATAATTAAGTGCTGAGAATCAATACCATATTTACAATTCATCATTCGCTCGCACATTCATACAATATTTACAAACATTTACAAACAGCCCAGGGGCCCCCCAAGTCCACACGGTTGTTGCCTCCCTCGCAAGTGAAAGAGGAAGCGGAGTCTTTGATCTCGATAGCAGACAGAAAGATAACAATAGGATCAGAAATTGTATACATCCTATTGTAAAAGGGAGAATGGAGTCAGTGGAATCAGTTCGATTTATTTTTGTTAACTTAAAAGTTTGTTACACACGTTTCCTTACAATCATACAATAAGTATTCCAGAAGCTCACTCTAACAAACTTTGTCTTTTCTTTTATAGTAATAAAATATATATGTTAATAAAAAAAAACAAAAAAAATTAAGTTCATGATTTATTTGAAAAGAATTTATTCGGTGAGAATCAAGTCCAATATGATTCAGTACAATAAATGACTTTACTACGGTACAGAAAACGATTTTATTGACTCATTTAATGATTTTTGTTTTGTGACAACAGTCTAACAGAGGAGCAACAGTCATAATACATTTTATTAATGAGGACGTCGACCGATTTTACACACTACTCAGTTTTATTTTCAGCAACATCGGTGCATCAAACGGAACTACCTTGCCTACGGAAAAAAACTGCTTCATAATTTTGATAGTTTTTTTAGAGTTTTATTTAATTTTTTTATCTTCCAAAATCAGATGGGAACACCATGTAATATATTATAAATCTAGGCTTCATTTTACAGGAGACTCACAAAGACCAAGGACCGACAGTCAGGTGTAAACATAAGGGTTTCTGATTTGAGTTTGATGACAAAGGAAACCATAAAAGTGATGAGTGGACTGAACTTTGGACCGACTTTTTTCTTTTTTTTCAAGTAGTCTCTAGACCACGGGAGGTGACCACAAAATACGCCAGTGTCATGCTTAGCCAAAGCCTCAGTGTAACAGGATAACTAAAGCCTGTACGCAGATAGTGCGACGAATTCTATTTGTGTGCATTTATGTAAGTGTGTAAGCAGCCCACTAATGCAAAGTGAAAAATTAATGTTTATGTTTAACGTTATTAATTAATACAACGGCTGGGGGAATTAGCCTCTTACTAACGAGTACAAGGCACGTAAGAGGATCGTAATCTCCAGGTGATAGCCGAGCATGACGCGTATGTCATCTACGTGCCGTGGTTAGCGATCATATTCGACCCGTGAACAAGTAGCAGCTAGTTCGATAGTGACGACTTGTCAAGGAGTGATCTGGTCTGAAAAGGATGAAAGTCCTGTATCAAGACAGTTCCACAAGGTTCTATAGAGGCTGTACCTTCACAAGGTTCTATAGAGGCTGTACCTTCACAAGGTTCTATAGAGGCTGTACCTTCACAACGTTCTATAGAGGCTGTACCTTCACAAGGTTCTATAGAGGCTGTACCATCACAAGGTTCTATAAAGGCTGTACCTTCACAAGGTTCTATAGAGGCTGTACCTTCACAACGTTCTATAGAGACTGTACCTTCACAAGGTTCTATAGAGACTGTACCTTCACAAGGTTCTCTAGAGGCTGTACCTTCACAACGTTCTATAGAGGCTGTACCTTCACAACGTTCTAAAGAGGCTGTACCTTCACAAAGTTCTATAGAGGCTGTACCTTCACAAGGTTCTATAGAGGCTGTACCTTCACAACGTTCTATAGAGGCTGTACCTTCACAAGGTTCTATAGAGGCTGTACCATCACAAGGTTCTATAAAGGCTGTACCTTCACAAGGTTCTATAGAGGCTGTACCTTCACAAGGTTCTATAGAGGCTGTAACTTCACAAGGTTCTATAGAGGCTGTAACTTCACAAGGTTCTATAGAGGCTGTAACTTCACAAGGTTCTGTAGAGGCTGTACCTTCACAAGGTTCTATAGAGGCAGTACCTTCACAAGGTTCTATAGAGGCTGTACCTTCACAAGGTTCTATAGAGACTGTACCTTCACAAGGTTCTATAGAGGCTGTACCTTCACAAGGTTCTATAGAGGCTGTACCTTCACAAGGTTCTATAGAGGCTGTACCTTCACAAGGTTCTATAGAGGCTGTACCTTCACAAGGTTCTATAGAGGCTGTACCTTCACAAGGTTCTATAGAGGCTGTACCTTCACAACGTTCTATAGAGGCTGTACCTTCACAACGTTCTAAAGAGGCTGTACCTTCACAAGGTTCTATAGAGGCTGTACCTTCACAAGGTTCTATAGAGGCTGTACCTTCACAACGTTCTATAGAGGCTGTACCTTCACAACGTTCTAAAGAGGCTGTACCTTCACAACGTTCTATAGAGGCTGTACCTTCACAAGGTTCTATAGAGGCTGTACCTTCACAACGTTCTATAGAGGCTGTACCTTCACAACGTTCTAAAGAGGCTGTACCTTCACAACGTTCTATAGAGGCTGTACCTTCACAAGGTTCTATAGAGGCTGTACCTTCACAAGGTTCTATAGAGGCTGTACCTTCACAAAGTTCTATAGAGGCTGTACCTTCACAAGGTTCTATAGAGGCTGTACCTTCACAACGTTCTATAGAGGCTGTACCTTCACAAGGTTCTATAGAGACTGTACCTTCACAAGGTTCTATAGAGGCTGTACCTTCACAAGGTTCTATAGAGGCTGTACCTTCACAAGGTTCTATAGAGGCTGTACCTTCACAAGGTTCTATAGAGGCTGTACCTTCACAAGGTTCTATAGAGGCTGTACCTTCACAAGGTTCTATAGAGGCTGTACCTTCACAACGTTCTATAGAAGCTGTATAATTACTACACATGAGCTTATAAATACTTATTACATGATCGAAAATATTTTATTTAATTTTAAATGGTTATAGGGTTTTCCTCGTAGCAATAAGTTGGCCTTATATCTGTAACAGCCAACAAAACGTAGGCAAGTTGAGTTATATAAAACTGGACTCTCCTGTCACAATACCTATAATATCGTTAGTAATGTTATGTTAATATCTGGTAACCCAATACTTATTAGAATTTATACAAGTAACAAATACATTTAACAAATTTAACAATTTATACAAGTACAAATAAACAAAATGTTATGACACCAACATATAGATTATGTAAGTAAAGAAAGATAAACAGATAAAAATATAAGAAAAGAAAAAAGAAAACAATTTCTAAGAAATTAAGTAATACAATGTCAAATATCCTTTATTATTATTATCCTATGTCAAATATACGGCTTTGAGCAGATTTAGATATCTGTAAGTCTATGTTTTGGCATGTACACAAGAAGCAATATGCGACGGTACAATCTAGTTATCAGTTGGTTTCTTTTTTTCCCTTCGTGGTCGAAGGCACATTATCGAGAAAAAAAATGACTGGGCAACTGATCTTTGGATAGAATTATACAGATAATAGGAACAAACCTTAACCTGAAAAATTATATCACTCAAAATAATTACTTATACAGAAGACTATGTCTCTTTGGATATATCAAGTGTTTCTATCTCTTCTCACACAGGCGTATAAAATCCCCCCCCCCGTGGTAAATGGGACATCAAGACATTAAATCAAAAGGGGTCTTCAAATAATAAACTTATAGATTATGTAAGTAAAGAAAGATAAACAGATAAAAATATAAGAAAGGAAAAAAGAAAACAATTTCTAAGAAATTAAGTAATACAATGTCAAATATTAACTTTTATCACTAAGAGGTTATGTCGAATCTAGGATAACATTATGTACTGTAAACTCACATCTTTAAGCTTACAACATATGAAATAAATTACAGTATATTTTAATTATTATCCAATGATTAGTAATATCTAAAACGGCTGAGACACTGTAACAAGCTTTTATGTTAAACCATTTTGAACAGTGAAAATCGTCTTGTATGAAATCGTAAACATCGAAAAATTTGACAAAAAAAAAACCTTTGAAATCTGCTCAAAAGTTACTTTTCGAGTTATTTTTTAATTTCTTTGGCGTTACCATCCTTTGTGCCTCCACGGCCATAATAAAAATATATTACTAAATAAAACTTAATATCTAAAATAACTTCTGAGGGTGGAAATATTGTCCCTATGAATTTACAGCTCATAATGATGATATGATAATAAGTGATAAATGATTTTTACAGCTTGAGCCTGATGGAGAATTTTAGCCTCACTTATCACATTATTATTACATTGAATGTCGATCTTCAACTATTACTAAATTTGTTGAAGGATTTGATTGAAACAAAGACTGCCAGACATTACTAATGACATAGTTGCTAGGAAAACGGATGATCAGTTCTTCTGGGCACCTTCCACGAAGCTGCGAACTAAGTACCAATTAACGGACAACTACGCCACCCAAACTTCGCACATGTCTCAGAAGTCCAATAAATATATAACTTAAGACAAAATTGGACGAAGAATTCTTTGACATTAAAGAATACAAAATTTTCCAAGAATCTACTCCAGCGCCACTGTCAAGACTACATTTGAATGGTGTGTGTGGCAACAAGATACAAACTTCAACAACATTAGCAAGCTAAGCAACAAATACCGTCCACTATCTAAAACAGATAAGATCATTAGAATGATTATTAGACTCAGGTGTCGTCACGAAAAAAATACTGCAACTAACCCGACGTTAAATATTAATATAATATAATGATTTAAATAGAATATTACGTATTATTACATCGGTTCGAAGCTACCATTATTCCTCGCCTAAGGGTGAATGTTTAGTTGTTGTATAGCTTGGCCGGACAGATGCTAATTGCCTACAATAGTACTAATTGGTGTATATTACCGCTAATTTAAACATAAATAAAACATAAAACACGTTATATTTTATTGCGAAAATAAAGAGAGATAATAAGGCGAGATAATTGCTTAGAAAATGAACTATCAGATATCTCCGAGGCATAATGGAATCCTGGCCTTTCCAATTAGAGCTTCCTCTTTGGGACCTCGCCGCCATCTTGTCTTCGCTTTGTTCTTGTTCCCGTCCATCAGATAGTGGGCTCGGGCCAATTAATCCACTTTCTTAATTTAGGACCTCACAATAAAGGAGCCTGGTTCGTGGAAATATTAACGCACTAGCAAGTCGGAAGCTCAGCCGTTTATTATTAGTGACGCCGGAACATTTGAAGGGAGAGCCGTGTTGCTGTAGTCCTATTCTTTTTATGCCTGTGATTTGCTTTTTTATGACTGTAGTCTATAATTCTTAAGTGCCCGATTCACATTTAAATAGAGAGAGCCGCAGACGCTCATTCATAGATACTTACTACTACTAGGGATGTATTATTAGTAGACTCACATCTGTGTCATAGGTGGCTGGCTGCTTATGTCCGCGATGATCGGTCGCTCCATGCTCCTGTACAGCGGCAGGTCTACCAACCGCGAGATGTATCCTGCAATAGTAGGTTGGCATCACTGATCCATGGAACCATATTTTAATTTGTCAACGAGATACATAAATAATGTTGATTATGCGCTATCCTGAAGCAGCGATATCGAATTTATTTTATCAACAATTAATATTTTAATAATTAAAAGTAAAAAAATATCTCTTTCTTAATTTCTAAGCGAAGGACTTTGTTTTTAATAATATTTTGACTGATTTAGAAGTGAATGAAAAAACGAGTAAAGAAGATTGTATTATGGCTATCATTACATTCACAGCTGTTGTTTTGCATTTACAAAAGACAAGATTTAAATAATATCAACCTATTTCATGTAATACTTAGGTTTAAAAAAAAAAAAAAAATTGACTTACAAATAAAAGCGTACTCATTTTTTTTTTGTAACTATTTACACATTAATTTTAAGGTTTCTTATTGGGGCGTCTATTTTGATAGAAGGGTTAGATGTAAAAATGTGGTTGACCTGTGAAAATAATGACTGCTAGTTTGTTATACTCGTAACGCCATAAAAATGGTATTTATTAATTTGGGCTGATTTATTGGTCCTTTCTACCAATACTATTTGACAAACTAGTATAGCTAAGTTGCACTACGTATCCAAATCAGATTTTATGTGAGATATTTCAAAAGCAATAAACACAAAATGGAGAATCCATCACTTCAAAAATGTTTATATTAGCAATTAATTTTTAATTTTTTTTTTTGTTGATGTTAACATCTTATATTTTGTCTAACCTTTAATATATTTGTACAACTGTGGATTCACAAATACTGTTTTGCTTTTATATAACAGGTAATAATACTAATAGGTAATAATATAACAGGTAATAATAAAACTCGTGTATATAATCTAGTGCCTTCAAAGTTCAGCTTGAAGGATGAGTGTAACCGATATAGCTTCAATTACAAAGCCCCTCAAGTGACCAATGTAATCGGACCAAGATCAATGAAGCATTGAACCACTCGCTGTTCATCGAGTAAGGGTTTGTTTATTTAATTGTATCATTGTTGTTAACCACAATTTAGGGAGACCATTTGATACAAGTTACAAAAGCTTGATACTCAATTTAATACTTGAAAAACTTCATCGGCTCCCGTATCCACGCTGAATACTTTTTTTCCATCAGTCCTCAAAAGACACAATTTTTTCCTTGGCCTTCCCTTTCCAATATATAATAGTAAATGAGAAAAGCAAAAACAGATGGGTTTATAGAATTGAATAAAGGACTGGCCAATGTAAACAATGATCAAGATCATATTTACAAAAATGTCGAATAAAGATTTAACATGTTATTTTAAAACCAACAATGTTCTCAGGACCTACTAAAGAACACAATAACTTAACCTGTCTTATGATAGCCATATGACTGCTAGACTAAGGCTTCTAGGTTGTGATGTATGAGGCAGTTGATCCGGACTTTTCAATGATCCGATCTTCCATGGGTCATTCACTGCAATGAACGGACCACTCATTAGCACGCATGGTAATCATCGATAACATTGATTGATTACCATGCATGGTAATGATTTTGAAGAGAGCTTAGTTACAAATTTGTTTTGTTCTAAAAATGAAAATGGACAAAAAAAAAGGGTTTTTTACACCCATATTGAGTGGTGGATAAATGATCTGCTCATTGAATGGAATGACCCATGTACGACCAGAAATTACTATCTGAAACGGTAGGTTACTCGTTACCATGACCATGAAAGTGCTGCCTTGATCAGAAGTTAATCGGTTTTATAAAATTACACGCACTGTACAAAATGTAGCATGGAAATAGGGAGTTACCTAAATGTCTCCTCCACCATTTAGCCACAATGAATGTAATGAACGTGTTGTAGCTGTTCTTGGTGAGATTTTGGTCTGTGTAACTTCCATCGTTTCATCAATACAAAGATCGCTCCGTATAGACGAGCCGGGTCACCCAGAGAGAAACAATCGTTCATTTTATTGAACGATCGTGGAACAAAGTCGGGAAATTATTCTTTTTATGTTATTATTACTGAGAATAAATATTGCTACCGTTGTATTTTGGATAGAACTGTTCCACTCATGCCCTAGTTCGAAAGTAGATCGAAATTGTTTATTTACAAAATTATCGAGAAAAAAAAATCCTAAATTGCTTACAATTTTAGTAATTTTGTTTTCATTGTATCCTTGTTTTTATTTTGTAATATTCTACTAGTTTGTATAATGTTGTAATACATAAAAAAATAGCTTTACAATTGCTGTTTAGGAAAGTTATGTCATGCATTACATCTATACTGATAAAAATATTCCCAAAACCATGATTCACTGAATTTTTTCCCGTAAATTAGCTAAATTATGTTTGAAATTTTCAGGAATTTTTATAATAATTGCAGATTTTCATCCAATTTCACTTGACTGGCAATTTTGTCAGGCTGTTTGAAGGGAATGATTACGTAATGGAATAGTCAATCGTCTATCGATGAAATAGACAATTGTTTCTGTTTAAGTGAAACATCTAAACAAACGGCTCATTGAGTGGTGGACGATATTACAGAGGAATACTGCTCATTTGTTCTCCTTTAAACGTTTAAGCACTAAATAGTGCTCCTTATGTAGCATAGAATTTTCCAAAACATAACCTAAATTTTGAACATTTACAATTATTTATTTACAAATACTTGAATGTGGTCAATGTAAACTCACAGCTACTCACTCCTTTCTGGTTTGCTATGTTCATCGACGGAGTGTTTTGCCATTATCCTAGACTTCCCTTCCTTTGCCGATATCTCTTGCAGACCGGATCACATGTTCAGGTTTTTTAGTTAATCGAACATATGGTAACACTTGTCTATGACTTTTTTGCGGTTATTTATCATCTATAGTAATTATTACAGGCAAATTATAATGTAAAAACTATTACAATAAATTATAATATAAGATAACCCGGATAATGCCAATAGTTTGACACATCGGCCACTGAATCAGTCAACAACAGCGTGAACTGAATCGTTTATTTCAGTGATCCGTTCGTTCGTCGTAGCACTTTAATTCTTGACAGAACGGTGATCAATGATTCATTAAATAAATTACATGAGTGCATTGCCCCTCAAAAAAAAGTGGCGCAATTCAAATTAAAAAAAAAACAACTGAAATATCTCCTTCCAGATAGAATTGTTAAATAAATATTTTGTGTAATATTAAATATTTTCAGTGATAAAGGACTATGAAATATGAAGTAGAAAAGTAATAAATATTTAACTATAAATTTGTTGAATAAATTTTTATTTTGACTACTTGTGTAACTGATCTCTAAAAATTTAGCAAAAGTTTTTTTTTTAATTTTGATTTTAAAAACGGTTTTGACGATCTGGCGAGTAGCCCGTGTTGCTTTAGTTGAAGCCAAAGATATGCAGCTCGTGCATTGGGTTTACCTGAAACTACTTGTTCGGAGAGCAATCACACCTTACCGTGGGAGATGTTTGTGCAAGGTCGGCCGCGAGCGACAGAATCAAGAGATGACCGGTTTATTGGTATATTATTTATTATAAATATTTGTATTTATTGGTATGCACACATAGGTTTTCAACTGCTACTGAGACTCCTCAACGTCTTCATATTCTGGAAGTAGCAATATGTGCAGACACTGTTATAAGAAGACTTGCTGAAGTGAATTTAAACGCTCAGAGACCAGCATCGGGGCCATTGTTGACCAGACAACATCGTAGAGATCGTTTGGAATTGGCTCAGGAACTGTGGGAATTTGTGGACTGAAAAACAAATGGAGCAACGTGCTGTTTTCTGTGCTGTTTTTAAAAATATTTATTGGTGTATTACTTCATATTTATACTCCCTTATCACTGAAGACGTTTAATATTATGAAAAATGAATTTAAAGCCGAAATAATTGCATTAGGAAGCAAAAAATTCAATGTTTTTAAGTGCGCCACTTTTTTTTGTGGGACAGTGTGTTTACGTAGTACTTTTTATTATTCTTTACTGTTTTTGAACTGCATATGTAAGTTACAATAAAATTTATTAAAAAGGAATTTAAACATAAAGTGTTTAGACATGAGAATTTTCATGGAAGTTACATATTATATTTGGAAAACATGGTGAACTAATCAATTAATTAGTTAATATTTAAAAAATGCCTTTAATTTATATTTTTTATCAAATTATTAATAGGTTTTGTATTTCACTATTACTATAATTAATAATTTAATTAGTAGTTAAGAATACATTTTTTCACGATATTAATGGCTACCATATTGATTAGAGCATCAAATTAAAGATTTGATTAATATTAAGTATTATGTATATGCTGAGCACTCATTAAGTGGACTCAAAACTTTTTATAGTCCCAGTTTTATATAATTAGAAGGATATTTTGCGTTAAGATTTTATTGAATTCAAAGCTCAATTGTAAATCAATGATTTGTAATTAAAAAATAAATATTTAGTAGGGAATCAAATTAAACATACAAACGTCTTAATTAATTGTTTGTATTACGTGTTTGGCCTTTACAGGACGATTATAACAATAAATCATTAGAGCTGAAGGTAAATGTTTTAGCAACCTTTGAATGATTGTTAAATTTTATTATTTAGAAAAAAAGTAGAGTTTAGTCTATAGTATAAATACAAATATGCAGACACGAAGGGCAGATACCGGCGCCGTGTACTGCAATGCACAGCTGCGAGGCGGGACCGGCTCCTCGTCTCTGTAGCTCCTTCTGTCTCCTGCTCTCCTGATACCCACCTCTCCTTTTACTATATATTTAAATCATTTTAAATTTATTTTAAATAAATTTTTAATTAGTTCGGCCATCTCCGGGTGTGTTCGGAACTTCTCGCTATACCTCGGCTCTCCCACGTTCCAGCAGAATCCTTTTTTTGTACGTTTCCCTTCTATGACGCTCTTTATATTTTCCTTGTTGTATCATTCATTTATTATGTATTTTTTTTTTATATATATTCTTTGGCTTGTGTTGCCAATAAATCGTTTTGATGCAATCAATAATGATTTGTCAAGAGCACACAGCATATTTCTAAGTATAAAATGCTACTAATTAATTAAAAGGAAATTAGTAAGTAGTTAATAATTAAATTGCTAAATCGAGTAGAACAGTTTCTTGGGAGATCGGGTTGGGTTCACGAAAGAGATTTTTATCAAATTTATTAATGGACGGGTCTTCTAATAACATTTACATATATTTTTAAAAAAATCAAAAAGTTATTTGAAACATTTTAAGTAACATATAAAATTAAATCCCTCGTAAGAATAGTTATTTTCAGCTTTATAGCACAAATAGTTAAGGAGCTATATAATAAACTTTTTAATGTTTCAATAAATGTAAAAAAATATTCGATTTTTTGTTTTTTTTAAAATAGCTCAAAAACTAATAATGGGGAAAATCTGAAACTGATAGTACATATGTACAAAAAATCATTGATTTCTGAGACTTTCAGACCGCAGGTTGATTTGACAAGGAATGACCCAGTATATTTTTCACGGTACTATTATGTCAACGAGCAATGTCTCATTCTAGGACTTGAATGCAGAGACGTACACAGTATGTTGAGTTCTTGTTCATAAATAAATGTTATTAAAATCTTACAACTGAGTATCATTGAAACCGTAGCCGATACTCAAAAAATGGTTTCAACTCATTTATCTTACGACTAACGACTTATGTGACAGTGTACTGTAATAGCCAATTCATGTGTTATTCACATGCCCAAATGAAAACCTAGAGAAGAATTTTAATGTATGTTTTGAATTTTTTTTACCTGAAATATATTGCCACGAAAATTCGTCATCATCACAATAAATATTACAGACGAATGGCGATGGGTAAGCGCGACTTCTCGAATGTTAAGTTTTTTGTTTTAGGTTTTTTTTTAGAATTGGATTGGAAAAGAACATTAGGTTTATTGCTAGACTAACTCACTATCACCAAATGCAATGAATTTATTTCTTAATGAATTACTTAATGAAAATATTAACTCTTATCGTTGTAAGCAAGACATCTCATTATTTATTATTAACGACAACTTTATTGTGATAAAATTACAATCTGCCGTGATTGTAACCTCCACAAAGACCTCCACATGGTTGTCACCTCCCTTGCGTGCGAAAGAGGAAGCGGAGTCTTGGAAGGTCCCCACGCTCCTCCGTCAGCCGCGTCATGAGAGCCAGTGGAGGCTGACCAAGAGCGCGAGAGCCACAGACGCCCAGAACATTATTGGAGAAACTGGCCAACTGCCAGCTTTGGACAACTGTAAAGACTACTTCGAAGGACATCCTATCTCTCAATAGAAAATAAATTACTAATCTACAAAGTTATACTTAAGCCAATCTGGTACGGAATAGAGCTATGGAGTACAGCAAAAAAGTCAAACATCAAGCGCATCCAATCCTTTCAATGAAAAGTCTTGAGAACAATAGTAAATGCCCCTTATTACGGCAGCAACGAATCCCTTCATAATGATCTTAATGTACCCTACATCCTTGAACTCATCCCTTCCAAGTTCATAAAATTCCATAGTTACCTATCCAACCACCCTGATCTCTTGTCACAGTCATTGCACTGCACCATTCATTCCTATCATCCTCCTCGGAGACTAAAACGGCATATAAACTAAAAAAAAAAAGAGGCTAACATCGGTTATGCATAAAGTCCTCATTGAAATACCAATAAATTATAATTTATGAAAAAATATTCTTAAAACCATAAGATTTAAAAAAATGTAAAATAGTAAAACATTTCTTCATAATATATTACGCCTTAAGCCCGTATGTCTAGATAATTTATCTATGTTAGGGTTATTGCTTTTTAAATATCGATAATATAATCAGCTTTGGTATGTTTGACTATGCTTTAGCTTGGGGCTACGTAACTTATATGGGCTTTGCTAACAAATTATAAATTAGTTGTTTAGTCTGGGTATTGAACTTATGACCTTATATACTTGGTATTTTTAAGAGCATGTCAACCACAAGGGTCATCAAGGGCCACTGATCCACGCGACAATTAAGGTTTGAACTCTATGTACAAAAATATTGTTATTAATATAAACTCTCGCGCTCTTGGTCAGCCTCCACTGGCTCGTATCCGGTGGCGCGGCTGACGGAGGAGCGTGGGGGACTTCCCAAGACTCCGCTTCCTCCTTCCTACGCGAGGGAGGTGACAAACATGTGGATTTGGGATGTCTCTAGGCTGTTTGTAAATACTGTATGAATGAGCGAGTGAATGAAAATTGTAAATATGGTAGGAATTAAAACATTTATTACAATTACTTATTGCCTAATAAAAGGCAGATTGCAATTTTATCTTAATAAAAATTGTTGTATAAAAAAAAAATTAATATAAATGATCTTTTATTTTTTTGATGTTTTATCTCTTTAATTACTAACTAACCCAGCTCAGAAAGAGTGTGTTATATACAGGCAGGAGCGAGAATTGAACCCGCGTCCTATTTCCATACGCTGCTGTCTACAAATAGCAATCGATTAGAAGAAGATACAAATTAAGCCGTAAGCCGCTTAGGCCCCCTAAGCTAATTTCCTCTCCTGTAATTCCATGACCGCAAGGCAACAGCTCCCTCTATATATAGACAACAGCAGGCTAAGAATAGAAGCGGCCCAAGACTGCGGCTGTAATGACAGGGTGCCTCAGGAGTACGTGGGCAGCTGGTCCGTGGAACCATCGGTCACCCCGGATCCAATGTGTAATAAGCATAGGCCCGGGCTGCTATGAGGCTGTTATTATAGTTATCTCTGTGCTTAGTTCAATAGCTAATGGATTATAGGTTAAGAGAGAGAGAGAGAGAGAGAGAGAGAGAGAGAGAGAGAGAGAGAGAGAGAGAGGTAGAGAGAGAGAGAGAGAGAGAGAGAGAGAGAGAGAGAGAGGTAGAGAGAGAGAGAGAGAGAGAGAGAGAGAGAGAGGAGAGAGATAGAGAGAGAGAGAGAGAGAGAGAGGAAGAGAGAGAGAGGTAGAGAGAGAGAGAGAGAGAGAGAGCGAGAGAGGAGAGAGAGGAGAGAGAGAAGAGAGAGAGAGAGAGAGAGATGAGAGAGGGGGGTAGAGGTAGAGAGAGAGAGAGAGAGTAGAGAGAGAGAGAGAGAGAGAGAGAGAGAGAGAGAGAGAGAGAGAGAGAGAGAGAGAGAGTAAGAGAGACAGAGTCCAGGAAGCAACACTTTTGGTGAATATTTTGAGGAACTGTCACGTTTCCCAAGTATAGTATTAATAATAATAAATTGATTAAATTTAATTTATATATTTTGTCTCCAGAACCTAAGAAGCGAAAATACCTGAAGAATTAAGGCAAATCTAAAGATTGCAGAGTTGTGGGATTTTCCTGATGACAAGACGGAATCCGTCCGTATGTTAAAGCTGCCGAAGAAAATACTTGACAGGGTCCCGGAAGCAACACTTTTGAAAACTAACCCTTGACTTATAGCACTACTAGGTGAATATTTCGAGGAATTGTCACGTTTCCCAAGTATAATATTAATAATAATAAATTTATTAAATTTAATTTATATATTTTGTCTCCAGAACCTAAGAAGCGAAAATACCTGAAGAATTAAGGCAAATCTAAAGATTGGAGAGTTGTGGGATTTTCCTGATGACAAGACGGAATCCGTCCGTATGTTAAAGCTGCCGAAGAAAATACTTGACAGGGTCCCGGAAGCAACACTTTTGAAAACTAACCCTTGACTTATAGCACTACTAGGTGAATATTTCGAGGAACTGTCACGTTTCCCAAGTATAATATTAATAATAATAAATTTATTAAATTTAATTTATATATTTTGTCTCCAGAACCTAAGAAGCGAAAATACCTGAAGAATTAAGGCAAATCTAAAGATTGGAGAGTTGTGGGATTTTCCTGATGACAAGACGGAATCCGTCCGTATGTTAAAGCTGCCGAAGAAAATACTTGACAGGGTCCCGGAAGCAACACTTTTGAAAACTAACCCTTGACTTATAGCACTACTAGGTGAATATTTCGAGGAACTGTCACGTTTCCCAAGTATAATATTAATAATAATAAATTTATTAAATTTAATTTATATATTTTGTCTCCAGAACCTAAGAAGCGAAAATACCTGAAGAATTAAGGCAAATCTAAAGATTGGAGAGTTGTGGGATTTTCCTGATGACAAGACGGAATCCGTCCGTATGTTAAAGCTGCCGAAGAAAATACTTGACAGGGTCCCGGAAGCAACACTTTTGAAAACTAACCCTTGAGTATGAAATTCCCAAGTATAATATTAAAGATAATAAATTGATTAAATTTAATTTATATATTTTGTATCCAGCACCTAAAAATGGAAAAGTTTTAAAATTAAGTATTTTTGTGTTTTTTTTAATTGCTTCAACGGGAGTGACGGGTCGGTGTCGTTTCTAAATTATTATTATTATTTGTAAAATATTTGAATATTTTAACTCGTGATATCTAGGATCACAGTTAAGAGCTCATGCCAGCATATCTTTCTTAACATCTAATTATCCTCAGTTAAATATTTAATGTTTTTCTGGCACATTTGTATATGTACATTTTTTTAAAATTATCAAGTAATTGGTAATAATTATAAGAATTTTTCCCCTTCTTTAAAGTACTTCAAAGTGGGCTTGTGAGAATGTTAAGCAGTTGACACTCTGAAGCACAGCGATGTAAGCTTAAGTCACGGTCTAGTGAACTTAGTCTCGCTAGACTGGTTGCGAAGGAGGGCTTTAAGTTCCTGCTTGCAAGATGAATTCGCTTGATGCTTTGCATATCACAGGCAGAAAGGTCTAAAAGTAAATATTGTTAAAATTATTAATGTTCCTTCCCTGTCCGTATGTTTATAAAGAAAATATCATTACCATCCATCCAATATCAAGCACAGCCCATTCATGTTTACCTACTATTTAGCTATTAAACATTTTTGTAAATTTAAACAATGGTTTGTATGTCTGTCTTCCTTTACATGTATGCATAAATTCAAAGTAATAACCTAATTTATTAATATGATAGTTGGTGAAGTAAACAAGCAAATATATAAATGAAAATGCTCAAATAATCACGGTACATTACAGCTGTCACATTTTTGAATATTCTATATAATAATAGTCCACAAAAACTAAAAATTTAATGTCTTATAAAATGTGATATGAAAATATTCATTTTTGAATTGCACTTAATTGATTAATTATTGTTCATTTATTAATTCACAAGCTTGCTCTAATTTTTATCATCTTTCATCATTCAAAATATTGCGAAAACACTTTTGATGAGTGTAGTCAACTATTCACAAATTGTATATTATTAATAAAGAAGTAGGGATTATTAATTTGATGGACTATTGATAAAGAAATGTTAATTTTTCTGCCGGTTTTATTTTAGAATCATTGTAGAATCAAATGGAACTGCAAAATATCAAACCCTTAAAAAAAAAAATGGTTGAGTTAAAGCTCGAATAAGACATAAAGTACAAAATGGTTGAGTTAAAGTTCGAATAAGACATAAAGTACAAAATGGGTGAGTTAAAGTTTGAATAAGACATAAAGTACAAAATGGTTAAGTTAAAGTTCGAATAAGACATAAAGTACAAAAAAAGTTGTAAATAAGATGTTCATGGTAGTTATGGTTTGAACAAACGATATTGAGATGCATTTAATTTCATACCCTACTTAAAATTATAGAAACTTTTGTTTATCTTCCTCACAGAGTAATGTTTGGTGGCTTTAACATTGGTGTCTTAAAGGTATCTATCGAGACCTGTAATTTCATGTCTCCAGCTTGAGCAGCTCAACTCAAATCCTTCCGGAGTCGTAGTGACCAGTCAAGTAAGTCTTGTTACTAACAAATCCTCGTATGTGAGGATTCGGGTACCCATGTACTTTTTGATGATATTGTCTGTACATATTCATCATGTAGTTATGTACATAAAGATATTTCTGAGCCACATGCGCCCAAGTGTTGAAGTGGCTTTTATTGAAATATTTCTATAGACAGTAGGTTTCATTTTTTGTTGCCCCATAAACATGTGCTTCGTGTATTATATTTTTACGTATAACACTACAATCAATTAACATGTAAAAATAATAAAAGACCAATTATATTTATTATATAAAGTCAGAATGACTCCACCTCTTTCTACCATCCGGTCCTGTTGAAGTAAACTCCTCTATTTCTTCTTCTGCAATTTGAAATCCACAATTATGTGACACATCACGTTTGACTGAATTTTTTTTCTTTCTTTCTTTCTTTGTTCCTTTTTATTTTGCTTGGGAACCTTCACAGGTGACAGATTGCATTGTAGGCGAAATGTTTGCACAAATCCCAAACTGGCTGGCCTGTTAGTTTAGGACCTGAGTGAGGTTTCTTTGAATGTGGTCATAGTACCTCGAATATGGCCAGAGTACCCGCCGGCGGGTGGGTATGGGTTGTGGGCGGTTCTGAACGTGCCTTATCACCCCACAATGGGATATGTTTATCTTTGAGGGTAGCATCCGTTCTGTTGTGATACCAACCCTCCTTTCAGTCAAGGGGTGGTTTCTGTCACACGTCTGTCACACAACTTCCCTTCTACGAAACAATAATCGACTCCTAGAAATTCTATCTATTGAAAAGTAAATGATAATAAAAAACTGATGATAATGCTTTGCTTTAATGTGCGATAGATAAGACTTATCGTTAGACAGATACGTTGCTGACTTACGACTGTGCTTCTTTGGTTTGTCAAACATTGAGGGGCATTTGTTTTAAAAGTAATCTATAAACATAATAAGTAAAAATATGCCAAATTTTCACGAAAAGCATTGTATTGGTTTATTTTCAATTATACTTACACGTGTTTGCCATGATTATTTTCAGAATTGATTGTCATCATTTTAATGTAGTACTGTTAAAATTGCGAACTAAAAATATCAGCAAAATAGTTGTATTAATTACATTTCTTTCGGTTTATAAATAGAGAGGGCTCTGGCTTTTATCTAGTATTTATACATCTATTGTAACCACCTAGCACATAAACCTCAAAAATAAAAAAAAATATTTAGAAGCTGATGTGAAAAGATTTTAGTCAGTAAAATTTAATAAATAATATATTATTTAAAGTAAAAAATAATTCTTGGTTCAACTAGTTAAATTAAGAAAATAGTAAATATGAATCTCGTAGAAACAGACATCCAAAAACCTCAATTTTACCAAATGGCAACGACAATCATTAATTTAATACCTTAAAAATAACTCTCACTGCAAATACAATCCATTAATATAACGACGATAATTACATTTTAAAACATAGCAGCTTCAACAAGATGATATGGGGGCAATGTCACAGTACAGTATTTAATGTGAGCTAGATTATATATGAGTATAAATGAATGTTGGATAATTACCAACGTTATAATGGACTAATTAATTGCATATTTCTGTTCGGATAATTAATTACAGAGATTAATTAACCTTATGAAGCGAACCAAAGTATTTCAAAGTGATTACACACAGCACGGCATAAAATTAACAATTATATGTTATCTAATTATTGCTGTCAGAGAGTGGGTCTTAATAGAGAGAGGCTTTCTATTGCATATTTTCATTTGAGTCGAACACTCGCTAGTACGACACGTTCAGTGATCCGGCACTTTTCTAAAACCCTAAGCAGCAGGCGCATAAAGCTGTCATCAACATCTTCCATTAGCGGATTTTTTCTTCATTACGATTATCAATCATCAATTATTAGAGATAAATTCGCTTGGATATGATCTTGGAAAAGAAGTGATGATGGTCGGGATGGTAGATGACCATTTTGTCATGTCATCCTTCGTTTGATGAAACTTACAGATGATGTTACACTCAAATCAATGTGTAACTAGTTCTATTTTACAGACAAACTCAAAGGGGAAAATGTGTGGTTAGTTACAGAGCATCTACATTCTGACAAGTACGATTGTATGTAAGTACATATGAATGGTATGTAAGTACATATGAATGGTATGTAAGTACATATGAATGGTATGTATTTATTTCCAATGATACTCAACGGATTCAGTACAATACGCAAAAGTTATAGAATTTGTTTAAAGGATGATATGATCCAGATATCTGATAAAATTGTGGTTATATCCTTCGCTGATATCTGATTTTATGTGGGATTTGTAATGTATACATTTCATGGCCACGAAAGTTGTTTATTGATATTTATGCGTGTAAATCGGTGCACTATCGCCTCTTTGGATAAGCTAATTATTTGCTGGACAAAATACAATAAGAAGATGCTTGAAAGTGTACTGTAACAGTGACAAACCTACATGTCTGACATGAAGGCAAGGGACATCCGGTAATTACTCCCCAATATTGGTGAAGGTAAATTTACTGATACCTTCTAGTTATTAATTTAGAAGGTCTCTATTACAATATCTCTTCAGTCGTTGCTGAATGTTACAACGTCAATTCCGCGGTGTTTGTTAGAAACAAATAATATATAATGTTCTGACTAATGTAAGGCACTCTGAGGTTAGTACGAAAGGTGTGATTTCGGAACGTAAAATGGTGCACCTGTGATAAGTCATTTTTTGAAAAATCTGTTTAGTCTTTAATTTAGTATTCTTATCGTGTCAGTACATTTGAGCTCCACATGTCCGAATTGGTTTCAGTAGTCAACAGTATCTGAGATAATTTTGATCAATGGCCATCAGTTTGTGTCAAAGATTGGCTGTCAAAACTTACGGGAGTCCTGAGAACAATAGTTAATGCCCCTTATTACGCCAGCAACAAAACCCTTCATAACGACCTTAATATACCCTACATTCTAGAACTCATCCCTTCCAAGTTTATGGAATTCCACAGTAGCCTTTCCAACCACCC
This sequence comes from Acanthosoma haemorrhoidale, assembly GCA_930367205.1. NCBI lineage: Eukaryota > Metazoa > Arthropoda > Insecta > Hemiptera > Acanthosomatidae > Acanthosoma > Acanthosoma haemorrhoidale. Next base: position 17,025,624 of record OV884013.1, on the reverse strand, counting down.
TAATCCTGTAGCACAGACATTGCACTGCGCCACTCATCCCTATAATCCTCCTCGGAGACTGAAACGGCAGTACCCTCGTGACCTGCTATAATTGCGTGACAGTGGGAGTCCTGGCAATGGCCAGTTTCTCCAATCATGTCTTAAATGTCTGTGGCTCTCGCGCTCTTGGTCAGCCTCCACTGGCTAGTATCCGGTGACGCGGCTGACGGAGGAGCGTGGGGGACTTCCCAAGACTCCGCTTTCTCTTCGCATGTGGACTTGGGAGGCCTCTGGGCTGTCTGTAAATATTGTATGAATGAGCGAGTGAATGATGAATTGTAAATATGGTATGAATGAGAGCATTTATCTTAATTACTTATTGCCCAATAAGGCAGATTGTAATTTTAGCACAATAAAGGATTTTATAATAAAAAAAAAAAAAAAAAAACTTATGGGAGGACATAGACAACGTCGAAGGGTGAAGATCATGTGTAAGGATTTGGCAGTATTGATTAATACATAATAATACATGGATAAGCGTATGTGTGACATGGACCAATTGGCAATTCAGTTTCCAAAAGCGTAATATTCGGAATTAGAGATGGTTTTCCGGATCTAAAAGAAGAGATTGGCAGAGATTATGTCCACGGGCTAAACAGAGCGTATGTAATTGCACCAGAAGCTAAATGTGGGGGGGCAACGACACCGCCACCAAGAAAAAAATAGAATAGAATTTATAATTTGCCAACAGTGCAAGCACCCGGTACGGGTCCAAATGAAATTTGGCAACTACCGGTTTTTTTTTTGGTTTTTTTCCTATTCTTTATTTACTTATACACGGGTTTCGAAAATAAAAATGACTACCAGCTGTGTCCGAAACGAAAATAAGCCAAGTCATTTCCGCATTAATGGAGAGCTATGTAAAGATTATTCCCCAACCATGAAGCTACATATAATACGAAGGTTTAGTGAATGGTCCATTGTCAGTTCAGAGACCCTTGTTTTGTCCGTCTGTCTGGCGCAGTCTTAACGATTCCCTTGGTCGAGCAAGAAATTTAAATTTCAAGAAGGTCCGATTCAATATAAGGAATACATGAAAATCAATTAAAATTCCATGCAGAGTAAATGCCATTATATCAGGTCGAGAGTCACTTCCGACGGAGCTAAGTAGAATCTATTGTTCGTATCTACCCACTGAGTTACCATGACAACAAGTGTTTGTTTTCACTATATAGACGAGTCTTTTGTCAACTGTTTTGTGTGATACACGTTATGTTAAACTGTTTTTTTTAACCTCTGAAATGGAGAGTCAAAAAGTACATATTCGTCATGTAAAATGCTTTGGGAATTTAAACAAGGCAACAGTGCTAGGGCGAAAGCTGAAAAAATATGCAGTGTATATGGCGAAGGACTAATAACTGATCGGGCAGTTAGAAATTGGTTTATAAAATTCTGTTCTGGAGATACGACCTTTAAAGACGAACCGAGGGCGTGACGTCCTTCCGACTTTGACGACAATCTTTTAAAGGCAATATTGTAGCAAAATCCACGTAAATCAACAAGAGGTATAGCAGAAAGGTTGAATACATCGCAATCAACTGTCAGAAAGATGGGAGAAGGTTATAGATAATAGTGGTGAATACATAATAAATTAATATTATTTTGTTATATAATGAGAGCAAAATAAATGTCTGATAAAAAAAACGGAAGTTACTTATGACTAGACCTAAATATAACCAAAAAAATCTTGAACTCCTGCATACACAATGTATAATGTGAACCTCGTAACGTAGACACATCAGTCGAATTTCTACAATTTCAATGTAATTTTCTCAAGTTTTTCAAGATTGTTCGGTTTGCCATCAAGGTTTTAACTAGAAACCCACCAAAAAATATATATATTCAGGTATTTTTTTCGTTGTTGTTATTGTTATAAAATACAAGAGTAACCACTAAAAAAAGCCTGGTTAAAAAAAAGAACCTTGGTTGACCGTACTGGTAAAGTCTCCGTTTTCGCGGTCAATCTGGGACGAGTATTGTTCCAGACTGGATTGCCACCGCAGACATCCTTGGGTCGATAAGTGCAGTCACGAAGCACGGAAGTCCAGGCCGTCATAGCCGATAATGGCCAGTTCGTACTTGATATTTCCCCATTATAACTCAAATGGAAAAAAGGGACAGATGACTGTTTTACAGATTTTACGGGGAAATGTGGGACAATCGTATTATCAATTTAGAAATATCGACAGGATAATCAAAATAGTACTGACCAAATTGAAGAGCTATATTGAAAAAAAGCCTAGAAACCCTAAAATTCATTCTCCAGTACGAGGGGAAGAGTTGGAAGATATTGACAATAATACTGAGTGAGTGTGTCCAATCAATATTTTTCCAATTTTTTTTTCACATACGTTAACTTAACAAGCTTTTGTATGTCAGTCATTATTTATTGCCTATTAAGTAAAGGCAGATTGTAATTTCATCATAATAAAGTTGTTATAGAATAAAAAAAAAAAAATGTCTGTCAGTCAAAATTAAAATTTATTTTGTGGCATATTTATTCAATTGTTAAATATTGGTATTTCAAGTAATTTAAATGTATTAATTATCAAAAAATCTTTGTAAATTCTATATTTAAAGTATTTCACTAAAATCTTTGTGAATTCAACATTTAGATATTTTAAGTAGTTGAAATATTTTATTCAATTGATATATTTTTGAACATTGGTATTTCAAGTAATTTAAATATTTCATTTTATTTTTATATTTTTGAACATTGGTATTTCAAGTTTTTAAATATTTTATTTAATTGTTATAATTTTGAACATTGGTATTTCAAGTTTTTAAATATTTTATTTAATTGTTATAATTTTGAACATTGGTATTTCATGTAATTTAAATGTATTAACTATCAAAAACCTTTGTGAATTCAATGTTTAAAGTATTTCACTAAATCTTTGTGAATTCAGTATTTAGGTATCTCAAGTAATTTAAATATTTTATGTAATTGTTATATTTTTAAATATTGGTATTTCAAGTAATTAAGATGTCTTAATACAGGTCTGGAAGACGTTCTTACTGATTGTTAAAGTTGGTCTTAAGGCAGAAATGTTTCTTCCATAAGTTACACAACGCAAACTCAAGGCCGATATTCCTTCAACTTGAATAGAACTTATGTTCTAATTTATTAATCAATATGTCCCACCTATTTTCTGTAACAAATGAAATGTTTCTGCACTCATATCGAAGTAATTGGGATTAAGGCGCTTCATGCACGTACTTATCACGGGCCAGTGTTTTGCACTTCTAGTTTTTTTTTTTATTATTTTAAGTTATAGTGTACCAAGATTGTACATTGCCATTCTTCCATTAACTACTTGACACTTAATTATATCTAACTCATTACTAGATTTTGCTTAGTTTCAACTTCTAGCTGATAAATTACACAATCGTCCTCCACAGATGTAATTTTAACGGTAACTCTGAACTTAGTTTAAGAACAAATTCTAGTGGAAATACCTAAAATATCGACTTTACAATACTAACAAGTGGATTTGTTCCTATGTGGTTTTAATTAAGAGGACATAAGGACTTGAAAGGGTATTGAGATATTTCTATGGATTATTGGGTTTCTACAGTTAGGTAATAAAACAACTTTATTATGATAAAATTACAATCTGCCGTATTGGGCAAAACGTAATTGTGATAAATGATCTCATTCATACAATATTTACAATTTTCATTCACTCCCTCATTCATACAGTATTTACAAACAGCCCAGAGACCTCCCAAGTCCACATGGTTGTCACCTCCCTCGCGTACGAAAGAGGAAGCGGAGTCTTGGGAAGTCCCCCACGCTCCTCCGTCAGCCGCGTCACCGGATATGGAATGATCAAACTGTATACAATAAATGCTTAATATCCTATCTTATGATTTTATAGAAATCACTGATAGTTCTCTATTGTAGCTTTGAATGGCTTATTCAAACATCCACTTAATTTCCCAGATCCCCTTCTGAGTGTTTTCCACACTATTCATTTTTACCGTTACCATTTCTTTGTATGTATGTATACGGCCGTCCAAAGGGTTTTGTCATATTCCCTTCAGGCATTCACTTTGCTAGCAAGCTCTTAGTTCACTACCATATCCAATTGTACATTTGTAAGTTATACCAAATCAAGTTTTTTTTAAAGAAGTCTTGAGTAGCAGGATTATAATTTACGAAAAAGGTTCACGGTCGGGTACGTTATGAATTCACGTTTTTTTCCAATCCCATTAAAAACAATTTATTTAGGATAGATTCTTAGGCGAATCTATTTACATATTACATTTTATATGTCCTGTACCATCGGTACACTCTATACAAGGTCTGAATCGGTATAGAAGTTATGTAACCAATACAAGTACAATGATACACAATGTACTTGGCTTCATTGGCAAGACTCAACAAGGTGACGGGGCTCACCTTTCTGATCACGGATTCTTGAGTTTAAATCGCACCAGGATTTGTTTTGAGGTTTATGGGCATGTCGGGAGCTACTTGAAAGATGTAGCAAACCCATAAAAATCATTATTTTTTAATATTTCTTAGATATTTATGAATATTCAAAAATTGGTTATGATTTATCCTTGTTGGTAGATCTGCTTTTGGTTAACCTTGATCCTTGCTTCTGTCAGATCTGGCAGGATAGCTCGTGCCTGCCTGGACCTGTCTACCGTTGCCCAACGTGTTGCAACACCTCCCTACAAAGGGCCTCTTCGCCAAAGGACATCTGCTGCCCTAGGCCTGGTTTTTTTCCCTCTCTCCTCGCAACCTTTGTCCCGGACCCTCCTCGCCCTGCTCCTTCCATTGTACCTCCGCCGTCCTTTCTAGGTTATCTCATTCAATGTTACAAAAAGATATCGGCGCTGGAAGGAGGATAGAAGAGAGCTAGGAGATAAAAAATAAAATAGAATTAAGAAAGAGGAACCCCCTCGGGCTGAATAGCACTACCGCCGCACATTCGTCCATTGTCTCGCTGTTTGCTGAGGACGGGATACTTCGGGAAGATGGATTGGCACCATTCGTCACAACTGGCAGGAATTAAAAATGAGGAAAAAAAACAGCGTTTCACAATGTAGAAATCCTTTTCCAAAACACCCTTCCATTATCTTTTCTACATATATATGTATATATATATATATATATCCCTCGTAACTTTCTGATTTTTTTATAGCAGCTCATAAAGGTAATAAATTATAACACAAAAAACGAAAAAAGTTTTTGGCTAAGTTAAAAATACCAGGCAAAAAAATAATTCTTTTCAATTTCTTTTTTTTTTTTTTTTCATTAGCAGAAATGAAGGCTGTAAAGCTAAGTAAACACCATATTATTAAGTGCTGGATATAAAGATGAAGACAATTTATTTCATAAATTGTCTTTTCTTTACTTTTTTGTACCTACCGTGTTATTCGTTTAATAATTTTTGTAGATGTATCATTCCACAAACTAAAGGGTGTCAGAACTAACGCAAGATTTGAATTTTCTGCCATTTGCACAGTAAAGTGCTGGAAACCCTAAAAAAAAAACAATTTGACTGGAGCGTTACACCATAGAACAATGTGTCTTTATTGTTGAACATTATCTGAAAATAATGAAAGTTTGGTGACTGCAGTTCGAAAATTCCTTACAAAATATGGTCGGTATAGTGTTTTGACTTCATCAACTTTGAAGAGATTAATTGAAAAAATTAGGGAGACTGGATCAGTTGGAGACACTAAACACACTGGTCGTCCAAAAACAAGCCGTTCAAATGTCAGGTTCGAAGCTGTGCGTGACAGTGTTGTTGAAAATCCAGGAACGTCAATTCGGAGTCGTAAACACAGTTCTTTGTGGCAAAATTGGATGATATTGATGTGGTCAATATGTGGTTTCAACAAGATGGTGCCACATGCCATACAACCCATGAAACAATTCAAATACTGCATGAGACATTTCCAGATCGTGTACTCTCTCGTTTCGGTGATCAGGATTGCCCCCCTAGATTGTGTGATTGAACACCTTTAGATTTCTTTTTATGGGGTCATTTAAAGCCAATTGTGTATGTCAACAAGCCCACATCCACCCGTGCATTGAAAGAGGAAATTCAACGCTGCATTAACGAAATTCAACCACATTTATGCCAAATGGTCACGGAAAATTTCGACACAAGAGTGCATATGTGCCGGCAAAGTCATGGAGGCCATTTGCCATTTGTGTCATTCCATAAATGACCCTATCCTATTTACTTTATAATTCAATAAAAAAAATAACAACAAAAATACTAAAAACTGTGTTTTCTATTTAAAGCAAATCTTGCATTTGTTCTGGGACATCCTTTATTAGCTGTTTAATAATTAGCAGCCAGAAAAAATGACAGAATCGGGACTTAAAGCCGGGTCCTTACCAATATCAAGTCGTGGACACTACTGTAATTCATATTGCGAAGATCGTCTGCTACCTCAGCCCCAGACTAGATATTGAAGAGGTCCATGGTTCGTTTCTCGATCATCGCAGTTACTTTTATTATTAATAGTTATTATGAATTACAATGGGATTCATATCAGAACTAAAATTGATCATAACTGCTGTTTATTTTTATATATAAATAAATATGTAAAGAAAGTATGCTTTCTTTAATTTGAATTTGCCGCGCTGCTTCTACTGATCACCACTAGATGGAATTATCAGCAAGATTTTAAAAAGTGGGTGGATAGAGAAAGGTTACATTAAGTAACTGAAGTTGTAATTAGAGTAGTGATAATTATAAATTGTAATTGCCGTTTCTTTGTTTACAGATAAGATTGTGTAAATAATATGAATAATTGTTATAATATAAAATACAGTGAATAAAATTGCTTGGTTTGTTTACAGAGAAACTGATTTCAGATTATTTGCCCCACCTTCAATAATTGTCTTACATACATATGTATTTATTTTTTTCTTAACCCCTATTTGAATATTAAAAAAAAAATGAAATATATACAATAATAATACGAATTGAGCTGTGAGCATTTTAAGCAGTTATTATTAAACTAACATACTCTATTTATTGTTTACAAATTAAAAAAAAAATGTGTTCTGAATTATGTTTCCTACAGTCGCTAATATTCATTTATACATTATCATTGCTGTTAATGAAGATAGTTCGCCGCCTTCCTTTCTGGGAGTACATTAATGACACAAAATCCAGAGCATAAATACTGAATTAAAAATGAAAAAGCATTCTAACTATCTGTTTCTTCTTGAGAGCGCAAGAGTAGAGGGCTTACCTTCGAATCCTAAACAAACTCTCCGAAGGCAAGGATGACAAATGACGAGGAATTCCAGCCACAGGCTCAACTATTTCTTGGAAGAATGTGTCTCCACCATAGTGTAAACCTTCCTCCAGCATTCTCTGCATAGCCTGAAATATTGTGTCGTCTCTTTAGGGTACGACGTTATAATATTTATATCACTTCGTGTAGATCGTAGTGTCACTGAGCGTATCCTCCCGGGCTCGACTTTCTAATAGTACTTTCGTCTAGATAACTGTCAGTTAAGACAGTGTCCTTAAAAAAAAAAATTCGATATATCTATTTAAGACTGATCCCACAACAAAAGGGTCAAGATCTTTAAATCGATAACTTAGGTTGACAGGCGGGAATAAGATTTTTTAATACCATTTAATTAATTAATGACACTTAGTCGTGTTTTTTTTAGACAGCGCTATGTATCTCAATATCCAATGGAATCTTCACTTCATGAACATTTTATGACCACTGCTTGAACAGGACTGACAGAGAGTCTAAACCCTCTAATAAAATAAATGTGGCATAAAGTTGGTTCCTATTTAATTAGCAACTGTTTGTTCTCCCTGACTTTTAAGCTTGCCATAACACAAGAAATCTAATATATTTTTTAGAAAATATTAGGTTTCGGAGGCCATCAAAATAAATCACGTATAGATTTTCAGCGTGAAATTTTCAGTCTCCGAGATGGTTCAATAAATGCAATGTGAAGTTTTCGAGCAAAAATACTGAATACTGTTTAAGAACTACATAGTCCATCTAAATATTAACAATGTACTGGATTCAATAACATTTTATTGCTGACGTAATAAGGGGCATTGACTATTGTTCTCAGGACTTTTGATTGAAAGGATTGGATACGCTGATGTTCGACTTTTTTGCTGTCCCCCATAGCTCTATTCCGTATGTCCAGATTGGCTTAAGTATAACTTTGTAGATTAGTAATTTATTTTCTATTGAGAGATGGGATTTTCTTCGAAGGAGTCTGTACAGTTGTCCAAAGCGTCTGTTTAGTTCTTGTATTTTTAGCCTCGTGTGTGGATTCCACGTCAGCATTTATTCGAGATGGAAACCTAAATACCGTATTGTTTTGGATGCAGGAAGAGAAATGGAATTTTAAAAAAAATCCGCTTCCTCTTTCGCATGCGAGGGAGTTGACAACCATGTGGATTTGGGAGGTCTCTGGGCTGTTTGTAAATATTGTATGAATGAACGACACAATTACTTATTGCGCAATAAGGCATATTGTAATTTTAACATAATAAAGTTGTTTTTTAATATAAAAAAAAAACATTTTATGGGCTAAGAATATTTTGTTAGGTTTGAAACCTGATGATCAATTTGTTTACACTACGTCGATGTACTCCTGTGATAAATACTAATTAGTACATTATGTTCATTATATCATTATATTGTATTCATTGTAGAGTAAAATGTTTTTACATATTCCATACATTCAAACACTGTGTTGTTCCAATATTTCTTTGTCCACTTTGTGGGTAAGTACATGATTGAACATGTCCAGCCTTAAACAAGTTCAATATGAGAGTATGAATATTTCTGGGGCAATGATACTCCTTGAAGCTCAAAAAAATAAAATGAAATAAAAGAAGAAAAATTATATATAAAATAAGAACTTATTTATAAAGAATTACAAATAAAAATGAAAAATATACAAATGTATTAACTAACACACATGGATCAACACAAATATGTAAAACATGCATAATATTAATAGTAGAATGTATTTTATGCAATCAAACAGTGAATAAAAAAAAATATTAAAAATGCACTCATAATAGCTCAGCAAAGAAAGCGGTCATCAGGCATTGTCGAATGCTCTACAAATATTCAAGACAGAAAGTACTTTAATTATTCACTTACTGTCACTAAGAAACTCTTGGATAATATTGTCCACTTAGTTTTGTATGCCTATGCGATTTATTTGTACGCACTTGTAGGCCGTGGGGAGAATTTTCTCAGAATTAATGTTGTTTTTTTATATCAGCGTACCCTTTGCATCTGGCTTCAAATATGTTAATACGTTTCCTTATCAAGCCCTAAGCATTTATCCAGAAACCAATAAAAATAAAACCGATCGTCATCATGGGTAATTATTAATTATTAATGAATAGATTTGTGCCTGGCCTCCAGTTTGTTGCTTGCCTACAAAACACATTTTCAATTCTTCAAACCATTGTCTTCAGGTGCTACAAAACGAGGAGGAAGATGCATACAAATTAATCTCCAATTTTGATTTAGAACATTTAAATGAACAAAAGGGTTAAATTACACTGTCTTTTTTTAAAATTTAAAATAGTAAACATATTATAAATTATTAAAGTGGCAATAAATGACTGTGCTTCATAAACAATAAACTATAGGAAGACGCATACTTATTTATTTAACAGTTACAAAACACTCCTCATAACAGACAACATTCGGAAGTGGGTTCTGGTTGACGACCGTAATACTTAAACTAATAAGGGACAGAGATAATTAATTACCTGCTCAGAATGATCCCAGGTACTTGACAGGATACCGTTCACCCTTTTAGTTCCTAACTCTTCTACCTGCCTTATGCCAGCTGCCCTACAGACACATAATTATATGCACTCTTAAAAGCGTAACCTATGGTTTAGAGTCCCTAGGGCAGCTGTTTTTAATCTTTACCTGTTTTTAATCTTTACTTATATATAATTTTATATTAAGCACACGAGTGCCTGATTTCGTATGTAAATGGCCTGGTCTAATTATTTGAGGTGTTCTGAAGAAGCAAGATGTGAAAAGAGTTTTTGACATTTTGAGGACTCAAGTCAGTGAACCATTCCAAAACAAAAGGTCCAATTTTACTTATTGGCTCATGAAGTTTAAAATTAAGGAAGGGTGTGCAATAAAAAATAACTTTGTAGATAGTAATAAATGGTAAAATGGAACGGCAAGACATTCCAGAAAGAATAACAAATAATATCGATCAAAGGAAAAAGAAATCGTTTCTCTTCTCCATATTATAACAGATGGATGGGAGAAGAAAATTAGAAGGATTTATAGAACAATGGAGTGAAAGAGGAGGGATAAATAGAAGAAAGAATATATAGAGATTGAGAGAGTAATAATGAAGTAATGAAAATAATGGTCTCTTTAAAATATAATTTACTTTTATAACATAACTTAAGCCAACAAAAGGTTTTTAGAGGAAAGATAGATTTTTGGGGACGAATATTTCCAGACAAAGGCACGGTTTTATGGCCACTTCTTCCATACTATATGATAATATAGAAGCAATAATATGCACGGAAGGAATGTTAGAGGTTAAAGTAACAAGTCCCGAGACTGTCATTAAATCAGGCTCGATAGATAATAAACCCTTGGGTGGGCCTGCAAGTGTTTGAGGGGGTGTTCGGGTCCCGTCCAAACTTGGTTTGAGGTAGGTGTTCAAAAATATTTTTTACCACAAAGGTGGCCGCAAGTAGGAGTAAGATGGAGGTCTGGGCGAAGGAAGGTGTCATATATATACATGATAGGCATAGATCCCACTTCCTTGGGAGCCAAGCTGAAGATCGATACGACGATCCGACAAGAACATCGACGTAGCTCTTATTACTGAAATAATACTTACGAGTAAACGACCATTTACCGTTCGACAGTACCAGACTTATCGAACTAATCACACAGATGGAAGAGCTCATGCAGGTACCGCTGTCATTGTCCATAACTCCACTTCCCATCAAATAGTTCCTTTGGTAGCACATCATTTCCTTCAATCCACTGCAGTGTCAATCACCACCTTTTTCTTTCCCCCCTTACTCTAGCATCGGTGTATTGTTCAAATTAAAACACTGAGTGTTGTGTCAACTTCTTCACCACGAATAAATAGAAGTTCCCCTCTTCTCGGCCCAGAAAATCTCCACCTATGTATCGATGTTTTAATAATAAAAACCTTCAAAAGGCGTCAGTTAAGAGAGGGGGAAACTAGTACACAAAACAGCTGAAGCCACTATGGGGCGCGGTGGCGCAACCCCCACCTCTGACCTGCCTATATAAGGGCCAGATTTGGGGCTTTTTGTGTATTGGACTTATTAACAACAATCTGAAAGTATTATATGTTATGCACTCCTTAATATGCATCTGCGAATGCAGCACGAGGAGACATCTGTAATTCCAAATTTATTTTTGTCATTGTATATATATTATCAATAAAGAGGTTTTGAAAGGAAAAAAAACGAAAAAAAAAAAACTTTTTGCCAGACTTTCGGAACCCAGCACCTGAAGAACACTGCTCTCTCTCTCTCTCTCTGCACTACTCGAACCATGGCTTTCTTATTCAACTACCACTTTGTCTCTCTTTCCTAATGTTACGGACGACAGTCACCTGGCGCCCTGCAAACTTTACCTAGTAGCGTCTCCCCCAGTGATCCAGTCTGCCTCTGATCCGGACGGTTTTCGCCTACCCTTAGAATGTGGATTCTTTGTCATTCCAAGACCACATAAACTACCCTGTTCCCCTTCGCCTGAATATAGTGCACTGTCGGGGCACACCTTCTAAGATCTTAAGGAGTCAGAACAATACGAATAAAGCTGCACGACGACTAGGCCGCCAGCAAAGGTCAAAAACCCCAGGTCCACCCATTTTCTCTCTTTCTTGACGCTCGCCGGACAGTGGCCGGGTTGTAATGGCCCCAGCCCGCGGCGGGCGTCCTCCCCCCTTAAGGGGACCCGACACTGAGCTTTGTCTATTTGCATTAATATTTTTTTATGAAAGATTCTCCATAATCTGGCACTGAAATTGTATGTAGGACTAATTTAAAGAGACGCAGAGACGTATCGAAGAAGTATTATCCGGAAGGGATCTGTGCTGTCTAGATAAACTAGGGCGCTTACGATTTCTGCATGAACGGTTACGCTACGTCGATACAGGCGTACAATTAATTTTGCCTGAACCGCTACGTGTCGGCTGCGACGCTCCACTTGCTCTAAGATGGCCATTATAGGTGGGCAGTTTAATGCCCACAAGCTGGAAGGAGACACTTTCTCGCTAAGTTGGGAACTAGAGCCATCGCGCAGACGGCTCTTGAATTAACTACACTGCTAACGACTCCGGGCCTATTTCTACTTCGAGTTACGTCATCTCGACTGTCTTCCAACCTCTTTGGCTAATTAACTTGGCACTCAAGCAATTGCTATTACCTCACTGCAAGTACTCATATGTCTTACATCGTCATTAACTATTTATGTACGCTTCCTTCTCTTACTAAGTGTCTTACAAGGCATTTAATATGCACAACACTATTAAAATAATATAATAAATCTGTAAAATATCGTTATCTTATACTTTCATATTACGATTATATTTAATATGCCTTTAAGATTATATAAAAATATATTCATTACAGCGGTCAAGTATTGATCGATTCCCAACTAATCGCCTGATTTATCAAAATACATTGTTTTATTTATATCCTTTGTGTTGTTTTTTTTGCGCTGTCATGGATTATTCATTGTATAAAATATTTTATTCATCGGCTTCATTTCGGCCCCATTTCAGTTCCCATGGTGAGTTTTCTATCTTGTATTATTTTAATGGGTGTGTTTGGGTCCCGACGTTCCAATCCCATTAAAATACAGTGAATGGGCTTTTATTAATATGCTCTTTAACTGTTGTCTTAGTAGCATGCATGAATGTTTTGCTACTATTTTTATTCATTTTTATGAATATGAATTTTTTATTCATTATATAATTTTTATAAAATAACAAAACCGGGCTCTAAATAATGTAGAGATGCTACAGGAAATACGAAAATAATTTGTAAATAAATTCGCCTGAGGATCTATAATTATATATAATTATCTGTAAATTTAAAGGGGCTATGAAAGAAAAAAAAAATTTCTTTGTAGGGCACCTTAATTAAAAGTCTCAACGTCCAGTTTATAATATTTGATTTTTAATACAATACATCATAAAATATTATGAGTGCATTTTTAATATTTTTTTATTCACTGTTTGAATGCATTAAATACATTCTTCTATTAATATTACGCATATGTTTTACATATTTGTGTTGATGAGTATGTGTTAGTTAATACATTTGTATATTTTTCATTTTTATTTGTGTTGATGAGTGTGTGTTAGTTAATAAATTTGTATATTTTTCATTTTTATTTGTGTTGATGAGTGTGTGTTAGTTAATACATTTGTATATTTTTCATTTTTATTTGTAATTGTTTATACATACGTTCTTATTTTATGTATAATTTTTCTTCTTTTATTTCATTTTATTTACACTTATTAAAGTTATATTAAAGTTAGTGGGTACTGATGAAGAATAGCCCACTTTATGAAAAAGAAATGTTTGTTCTTGGACATAGTCCCGCGATAATAACGATTGTTGTTTTTATTATTGTCCGCACGTCCTAATCCTACAAGGGATTTTTCTGTGGAGGATGGGCCTGATTGGGATTCAGTCGGTATTGTGGAAAAAAAAAAATTAGTAGCTACTCGAATGAAAAAGTACCAAATCCTGTCTTTCGAGCTCCATAGGCAGTAAATAAGTTTTGATTAGAAGGGTAATTCAAAATAGAGAGACCTCATTTTTTTGTTTAAACTTAATTTTTGTTTGAAAAGATTTCAACAATATTTTATATTATTATGGTAATGAGATGAGTGAATAATTTTAAAATTATAAATTTATTTTCTTTTTTTTCATTCTTTTTCTGATTGTTTCTGCTAGAGAAAATTAGGAAAAGTCTATGTAAATATTGTACACACGGACATATATTTAAGATTAAAACTTTAAATGTAAGTTATGAAATGTATCTATTTTATTTCTCTTTAACAGCAATTTTCATTTTATTACATCAACACACAGAGAAAATAGTTTGAAAGACTATAAAGCTCGAGGAAGTAAATAAATAGGACTTCATAAATAGGACTTCATCAGTGATGAAGAAAGCAGAATACGGGCCTGTTCCCCTGCGAACAAGAAGTCACTGTTTACTACAAGTTTGGACTTCTCGGCCTATCTCGCCATATCTCGGGCATCGCCGCCCTGCGGTTGACTATCCGAACATCCAGCGTATCGTGACTATAAACTTTTTCGTAATTTTTATACGTTAATTATACTAACAATTATGTATACTAGTTATACTAATATTCAGGCCTGGTTAAATTGATGATCAGTTTTTTTTAAATAAAATGAATGGTTATTTCTTTATTATTTTTGACTTTGTTTAATTACTCTGTTTATTGTTTACACCTTACTGTTGGCAAGTTTGTAACGTTAACCGACTCAATCACATATCCAGCTTCTCACGACCTAACCGGCGCAATTTTCTGGCGTTTGGGGAATTCTTGATTTTTAATAGCCCTAGCGCAAACACCTGTTTTGAAGAGTAAATGTTGCAAGGTAATACTTTGGCCAGTAACTCACCTATTGCCTCACTGCCACCTGCCAACTACGGTTGCAACTTCAGTTAGTTGTACCTGAACCGCAGATTTAATTCAATTTGAGGTTATTTGCCTTCAAATTTCGGAACAAAGTAAAAATTATTTCGTAGTTGGATAACTGGTATTATGGCAATATGGCTACAGTATCCTTCAGGTTGTGCTATGACACATGAGGTGATTAGCCGTCCCTCGAACATGGAGGACGATCCCATTACCTCCTCAGATCCCACAGGATCCAGGAGACAACAATGCTCACCATTCGGCCTTATGGGATCGCTCCGGTGTTCCTTTGTTCACCTTCAAGAGGTCCTTTGTTGCAGAGGTAAGAGAGGATCGTCCTTCGCCAGCTCTCTGGACTCTCCTCCATGGGAAGGTATAAGCAATTAGGACAGAATATGTCCCAGTAGGCGAGCGGCTATTGTGCCACTCACTTTCGATCTTCGTCTGGACGCATTGCATGCATGACAGAGGTGGCAGTGGGGAATTTCCAATGAATAAAAAGATTCTCTTAAGCATGAGAGCGGACTAACTGTATGGTATATTTAATATGGTACTTACTTATTACCACATGGTATATATTTATCGTCCCAAAGCTTCTGACGAAGTCGTCAGGAGACCAGAATGTCCAACCAGAATAGAAGAAGGCTGCTATAATTGTACATAAACCTATAAAGTGTCCTGTGCGAAACCATTGCGATGGCTGAATTTATGGAAATTCGTCCACGCTGTCGACACTGAGGACTAACCAACAAGAAAATTACGTGCATTAAATGTTTTGAATAAAGAGTCTATTGTCAGTAACAGGAGCAATGCTTAAACCTTTTTTTTATTTATTATTTTTTTTTTTTATTTCAAAACCTCAAAAAAATAATACAATGAACAAAATTTTTTATAGAGTTACAAGTTGCTCCTCGTACTGCGATGCACTGATGCATTCGAAGGAGGGCATAATATAAATACATTCAATCTGTAGTATAAAAAGTCATAACCATATCCACAACACTAGGTGATGAGGCTCACCTTCAGCTTGTTACCGACACCAAACACTAAACACTAAAAACAAACAAAAAAAAACTAAAACCTATACCTAGAACCTAAGACTAAAGCGTTCCAGCCGCGACAGTGTCCTGCCATCGATGGGGGGAACGGAGCGGGGGTTATAGTGTTAAACACCGGGTTTGTAAAGTATTGCAGGGAGTCGAAAAATTTGATATGTCTACGTTGGATGAATTAATCCACCTTAGGCAGCTCAAAGATCTCGTGAAGCTCACTGCTGCTCCGCTGCTCGAATGAAGTACCTCTGACCACTTTCATCAGTATATCCTTTTGGAATTGTTGGAGTCGACGAGCTGTCGTATACGTCAGATAACGAAAAAGCGGTGCACCATACAGCAGTGTAGGCCTAAGTATGCTCTTGTAGATCAGTAGCTTCAGACGCAGTGATAGATTGGGGGAGGCTAATAAATGCGTGAGCCGGTAAGACTTCGCGCGTGTTTGCTTCAACTTCTTCGTAAAATGGTTACTAAAACGGAGGTGTCTGTCCATTTTAATTCCCAGATATACTAGGCTGTTGGCTGGTGAATTGCTTAAACCTACGAGGACAAAGGTTTAAATACAGCTTCCTCAGGACGACCTTTAGACAGCCCTCAGTTGTTTCCATTATTTTATGAAGTTATATCAGTATGCTTTACTGTTAGCATATTTTTTTTTCTAATGTCTTTTTGCTCAGGGTGACTATCCCAGAGAACGATTCCTCACTGTGTCCCGCTTTGACCTGACTGTGCCTGTAACTATTTGGATGCATGGCTTAAAAGAAACGATTTGGCTATTGACAAAGATGAAGGATAAATCAAATACGGGCAACAGTAATTTGAATAAATTCTCTATGAATCAGCGATACTACACTATATAATTAATTAACTTAATTAATTAACGTGAGTGCTTAATACAGTGCTGTAGGCCTTGTTATTTCAAGCCAACTGGTCATCTGAATCTATTGTGGGTAGAATCTATAGTAAGATGTAAGAATGTGGAAATCACATACTTGCTTGGTTTGAAGGTAATGTTAAAAGATACCCTTCTCCCTTAAAAGATTTCGTACGGTGTGCCTCCAATATCTCATATAGAGCAGAGCGTAATTGGCTCGTTTCTTTTAGAGCTCATTGTAGTAAATAGATTTACAACAGTTGAAAGTAAGTCCTTTGACAAGTGTTAGTGGGATCTACTCAAAAAAGGAAATACGAGAGAACCTCTGCAGATTACTGCCCTGAAAGAAGTCTTAATGTCTAAATATAAATGATACAAATCATTACAAAGAGCTTACTAGCTAACAATAAAACTTAATTTTTACTGTTTGACATCGATGGTTTCTAAAGACCAACTCCGGACGCGACCCAGAGAGAATTGATGTACCCTCCTAAATGGCTGCCAAGAAAGATCCTTGGGCTGTGTCATTGGACTGTTTACACTTCGTCCTACTGGACCAGGTTACTTTTCATTAGCGAAGGTGGTCTTTTGTGTTGAGAGAATATTACTCCACACCAGGTTGTAAAGAGGTTAGGACGTGCCTCAAACACTGTCTTTATGAGACAGTAAAAGAATCATCTGGATCCATTTGGGCTCTTGTAAAGCACATTTATAGCTGATAGCCGTCCCTAAGTGCCTTTTGCTGACCTTATCACTTGCTAAATCCACGCAACCTCTACTTATAAATATTACATACTTACCATATTACCATGTCCAGGGGGGGGGTCGAACATATAACAAATCGAATGCTTTATTATAGTATTGACTAAAGAAATAAAATTTTATTTATTCAATCGACAATTCCAGAACAGAATGATGTCACAAATATGTTCAATTTGTCCTAAGCTCAACTTGTTTATATGTTCAACTTGCAGCTAGGAAGCTCAGAGGGGAGGGGGCTATGAGTATAATTTGATGGGAGAAGATTAAACATTTATATATTAGTCAATAATATAATACAAGATATTTATTTCCAGTCAGGCTTACAAATATATTTGTTCTTTTAATCAAAATTTGCGATTAAGTACTCTCAGTATATTAATTGGCCACAACTCTTTTTCCCCCCCATGATTATTTGGTGAAATGGTGCTGTTTGTATGGTTTGATTACTTCATAATGTTATGCGACACAGGCAAAAAATCTTCCTCTCTATGTCGACAGGAATGGCTTAGCTTGGAGACTATTCTTAAGGAGACAAGCCATTGAGTAATCGTGGCACCCATGGCCCTTGAAAACAAGAAGGAGGAGAGAATTAGAAGAGAGCCTAGGACGATGTATATTAGGAACTGTGAAGGAGAGAGCAATAGCAGTCGCGGCAGTATATTTGCAAGGGAGTGGTGGGGGGGGGGGGGGGGGGTGGCGCCTCAAGTCATCGCCGGGGGTGGCTCTTTATCGCTGCAGACACACCCACGTCTGCGTCTCCGCTTCTGGGGGTTTTCTCTGCGGTCCTGACGTCGGCGAAGGCGGACCCCCCCACTCAATAGTCATAAGGTCTTAGAAATAATAAGACTAAGATAATTACTTAAATATATAGAACTTCTTTATTGTGCTAAAATTACAATCTGCCTTATTAGGCAAAAAGTAATTGAGATAAATGTTCTCATTCATACCATACTTACAATTCATCATTCACTCGCTTATTCATAGAATATTTACAAACAGCCCCGAGGCCTCTCAAATCCTCATGATTGTCACTTCCCTCGCATGCGAAAGAGGAAGCGGTCTTGGGAAGTCCCCCAAGCTCCTCCGTCAGCCACGTCACTGGATAAGAGCCAGTGGAGGCTGGCCAAGAGCGCGAGAGCCACAGACGCTCAGGACATGATTGGAGAAACTGGCCTTTGCCAGGACTCCCACTGTCACGTATTTAGAGCAGGTCGCGAGGCCACTGCCGTTTCAGCCTCCGAGGAGGTTATAGGGATGAGTGGTGCAGTGCAATGACTGTGCTAGGGGATTAGGGTGGTCGGATAGGTTACTATGGAATTTCATGAACTTGGAAGGAATGAGTTCGAGAATTCATGGTTTATTAAGATCGTTATGAAGGGTTTTGTTGCTGACGTAATAAGGTTCATTTACTATTGTTCTCAGACTTTCGATTGAAAGGATTGGATACGCTTGATGTTCGACTTATTTGCTGTCCCCCATAGCTCTATTCCGTATGTACAGATTGGCTTACATATAACTTTGTAGATTACTTTGTAATCCACATATGTATTTTGTATATGTAATGTACTTTGTAAATTGTAGATTAGGAAGTGCGTGTGAGGTGATGACACAAGGACTTGTGAACGGTTAGTTCTCTTGACAGCTATGGGGAAGGCATCTCTGCCCCTTACGAGCCCTTTCATCTTCTGCATAGGTTTTCCCTTTTCAGTCTTAGGTCTTTGTAATGATTTGTATCTAAATTAATCAGTTTAAAATAAAACATTTTAATCATTTAACAGTGAAACATTTTTAAACATTAGTAATAAAATACAGTGTACATAAATTTATGTTTTATATAAATGAATCCCTTCCATTAGATCACCACGTTAATTTAGTAAGGTAACTTACTTTAGATTTAGATTTCAATTGGTACAATAGAAAATTAATTGAGAATTTTTAAGAAAAGTATGATTTGGTATAACTTCACGCTAATGCATTATACTCTTTTATTTTAAATATTTTAAACATTCAGCTATGGTGTAAAGGAGTGGGTCTGAGGGTAAGTCAGGTAAATAGTTAAAAGGATATATGTATCCGTAGACAAGATACTTCCTTTATTTATTGCTTTACAGTTTTATGTATTCGGATACAGTTGTATATCAGACACATTAGTGTATTAGTGTGTGGTAAGTATCCGTAGAATTTGTTTTATTAGATCCTTTAGACTGTGATACACAAGCATTATCGAGTGATCCCAGCAAACTTGTGGGTATCCATTTTTGGGGTTTGATAATTAATTCCTTGTTGACATGGACGCACGTTTAAAAATATTAAAATGTGTCATATGTCGTTTGTTTGTTGTTGCACTTAATGACAATTTTTTTTTTTTATTCTTTCACTGCCCCCGCTGTACCTTTGGGTCACCGCATACTAGCGGTCTCCATGGCAATCGATTATTAATTTAGTGTACAGACCAGGGCGATTCATCAAGCTCAAGAAGCGTATGGAAGCTTAATTTTGCAATGAGAGACATCCTAGATAAAACACAAGTTTTTTGGGGTACTTGCAACTGCCATGATTTTGTTTCGTCCGAAAAAATGACAGCAAGAACTTATCTTAATCTCGTCATGAACTAGATATCTATAAAGATAATACATATATAGATTTACAAAAGAAATTTCAAATAACTATACAATTGATAATGATTCTGTAGCACAGTCGAAAGCGTTCAAATAATTTATAATATAATATATAAAATATATATATAATATATAAAATAATTTGTTTGTTTGGATGAACAAGTTTTAGATTCACTAAAAAAAAAAAACAGTATCCGGTCTACAAACAGTACCTGACATATAAAAAACTGTTAATAACATTTAAATTGTTTTAGTTGTAACGTTAAAGCACGTTCCTTACGTTTTAAACTATGTGGCCTATACTGCGAGGAAACTTCAGGACTTCCAAATATAAGCTACCAAATTTTACGACAATACAAATCAGGTTAGTCTAACAGATACAATCTGTACCTAAATCTCATTGTCAAAGAAATAGAAGAAAGTGGCTTGTGGTGACTCAGTTGGTAGCTGGTAGCCGCTTGGGTGATTGTTTAATGATTCTCTCAACTTTAAATCTCATTATTAAAGCCCTGTTTCTGCCTACACAGCTTAGCACCTGGGACAGTACGCTTTATATTATTTATTTATCGGGGGGTAGATTAAATAAAGGAACGCTAAACCACAAGAGAATCTGTTCGCAAACAATCAGACAGACCGGCTCGGCTCTCGGAGAAAGCTAGCTAGGGCAGACACAGTAGCGTATTTATGTCAGGCCATTCACGCCACCGTATGTTTATACCCTCTTCAGTGGCACCCTGTCCCAGAGCTCTAATGGCCTGCAGTATTTCATACGTCGTGAGGGACGTCGTCTGTAAGTGCACAATGCACGACGCTACTTGGCGTAGTGTGAATGCAGAACGGGACAGTGACGTGCGAATAGCGTACAGGGATTTTCTCAGGGTTCACAAAGAACTGACTCTGATTTTTTATTTATGTAATAATATGAGATCATTGAGGAAAAAAAAATCTGCGGTGAATATTTTGATAAATGTATGAGTTTATAAATTTGTTGTTACTAGTAGCAATTATTTTAGTCTTTAGTGTTGTGTAATCTTGTAAATTTAGGATGTAAACTGGCATGTCCATGGATACGACTAGACCGTCAGCGGATCCTCCTATCCATTGATTGTCAAAGCGTCAAATAGTCGTACTTCAACGCTTTGAGAACCCAAATCCATAATTTCATCATTATGGTAAATCAAGCTGTAGCGACCGCTAACTACATAAGATAAATCACCCATACTCTATTGTATATATATATATATTGTAAACAAATGTAAATAACATGAACTAAATGTATTATAGCCAAATGTAAATAATATGAACAAAATATAAATCATTATAAATTCGTTAAGCAATAAAAAATGCGGGGGTCAAGTACTTACATGAGATGGGTCACCAGCTGTCAGTAACAGGTACCTCACCAGCTGTCAGTAACAGGCACCTCACCAGCTGTCAGTAACAGGTACCTCACCAGCTGTCAGTAACCGGTACCTCACCAGCTGTCAGTAACAGGTACCTCACCAGCTGTCAGTAACAGGTACCTCACCAGCTGTCAGTAACAGGTACCTCACCAGATGAGGGAACCGACCGCAGACCCTAAGCAGCCCTAGGCCCTGTAAATCATTCTCTCCTGGCAACTCACTGGCTCGTGGCTCCCGCTGGAACTCTGAAAACCAGACTGCTTCTTTATGAAAAACCTACACATCTCTCTCCTAACCTCGCTATGTTTTAACTCGGCTTTGGCAGACCTCACACCTTCCTAGTGAGATTCTCTGCTTTCGTCTCGCTAAAACTAGCACCTCCTTGGGAGAAACCTTTCCCTCGCGGACGACGGTTGCCGTGGCCCTGCAAATTTTACCAGCAGTGTCTCCCATTGCAATCCAGTCCGCCTCTCTCCGGTTCACACTCGCCTTTGGGATCCGGACGGTTTTCGCCTACCCTCAGATACCGAGTGTGAATTCGTGGTCATTCCAAGACCACATAAACTACCTATAACCTACCCTGTACCTCTTCTCCTGAACATAGTGCATTGTCTATCAAATACACCTATCAAATATGGAGTCAGATAGTAAAGCTGTCATGAAACGTTTGTCCATGTTATAAACTCAAACAATCCTCACTTGTCACCAGGGCTAGGGTGACCAGGCACCCCCCTAGTGACGACCCAACACAAGCCTTATTCTGAGCAGGAAATGAATCAAAATCCATTGCCCGTTCAGCAATTTAACCAAAATCGGATTGATCAATATTGGCGATGCTATAATTGAAAAAATCCTAACTAATGTGTTTCATACATCAAACTCGCATATATCACGCAATCATGGCTCAGAGACTAGAATCATGGAGGTCCCCCCAGGTCCCTCAATCAAAATCCTTCGAAATATCACTTGTTGAGCCTTTCTCCCGGAAATAGTAATTACTGATACAATCTATAGACAACATCTTCTGTTTCGGTGCCAGAACAATCAAACGGAAGTTTTTCATCAAAACGAGATTGGTTCGGTATCGATGTCTTCAATCTGATATGACTGATATTCGACGATCCAATCAAAGGAGGAAACCAATCAATGATTAATGCTCCCAATTTGTTATTCAAATTTAATGACCCTAGAATCCGGGCTGATAACAGTCTTGTTCAGCTCTTCTCCCGAATTGGGTAGAAAATTGCTTTTATTAATTTAAAAAAAAAATCTTAATTATTCATTGATTGTATTCTATTAAAGGCAATTAAGTCATTCTGTAGGCTATTTATCATACGTTCCATTTATCAAAAAGTGAAATTTCTTATAAAAGAATCTTTTTTTTCTTCTTTAAAATTCCCATCCCACCGAACAACAGTTAGCTATAAAAATATAGCATATCGCTAGTCTATGATCCATTTATATGCCGCTTAATAACTACTTCAAGAATGCTCAATCATTTTGAAAGTTTTCATTGGATCATAAATATTCCCTTTTTTTGGGGCTTGGTTGATATTTCCAAAATCAGAAACCCGTATGTTTTACACCCCTGTGTCCGATTGGGTGACTGTCCGTGTCTTATGGTAAGAATGAGGAGAGTTGAAGAGAGAGAATAAAACCATATTCACAATTTAATTAATTTACATGGTAAGCAAAAATAGAATTTTTTTTAACTATAATCACTATCGGGACTTTAACTCAACTTAAACTTTTATAGCAGTGATATTTTTCAGATATACTTGAAGACAATTACTAAACATAAAACCAGTCCCGTAAAAAATAATGAAAGGTCATAATTACTCTAATTAGTAATAAAAAAAGATTACGTATTGATGCTTTAATGGACTTACTAACTATTACAAAAAGTCCTTAAGATTGTCATTTAAGTAGTTTCGAAAAACGGTCGAAAACCGATTGCGTGTTGTATCACAGTTGATTTGTAACTACAGTTTTTGAATTAATTAAATGTTTGTCTAATTAAATGTAATTATAGTGAGTTGTTCTAAGTTATGATATATGACTTCAATTAAAAAAAAAAATCAATCACATTTGTTTTGGATCTGAAGTTTCTGTTGGATCTTTTACCCTCTGTATTTTACGGCATGTCACAAGGCTCAATGTTATTCCGTGCAGCCGAGTCGCTGCCACCCTTACCCACCCCATGCCCATCATCAACAACGAAAACTGTGGCCGGTCTTCCCCTTCAACGGCAAGGGGAGCAATCGTTTGCATCCAGCTTCGTCGCAAACTGCAATAATCAACAAATCATTAGAGCTTTCTCAGTGTGAGTGGTTAGAATTGCTTCAGTATGATATGAAGGAACTGAATGGTACTAATTCACAGATGGGAGGTACATTAATTTTATCCTATCAACAGAAGGTGGCTGCCGGTAGAAAGCTCTACAGGATTAAATGAGAATACTTAAGACTTGCATACGTTTGCTTCATACTAGCTCCAACTATTAAAAAATCGGTAAGATTCAGGCTCAATTCAATGTTTACTAATTGTTCTGTTTTTCGAAGTAGGTTGTTTACTACCTTTTGATGCGGGAGGAATCGTCTAAGTATGGAGACCTAAGGCTGTAGTAGTACAGACAAATGAACTACCCATCACCGTAACCGTTTCCTGCTTCCGTATCAGTATCCGTATATCGGCAGTCAGTAGTGATACTATTAAGAAAGTATGTTTAGGGTATAACTTACCAACGCCCTATAGTCCTTCTCCTGACATGATTTAAAGTGTGACATATCACCCAATTAAGCGTTTCGCTACGATTCAAAAAACGATTTCACTGACAATTTTAATTATAGCTCAGTTCCTCTGGTCACCATCCCAAGTTGGAATTTAATAAGCTAATGGACAACCCCTCCGGCAAAGTTGCGATTGACGATGAACAACCACATTGCCCAAGCTTGCCTCAGAAGTCAAAAGAAATATCGAAGTTGAGATGAGGTGACAAAGGAAGGGAAATGGAGAGTGCTGAGCTTAAATCATTTGAGAAACTTCAAGGAACACATCAGGCCATAGTTAACGAGAGATGAGGCCACATGAAGCTGGCGCATCTTCTTGTAGGACTGCATGTGAATCGTGTGACAATATCCCACCCATGGAGAAATAACGACATGTACGCCTAGAAACCAGTCAATGGACACTATCCAGAACCTAAAAGAGGCCCGAGTGTCGTGGGGAAGGAAAAACCACTATTGACGTGACTTTGAATATCAGCATAGCAATAGTATACTATTTCTCCTCCTTTTCTAGATTACAAGATTGCGCAATCTTGTTCTCATTGCTACCAAGATGAAGATATCGGTGCTGACCCGATGGCCCTTCTCACTCAAACAGATAGTACTCCAGATCTCGCAGACTGGGAGTTGTGGGGCGGCTGCGGCGGTCGATAGCGGCCACGCCCTGGCTGCTCCCGCCGGCGGGAACACGTGGCATCGATCCCGCCGGTAACCAAGGCGACGCCCTCACTCTCGAGCCGTAGTACTACCGCCCCCATTCAGTGCACCGCAATGCCCTAACAGCCAGCTCGTGTCTCAGGCACTACTCCACCTCGATGGTCAGGGCTCATCTAAAACTGAGGTCAACATTGCAAAACCAATCGCTGTCATTTTGCGTTGGAGGGCGTAATACTACCACTTTGCAAAGAAAGCCATAAATAAATCAATTCTGACGACAGTAGAAACTTTCTAGCACATGTTGATAGATAACGAAACTGGTTATGACTCAACAGGACATCAGGACATGGTTCTTGTTAAAAGCTGTCCTGAAGAAAGGAACATTTTAACCTTACAATCAGAGAAATTCATATTTTTACTAATCTATTTATGTATGTTTTCTGCAGTCTGTTCGCTTCATGAAACAAGGATCAAAATTGTATAAGATTTAAATTTGTTTTAATCCTCTTTGTTGGTAATGGCGATTGATCGCCGTATCGGTCCCACGTGAAAATTACCAAAAAAATAGTTATCCCATAAAAACAAATGCAGGTTGTTCATTGTTTAATGAAAGTCATTAAATCGATATTAAGAATTTAAAATGGTTGTATTGCTTCATAACAAAGAGTCTAAATTCCTCTAAGTCCTGATAATACGCTTGTCGGCTTATTAGGGATTATATTAACAACAAAAGTCGTTTCAGCACTGAAGAATTTCACGTTTTATGTTTTATACATACTCTTATTTGATGGAGAGGCATTTCGATAGGAAAAATACGGTGAAATTCAACGACAATAGTTGGTAGACTTTGGGACTGGCGTAGTTGGTGCTTAGCTAAAGCTTTATTTCTGTTTACTGAACCGAATCAGCTACATCTTAATTTAAATATCATCTCATTTTCTCTCTCAAGGATAAGTAACTAATTGACTGCGGTAACAACACCCGTTTATTGCTTAATCACGAAAATGTGTGATGGACTAACACTAGCAAAGAAACTGTTTTTGTGTATAGAATAGAAAACAAAATCCTTATTCTGGAACTGTGCCCTCCATAAATAATAATAAACCTAGAGAAATAAATAATAGTCATTCTTTAAATTATATAACTTAAAGTATATTACACGATTAAAATAGAAAAAAATAAGAGGGAATGCAATTAAGGCATTGGTTTATCAGAATTGCGGAAAACTGATAATAATAAAATAAAAAATTACTGATTACAGTCTTATGTATGACTTGTCTCTTGACATCACGTCATTCCGCTTTCTCTTTCACGCTCAACTTTTCGATGTCGAGCACTAGTGGACTCTCACTTTTTTTTTCCCCCTAAAAGGCAAACATACATCACAAGAGGTCGTTTTTCTGTCAGACCCGGACGGATGGGTTGACCCCCCCCCCCCCCCGCTCTGAACATGGGGGCATGGGATAGATGGCCCGTGGCGTATCAAGGACGAAGGATACAATGGCTAGGAGGTCCTGCAGAATTATCCTTTCCTGGAAGGACCCCCTTAGCCCAGTACTTAAAAATCTAAGTAATTGTTAAAGTCTATTAACAAAATGGTCCCTTACTTCACACAAAATTAAGCTCCGTAAATAAAATGGAGCTCCATCTCAAGCCATAATTGAGTAACTAGTACCCAAAAAGGGCAGGTGAGGTATTAATACTCCTGGGAGCAAGTATTAATTTTGTGTCAATAATATAATAATAATTGCGATGATTTAAGTATTTTTTAAGTATATATTTCATTACTGTGAAAGACAATTAAAGTAATTTTTATTGAAAGCTGCTATCTACACCAACATTGAATGTGTAATAGAATCTAATATTACGAGACTTAACAGTTGGAGAGAGAAGGAGATTGTCTTGATATTCTCCTTTACTGTGCTATAATTACAATCTGCCTTTTATAAGGCAATAAGTAATAAGATAAATGCTCTCATTCATACCATATTTACAGTTCATCATTCACACAATATTTACAGACAGCCCAGAGACCTCCCAAATCCAGAGTCTTGGGAAGTCCCTCACGCTCCTCCGTCAGCCGCGTCACCGGATACTAGCCAGTGGAGGCTGACCAAGAGCGCGAGAGAAAGGGATTGGAAAATAAATTCGAATTTCTGTATATTGAAAATATCTATACATTTTCTCTATAACTTTTTGAGAAACCTTAGTTTTTTTTTTATATACATCCAAAAATGAATTAAAATTGTATTGAAAAAAAAATTTAGTTGTAGTCACAGCAGGGGTGTATAAATTAAATTCATTAAGAAGAGGGCATTATTTATTATGTGACTCCGTTGGCGTTATTTACAAAGTTTGTTCTTGCAAAAAAGCTACCTGTTTGGGATATAAAAAGGAACTTAAAAAGGGAGAATTCAACTAGTGGAAGAGTAGAACAGCTAGTTAGGAACTAGTTACTCGAACTAGTTAGGAACGACTTGTCGACAGTTAAATAATCTTGTAGAGGAGAGTCTTTTAAAAAAAAAGAAAGAAAAGCTTTATTATGAAGTACAAGCAAAAGACTGGTATATCCACATATTAAGAGTTGCGTTAATACATACTGGGTGGAATGTCTAGGGACGGGTGTGGTCTGGTGCTAAAGCTGAGACATATATGTATAAGAAAAGGGTAGTTCTGGGATTAGGGAGTGGGGAAGTAAGGAGTGCTGCTTACTTAAAAATAACAGGAACCATCAGTGACTTCCATAAAGGCAGGTGTACAGTTCTGTTCACGCCCCTGCTACTTGTTCTTAGCAATATAAAACTGGTGAAAGAAAATGTATGTCCAACGTAGACATATTAAATTTTTCGACTCCCTGCAATACTTGACAAACCCGGTGTTTAACACGATAACCCCCGCTCCGTTCCCCCATCGATGGCAGGACGCAGTCGAGGCAGGAACGCTTTAGTCTTAGGTTCTAGGTTTAGGTTTAGTTTTTAGTTTTTTTTCCCACATTTTCAAACTGAAGGTGAGCCCCATCACCTAGTATTTATACTTTGCATTGTAATTTTAACTTCAACCTGATATCGTTATGTAACCCAAACTCTTTCGAATACATCAGCGCATCGCAGTAAGAGGAGAAATTGTTAAATAGAACTTTGTGAATTGTTAAAAATTTTATTAATAAAGGGGTTTAGAAAAAAAAAAAAAAACGAAGGTGGAAAAAAAAGAAGGAGGATAGAGGTAGATGATGCAGAAGGCTTAATCCCTCTTACAAAACCTAGCGTCGACCTTCCTAGACCGTCTGAACCTACGAACCTACGAACCTACGAACCTAGCAAGCCTTTTTCGACTAAAATATCTTTAATTTATATCCACATAATCACGACAGACACTCTATCGTACCGAATTGATTAAATAGGATGACGCACAGTAGTATAGAAATTTTTTAAAGTAATACCTTTTTTAATTAATATATTTATGTATCAAACAAATTTATCTATGACACAAATAAGTGTCAAATTTTTCTGAAATGTAAAAATGAACATGACATTTAAATTTTTTTTATTTTAATTTTTTAAAGACTATTTCCTCATTTCAAGGTTCTGGTATCACGGGCACCGAGAATACCTATATCAATGGATTTATTTGAAAGATTAAGACATAAGAATATTATGAGTAATTTCCAGCTTGGGAGGTTTGTTAATTTTGTTTAAAATGTCAATAATAATAACTTATAAACCTATTAATCTTAAATTTAAAGCAGCGTATATAATTAATAAGTTACTGGCTCATTCATGAAGTATTAATTAATTTCTAAAAGTGATTCGATTCAATTTAAGTTCTTGAAGTTTTGTCAATAGAGTGTCATAAAACTTACTTTTCTACGATCAACTCCTTCAATCGAGTCTCCAAGGTGACGGTGGACGAAATATTCGGATTGAAGATGAACTGATGTAGTTTAAAACATTTGTGTTTACCATAAATTGAAATTGCGTCGTTAAAAAAAAATTAGTTTTTCAAAAAAGAGGACCTTTCTTATATTTATAGTGATATTGTACTGTACTTTGATAACTATTTGCCGAGGTCTTGTCGAAATAAATCACTGTAATTGTGCCTTATTTGATTTGCCATCTTTGAATAGACGTAGAAGACCTCATTTCATGCGGCATCGAACAGATCTGAATTAAGTACATATTTGATGAGTTAACGAAACCGTTTTTATTGTTTGCACTTAGGGTATGGAAACATTTCGACCGACGACATCAGTGCAAATTTACAAAAACGAAAACGTCACAAATTGCAAATTTGTCGAACATTAATAAAAAAGCCTTGACTCGGTAATGAGTTTTATGTAATAATTATTGACGGTTCGGAATTTCAATTAAAATAAAATTGTTCGTCATAGTACTTTTGTATTTTCTTTAGAGCTTTTGTAAAATAATCAAAAGAAAATTACAGAATCGTACTTACATACAAAAAAAAAAATATAAATAGATTATTTCATAATTTAATATGACAAATATACAAGACTAGAAACTGGCATTGAACTACAAGGAAAACAAAAACCTACTCGACTTCAAAATATATAATCTCGTTTACAAATTAAATGAACATAATTACAATATAAACATTAAGTTGACAAATATTCAGACAAGATTCCATTGTCACATAAGCAGTACTTAGTTCTGTAAGTCGTGTGCCTCCTCAGTGAGAGTTTGTCGTGGTTACCTATTTTATGAATGATAGAAAATGAGACGGTTTTTAGTAAAAGGCGAAAGATTTATTCGCTTTGAAAAAAAAAACCCCGACCTGCGCCCGTTGCTTGATGTGCTGACGGTGGACGAGTATATCCGCCAGAGTTTTTCAAGTTTTTCGACGCATTGCAGCACCTCACAAATCCAGTGTTTAACACTATGACCCCACCACCTCTCCCGAATCGATGGCAACAGACTGTCGGGGAAAATTTAGGTTAAGAATTAGTATGTAAGTTAGTTTTTAAGTATTCTTTTGTTTTGATCAAAAAGGTGAGCCCCATCACCTTGTAGAGTCTTGTCAATGAAGGCAAGTACATTGTGTATCATTGTACTTGTATTGGTTACATAATTTCTATACCGATTCAGACCTTGTATAGAGTGTACCGATGGTACAGGACATACAAAATGTAGTATGTAAATCGATTCGCCTAAGAATCTATAGTAAATAAAAGTGTTGTCATCAAAAAAAAAAAAAAGACGGTTTTTCCACATTAAAGTCACTTCAACTGCCGAGTTAATTGGCTCTTGGGTTAATAAATCATAAACGATCGTATCGAACTCTTGTAGGTAGCGATGGTGTTCATTGCCAAGGCTTGCTTGAGTAAATAGGTTTGAAATTTATATGTCGTTATTTATCATTTACATTTAGGGCATGTGAAAAAATGTTGGACTGAGCTCGCGATTCACATGAAGGCCGATTGAGTCCTACAAGGGGATGTCGACGCTTCAGCTTGATGAGGCCGCAATCCTCAGTATCGTTAACAAGCCTACTGCCTCTTTTTGACAGTAATAATGGAGGTGCTCATGACATGTTGCGTTCTTTGAATTGATTGATGTTTCATCAAATAGCTTAAGCTGTGCTTCTCTTTCATCATTTCATTTTCTTCTCATCTTTTCTGAGGCAAGTATGAAGTTTGGGAAGGTACTTGTTCCTCAATTTTGGCCGGATGGAACGCAAGCTTTGAATTTGCCACCATTTGTGCAGTAAAGGGCTGGCAACCCTAAAAAAAAAAACAATTTGACAACTGACCGTTTAAGGTTAGTAAAAATGGAGCGTTACACTGTAGAACATCGTGTCTTTATTGTTGAACATTATCTCAAAAATAATGAAAGTTTGGCGGCCACAGTTCGAAAATTTCATACAAAATATGGTCGGAATAGTGTTTTGACTTCATCAACTGTGAAGAGATTAATTGAAAAATTTAGGGATACTGGATCAGTTGGAGACACTAAACACACTGGTCGTACAAAAACAAGCCGTTCAAATGTCAATATCGAAGCAGTGGGTGAGAGTGTTGTTGAAAATCCGGGATCATCAATTCGGCGTCGTAAACACAGTTCTTTGTGCCGAAATTAGATGATATTGATATGGCCAATATGTGGTTTTAACAAGATAGTGCCACATGCCATACAGCCCATGAAAAAATTCAAATACTGCATGAGACATTTCCAGGTCGTGTACTCTCTCGTTTTGGTGATCAGAATTGGCCCCCTAGATCGTGTGATTTAACACCTTTAGATTTCTTTTTATGGGGTTATTTGAAGTCAAAAGTGTATGTCAACAAGCCCACTTCCACCCGTGTATTAAAAGAGGAATTTCAACAATGCATCAACGTAATTCAACGACATTTATGCCAAATGGTCATGGAAAATTTCGACAAAAGAGTGCGTATGTGCTAGCTAAGTCGTGGAGGCCATTTGCCCGTTGTGTTATTCCATAAATAACCCTATCCTATTTACTTTATAATTCAATAAAAAAATAACAACAAAAATACTAAAAACTGTGTTTTCTATTTAAATCAAATCTTGCGTTAATTCTGGGACACCCTATATTTCCGTTTTATCTAGTGGTAAAACAAAATAATTAAAGTTTAAATACGGCGTACAATGAGGACTTAGGAAGTACTCTTGCAGGACATGTTGTGCACTGCAGTCTACCTGTATGTAAGTAGGGGCACACCTTAAAGAGAAACGGCTGAATGAACAAAGGAGAAAGAGATCTACAAGAGAGAGAGATAGAGAGGTGCTTCCGCTCGGTCGGTGGCAGACAAAGAAGACGAGAAGGGGGACCGGAGATGGAGGCGAGATCAGGGCTAAAAGGTGTGATAAAGGATTTAAAAAGTACAAAAGTAACAGGAGACATGGGAATAAAAAGCAAATCAAAGGAAGAGCTTGGAGACACCTGAGCCCTGTGCAGCAACTGTGTATATCTTACTCGCTAACTGTTCTATTGTATCCTGTCATGTCAATGTTCGTGAGAAAGCCGGTCTCTCGGCGGGCGTATCGTCAGCTGTGAGGGGCAGTTGTAACTGGAGCGTGGTATTGGCGATACCTCCATTAAATGACAGGGTAGGGATAATAGGTTGGGGAGCTGAACTTATATACCCGTTCAATGTTGTATGGTTTCGTTGATTTTTTTTTTTTTTACGGACCCATAAAACAAATGTTAGTTCGTCTGAAATACTGTGTAACAACATGACTTCGAGGTGTCATGCGCTTATAATTATTCTTATTAGCGGTAAGAAAGTAGATGGATACCTTCAATCAAGAACTTCTATCAATGTGAGTGAAAATAACAATATAATTGAGGGGACGAATTAGTCGCGAATCGTAGTTTAATGAAATTATGTTAGATTTTAATCAAATTTATAAATGGACAACGATCGGTATTGTATGTATGCTTTGGCAAAGGATCATAAATCCGATTTGCTCAGGTAGGTCTGTACTGCTCCGACATCCCAAAGAATTGACAGTTCACAGACCGAGGAGTGCAGACAGTAATGAGACCTATTGAGCAATCTGCAGGAATATCACCGAAGCCATTGAAAAGGCGACTCGATAAGTTTTTCGATTCCGTCCAACATAGTCGTCCTGAGACTTGCAGCATCCGCCACTTGCCACAAAACGGCAAATAACTACGGAGGGCATACTGGCATCTGGCCATTTGTCACTCCTTCAACGTGTTTTAACTCGTTGGAGCACATAACAAAAACAATGTTTAACACTGATCCCGCCACCACCCTTCCCTCATCGATGGCAACAGACTGTCGGGGAAAAATTAGGTTAAGAATTATGATTCATAAGGCGAGCTCCATCGCTTTTTAAACATGTATAGACAATGAATGTATAATGTACATTATACCTTTGTAACAATCGCAAATCAGGAATTGTTAGAAATTGAATAAAATGTAGCCAATCTACAGCTATTGTAAATAGATTCCTTTACATAGAAAATATATTTGATTCCATAATTTTTAATAAAAAGGGGATATGAAGAAAGAAAAAAAACTCGAAACGAGAACGATTTAGTCATACTACATACTACATACTACATACTACATTCTACATGCTAGGAACAACCTGTAACAAGCTCACCAATGTCCTTGGATCATTAGCCTCTCACTCGAGGCATTCTTCAGACAATCTTCAAGTAGTTTTTCAATAGAAAAATATTATTATCCAAATTCCGCTTGCCACCTTTGTTAATTTCAAATCTGAAAGTTTTGAAAAACAACAACAAACAATTTATTATTTAGGCTGTAATACGATTGTTCTCTGTCAACTATCCAGACGGGATTTAAGTAATTATATTTTATTGGGCAAACCAGTCCTGTAGCTTTCCATCTGGAAAAACGGAAGAAGAATCTAAAACTGGTCCGAACATATGTAATGAAGATACAAAATTGGCAAAGTGACATTGTGAACAGCTAGTGGAATTAGTTGTCACATATAACACTTAGGTAAGAGTAATTAGTTTTCTACTATTTGACCAGTTGAGCTCATAAGAGCTGACTGGAAGACGTATCGCAGACCTCCTCCGTCTTAATTTGGAAGCAAAGCTCACGGCTTAGGAACAGCCTAACTCGACTAAATCTCCCAACCGAACCACTGCTGTTCATCGCAGTTCACGATTGATGGTGTTAATTCATGTCTCGCCGCACTTCTCTAGTATGTATGCTCTCTCAGAAGCTCATACATACATTAGGAGTTCGGGCAGTTGCTATAGACCGCCTGTATCCGACATCAAACTATCACCATAAATTTCATAGTTTTAATAGCCTAAAGCTTCTTTATTAAACCTACCTAGTTGAAATCCATGGATTTGGGGCCTAACCATTGTTGATTATATCAAAGGTTTTTTTTTTTTTACATCAATCAGATGTTATGCAATGGTACAGTAAGGGACGCAAAGTTTGTTTTGAGCAATTTGACTTTTTACAAACAGACCAACTTGATTATTATTTTTTTTTTTTTTTATGCTGTCCCCCAAAGACATATTATCTCAACTATATCTTTATTGTGCAATAATTACAATCTGCCTTAAAGCGTATCCAATCCTTTCAATCCAAAGTCCTGAGAACAATAGTAAATGCCCCTTATTATGTCAGCAACAAAACCCTTCATAGAACGGATATTAAAGATATTATATACAGTATTTAATACGCGCGATGGTTGCATAGAAAAGCCACCTTTCTTGGTATATTGGTGTGTTAGGGTCAATGGTGGTTTTGAAGTTATGAATTTAAGAAACAAAAGGTGTTATCTCCCCGAAAATTCTTTATTCCGGAAAACCGTTCGCAGCTGTTAAACAGTCATCCTCAGTGCTTCATTTAACAATAACGTAATTTTTTATATAAAGCGTAGATATTAATATGTTCTAACTATTTACCACCCTTTGATGAATTAAAAAGAGAAAAAAAATAGAAAGACGAAAAGTTAAATAATCTTTTTAATTAATTACCAGGCTTTATTTTGAAAAAATTACAATTTGCTTGTGCAGCACTATTAATTTGGATGTAAGTATCCATACTTTTACAATTTCTATTCATAACAACACTCAGCAAGCTCTGGTGTTTGACCAGAAGCAGGAGAGGACAAACGTTACTTATGTAATCTGCCTCGAAAAAATACTTTTTATTGAACCAATACTTTAAACTACTCATGCTGTCATCTTCAAGCTATAACACACTAGATAAGGCACTAGTATCACATATAGACATCTATAGTAAAATAAAATTCCTAAAATTGTTTAAAAAAAGTTTTCAATAAATTAGTTAGAATATCCAAAAAACGATAAAACATTAATAAATTAATAAAATAAGGCTCTCTCCAAACTCATTTGGTACTCTTACGTGTTTGCCCCTGGATGTGAATTGAATATAGGAAATAATATTAAGAGGTATACATTTGTGAGATGAAAGTGGGCCAAGCGTTATAAAGACGGAAGGAAACGACTAGCAGCGAACAGTTGTCAGCATAGAGTAAACTATGCAGCTAACAAGTCCTAAAGCTTATTTATAAGGAGGAGCTAAAAGTTATTTTTTAACAGAAATACATGAAATGGTCAACCGCACCGGATTAGTGAGATAGAAATTTGGGAGGAGGTTTTCTGTTTAAAAAGGAATGGGGTACAAGGGTGAGCGCTCACTCGTTTTCGGGGAGGTTCTCGTGTACAGCCGACCTCTTTGGCAGGGGTGAACTCTGGTGCCTTCTCGAGGACAGAATACTCTGTGGTAAGACATATGATGAGAAATTAGTCCGGACTCCTTAACTAAGAAGAGAACTTCGTATAGTAAGGATAATTTCTATTATTTAGTCACTAAGGAAAATATAATCTTTTTATCATATGATTCCACGTTTTTTTTTTTTGTTTTTTCATTGAACAATATCGAATATCTGAATAAAACATATCGTATTGCAAATTCTATTTTATATAAATGAAATTTATTCCATTGATCACCATTAATTAACATTTATTAAGATAAATTACTTTGGGCTAGAAGCAATTGAGACTATATAAAATCAATTGATTATTATTGAGCAAGACATATTTCGGTATCACTTAACGCTAATATTTGACAGAGGAAACAAATCTGTTACTAGTTCACTAGTTAGGTTGGCATCCCTTTAAATGAAATATTTTAATTATTCAGCTTGAGCGCCACTCTATATGCGGACAATACATCTCCATAATTGAACGAACTTTATTATCAAGAAGAGCTAGATAAACCTGGAACGAACAGATAACGAAGTCTTTAACCCAGAGAGGAAATAGACTTCCTACAACTTGGGCGATGTGGGACTGTAAAACTTGTTAACAATGCGAAGTAGCGAACCTTCACCATTAGCTGCGGATGAAGGCCGACTGTACATTTTGTATTAATCCCTCTGACTATCGTCTCGAATATAAAAGGAAGGAATGGAATTTAGACGAAATGTAAATGCAGACGTTGAACTAAAACTAGAAAAGAGGAACTTCTCGGTGAATAGAAAGTAATTGGGCATTTTAACTTCTAACCTAGTTGAGAAAATTAAATATATTTTAACAAAATAATTCATTTCCTCAGAGATTTATCTATAACAATTATTAACCACTATAATACCCGATATAACAGAAGGGATTGCCAGGCAATCATTCGCTTTTAATTTTCAAAGAGAATTCCATCCGCCTTTTTAGGCATTCCACACCCGATATCCTTCTCATACATCCTTCAAATGGGGGACTCCCCTTAGTGAAAGGCACTCATTAGCCCAAAATAATTTTTCTTTATTTTTCCCACATCCTATTTTTTCAAGCTTAAGAGCTAAGGGAAAAAAAAAAAATTATTTCTGCGTCTTTACTTCTGTTTTACTATTGTTTTTTTGTTTTTTTTCAAAAATACAATTTAATTCATAATTCATTTAAACAAAATTTCTAAGCCAATAGACGATATTGGCATATGATCATTGGTCAACTAGTTTTATTTTGCAGCATCTAATAACTGTGTATACATTCGTAATATATGTAAAATATTTAATAGGAAATTAAATGAAGTCTCAAAAGAATTAAAATTGAATCAAGGCTACATCGCAATTCCGCAATCGCCTTTCCGGACTAACACTGGACCATTTCTTAACCCTACAGCCCAACCTTTCGAACAGTTTTTACCAATTTCTATTTAGAACATTATACTATCCCGTAGAAGCAGGAGTTCCACAGGACAATGTCCTGGGTCCCGTCTTCTATTGACTACAACCGCTGATGTTACTTTTACTCCCAAAAGATTCATGGCAACTTTTTGATACAATACATTAGTTCCGTAATCCCACTCAGGTCACGAAATGGGATGCCATATCCTTCAGAACACCTTAACGAGGTGAAGCAATGGTGCATCCAATGGCGGGTGAGAGTTGATCTATGAAAATGTGCCCACATAACTTTCACTATCCGTCGCAAGTACTGTCGATCAGCTATTTTTAATTACATCCTTCTTCCTGTATCCAAGACAGTAGGGTATCCATTCTTCCATAACACGGAACAGAAGAGCATGGATTCCATGACAAGAACTAAACAGAATTTCGACTGACATGGGTCAGCACTTTGTCGAAAGTTTATTTGAATTTTCAAAGGACTTCAATTTTTTAAGTTATGTAATCACTTAATTTTTGCGACTCTTTAAATATACATACGATGTATATCGTCATGTAATTGGAATTAGAACATCAATGACAAGAAATAAATAAATCCTTTTAATCAAAAGTCTTGAAACCGTTCTCATTTTACCCAAACATATCCAACTTTTTTTTTTTTTTTTTTTTTTTTTTTTTTATGCCCTTCCTGAGGCTGAAACTTCCCTAAGTAGGCCCTTCCTCAAACGGGCTTACCCTACGAGCCCGTGAAGCGAGCTCATGGGGTTACGTAGCCTGTGGTGCGCGTATTCCGGTGCAATGGGATTGTTGCACCGGTCAGCGCACCTTGAGTAATACTGTTTTCGTTCTTTATTTTCCAAAACCACAAAGAAAACAAAATAAAATAAAATCTTTTCCTTAAATCTACTTTGTACAATCCTTACTGGCTATTTTTTTTTTTTTTTTTTTTTTTTTTTTTTTTTGTCCTTATAGCTAGTATCTTTAATCTATTTACAATATTTACAGATCCGTTAACTATACTAATATCTTACTACTATACTTTAATACTATATTTACAAGGGGTGTGCATCCTCTATCCCCCTATAACTAAACTTATATCTAACCATAGGCCACTCAGTCCTACCTTATATCTATATGTACATATTTACAGTGACTCCTCTGGAACCGCCGATACATCGTTGGTTGTAGTCTTCCCGAAGACTCGGCTGCTCACCCCGCGCCACCCCCCTGGATATATTGAACATATCCACCCATATCCAACCACACACAAACATATCCAACCATTCTAATCCCCGGTACAGTCGTTATATAGCTTATAACATCCCTATAGTTCTTCTTGAAGATTAAATCCGCAGTGAACTCATCACCTGCTGTCAGTTGGGGTCCTGGGAATGTCAGGTTTCCAATGTCTGTGGATCTCACCGATCACATTGGTCTGGTAAGACGTCATTGGCTCGTATCCGGTGATACGGCCGATATAGGGGGACTTTTCATCCATGTTTGTTTGGGAGGCCTTTGGTAAGTTATTAGATGGTCCGGGATAATGAGATTGTGCTGGGACAGGACAATCATTTTGTCAGATGATGAAAACGCGCCGATCGTTCTAACCGCACTGCTGATTAGCGAATTAGCCGAGCCTGGATGGAACCCATTAGAGCTGGCCGCAGACCCTACGAACGGCAGGATGCTGCGGTGAGTCATGGTCGACCGCGAACCTTCGGCCGAATCCGATCACATCTTTTCCTGTTCGATCGGTGCCTGTTAAAGCCTCCCCCCCCCCAACTGCTACTGTACACCTGCGATATCCAATTAACAGTTTTGCCTGTGCTGTTAAATGCAAGTGACCTCACCAAGCGACGGGCACTCTGATACCTAATTGGCACTGTATTGAGGAAGTTAGCTGAGTGCAAGTTGTCTCGGTGGGAATAGAGCCATCTGCCCTCAGAGGGGTCACTGCGTTTAGATAAGGCGAGACGTCCCTGTTAATGAGGCGATACCTCGACATTTACGATCCATTGTCTTCCTGACCGACTCACGGTCATATGCTTATCAATTATTGGCTGTTGATCACTGCAATTGAAACAAGGAAAGGGGAACTTCTTTTATTTACATAAGAGTCTTTCAAAAAATAGAATTTGACATATTTTATGGGTGTTTCCATTTACTAAAATAGTACAATAAGCCAGACGAAGAAAATATGCCATGTGAACTCTCGTACTACTTACTTTAGTTTGGCATTATATCATATATAAGTCTTTTTAATACATTGTTATATATAAGATATTTTCCAAGGCTATGAGGTCCCAGGTTCGAGTCCCGACCCAGCCAATTTGTTTTCTCTATTTCTAGGGATCCATAGCCCAACTAAGTAGGAGTGTATCCTTAATATGGAATTAACCGTAAACGTATGGCATACATTGTCCTGCGGCACGGTCGGGCCCACCACCCACGGTCAACAAGAGCTCGAAGGCCGAAGGATAGACAAAGGGAACAAAGGACAAAGGACCTCCCGTCCTCTCTTCCTCCCCGTGTACACTTCCTAAGGAACAGCCATATCCCACCACCTAAAGCTGCTTCGTCCCTCTGCGGGTGTCCGTCATTGCTCGATTGCGTTCTGTTGGGCTTAATCGTTCTTGTGTATTCACATCAAGTGCTCAGTGGGGTTGGTAATTACTCTTTTATGAACCTCCAATAACAAGCAATATGACCTATCACAAAAAAATACGATGGTAAAAAAACACTTGACCACTAAGGAACAACGAAAACCGATCCAAATACTATCACAAAAAAACTACCCCACTAAAGTTTGGTTACAAGCCGCCTAGACGAGCTACAAACATAGCCCGTGCTCTGTATACAAACATAGCCTGTTTTTGTATGTTCCGTTCGTAGAAGGT
The DNA here is from genome assembly GCA_930367205.1 of Acanthosoma haemorrhoidale. Classification (NCBI taxonomy): domain Eukaryota; kingdom Metazoa; phylum Arthropoda; class Insecta; order Hemiptera; family Acanthosomatidae; genus Acanthosoma; species Acanthosoma haemorrhoidale. The sequence goes on along the minus strand of OV884013.1, from coordinate 16,986,199 downwards.
TCGGTCACGGAAACCTTTTTTGTTCCTCGCCCGAAGGTTATAGTTTGCTTTTTCTGTTCGAGTGGTCATGTGCCAGCGGGCATAAAACCTGACCTAGCATAAGGCAAGGCTGATTTCCTTACTGTCTATCTGTCATAGAAAAATATATTCAACAACACAACTATTGAAATTGTGTTCCATTCATCAGGAGATGCTCAGGAAGTTATTAAGGAAACTGCCTCATGAATGGTCAAAGAGACGGGGGGGGGGGGGTACTAGATACAATTACAAATAGCTTATTTAACTGGTGCAAGTACAAGTGGAGGTCCACAGCCAGGGTGATATAATATTTTATGTCACTAATTACCGAAACAGATATTTTTGAATATTCGTCAACCAAAGACATACGATTTCAAACTGTGGACCTTATTAATCAGCGGTCGGGCGCTCTACCTTACAGCTACTCACTGGCACGGACACCATCCTAGAAAGTATCAAATCCTTTGCGATTTCTTCTTGCAACAAACGCACGAAGATGTCGCGTCACGTTGCAAATATTACGTTTATTTTCCGCAAAGCAGTCTAGTGAAATATTGAATCGCCTCCCCATTTGTTGTCAGTGTTATCATTTTTAACTAAGCTTTAAGTTGGTTTCTTTTAGTTCATGTAATACTAATTTTAAGAAATTGCCACTTACAACATTGACATCAATAGCCAACTTCAAGGACAATGATGATAACCGTTGTTTGATTGAGTCATCAGTCAAAGTAAAGCCCTTGCTGGACGAAGTTTGTCTCACTATCAATAATAATAATCTGGACAATGATACCTCAACTGTGTATTTTGGCAAGGTAGCCTTATGTCAACAGAAAACATTAATAGGCCTAACCTCGTGACCTGCTATAGATGCGTAACAGTGGCCCTGGCAACGACCAGTTTCTCCAATCATGTCCTGAGCGTCTGTGGCTCTCGCGCTCTTGGTCAGCATCCACTGGCTCTTATCCGCTGACACGACTGACAGAGGAGCGTGGGGGACTTCCCAAGACTCCGCTTCCTCTTTTTCATGCGAGGGTAAAGGCAACCATGGGGGTTTGGGAGATCTCTAGGCTGGTTGGAAATACTGGATGAATGAAAATTGTAAATATGGTATGAATGAAAACATTTATCACAATTACTTATTGCCCAATGAGGCAGATTGTAATTTTATCATAATAAAGCTGTTTAATAATAATAATTAAAAATTAAGCTGAATGTTGTCAGCATTAATTAGGCACTCTTCATAAGCACACTTGAGGTTGTAATTGATGTGATACATGAAGATAATCGGGCAGGAGACCATTTCCGGTTACAGGAGTTAGTTTCTAATCAAGTGAAGTAGCTTCATGCTGCATCCCAAATTATACATACACAGATGACACGCACTGAGTGTACAATAAACAAACACGCAAGTATATAGGCGGCGTGTCATTAAATATTGGCTAGCGTTTACGTAGACCTCTAGCGCGTATTAGCGCGATTAAACTCGCCTATGCTTCCCCCTGCATGAAGAATTCATCGGAGCCACAACGGTCCGTACGCAGCAGCAGGCATCTGTTCGCAGGCTTTAATTCTACTGGGCGAGTGCTGCAGTAGCAGGGCGATGCCATCATGCATATTGGATATGGTTAGCGATGATGTGTGCTTATCCCTTCCATTACTACACTAAATATACCTAACGGATATATCATTTGACGGGGTAGAAGGCCTCGACGGTTTTTATGGTATGAACACGGGCCTGTAACAGTTTCCAGATCACGAATTTAGAATCATACAAAATAACAACATGCAGGCATGAAGTTATAAATGTTTAAAAATAAATCGCGATTGCATATACAAAATTATTTTCTTTGAAATGTTTGAAATTGACCCCGCATAGAAGCGAATCTATTCTTGAGTTCGATCATTGCCGGAACTCTTAAAATCGATTCAGCTTAATTCGTATTGATCTGACTCCTTAACATCTTAGAAGGTGTGTCCGACAGCAGTGCATTATTCAGGAGGCTAGGTATTATAGTCAGTTTACGTGGAATGATTACGAGTTCACACTCGGTATTTGAGGGTAGTTATATAATGCTAAGAATATTGTAATGCTAATGTTATAGATAATTCTAAAAGTAGAAGGGGGTTGAGTAGAACTGTATGGCTGCCTCGGGACTTCATGGAAGTCACTGATATTTTTAAGTAAGCGACCACATCCTTCCTAGACCTAGCTCTCAATTCCTGAAACTACCCTTCTCTTACACACATATGTCTCAGCTTCAGTCCCCACTTGTTCACACTTGTTTCACAAACTCGATCCTAAACCTCCAACCCAGTAGGTAGTAACTCTTAATATTTGTATATACCAGTGTTTTGCTTGTACTTCATAATAAAGCTACTCTTTCATTTCTTTTAAAATACTCTCCTCTCCAAAGATTATTTAACTGGGGAAAGAACCGTCCGGATCTCAAAGGCGATTGTGAACCGGTAAGGAAGACGCTACTAGAAACGTTTTGTAGAGCCCCAAAGATCTTCGTCTTCATGGAAGTGATCCCTTTCTAGGAAGTGCTAGTTTTAGCAAGACGAAGGCAGAGAATCCCACTAGGATGGTGTGGGTTCTGACAACGCCGGACTAAAGGCAGCAAGGCAAGGAAAGAGAGGTGCAGAGGTAAATAAATAAGCAGTACAGATGGTCCGAGTAGAGCAACAACCTTACATAGGCAGGCCATTCTTGCCTACAGCGAATGAGAGAGCTTTTTGTCTGCCAATCATATGATCGTTTATTTTGGCCAATTAGGAGCTAGTCTCTACTGACGCCGAAGATTTATTGATAACATATAGAAAGGTAGGTGGGTGTCTTCTTATCGAGAAGAGTGGAGCTACCATTCGTTCGTCGTGAAGAGGTTGGCACAACAACGCATTGTCCAGAGTTTTAAAATTAACAAAAAATGACTTTTTAAGGTCATGACCGCGTGATCATGTATTTGACGCAAGGTTTCGTACATATTCTGAAGAAGTTATCAGCCAAAGAAAGAATTAAGTGACAAGGTCAGGCGATCTTCCATTTGAGCTATCGAATACTAGACCAGCTAAACAACATAACTTTATTTAGCTACCCTCTCGGGTCAAACCACGGATCCAAAAGAGTGTATTCTTTTGATAAAGACCACAATCCAGTTTTAGTTTTAAATTATGAGACTTAATTTAATTTAAAACTAAATATAAATATAAACTAAAATAAATATGCAGGAAGAGGAGAAAATTCTATCTCCATTATTGTATTATTTATTTTTGTACATTAAATATTTTTTTGTATGAGGTTTTGAAATAAAAAAAAAAAATAGTTTTAAATTTTTCGGGATTTACCCTACTCTCTTTAGGACTTAGATATAAGAAGAAGGACTTAGATATATCCAAAATTTAAAATTTTGAACATCTATTTAACTAACTTTTATTTGATGTTTTCATTTTTAGTAAAAAACAATTTTTGGTGTATGAGAAAAATAGCACCTAGGCCTTGATTAGAACGGGACCCAATAAGAGATGAAAAGTCATCTCTTTGTGGGAATATTTTTCTTTAACAATTCATAATATTATATTCATAATAAATATACTGGGGGTTGCCAAAAAAACTTTACAAAACAAAAAATATTAACCAAATACTAATATCACTATAGCCCATTTTAAAAAAAAGTTTTGCCGAAACCCGGGATCGAACCAGGGACCTTTAGATCTTCAGTCTAACGCTCTCCCAACTGAGCTATTTCGGCTCATGCGTGGATAAGCCAATTATCCTGAGAGGTTGGAAAATGTTCTAAGTGACTTCGGTGGAATATTTTATTGTTTATTATATACAGTAATTATAATAAACATAAACGAAATGGTTCATGCTGCTTTTTGACTTTGATTAAGTATTGAATTAAACTGTCAAAATTTCGTAAAAAACATAAAAATATTAGTTAGAAAATATATAGGAAGATAGAGTGAGTGCGATGTTTACTCATCTTCAATATAATGTTTCAGAGCAGGCTTTATTTGTTTTAGATACGTGTAATAGATGTAGGGTATTTAATTAATAATGTCTGCCCACAAATCAGTAATGTATTATACACAACAGTGTCTTCAACAGCTCTTGATGATCAGGCACATAACATCATTAGCACTTGATGAAAAGTTGATTGCGTTAGTGCGTGTTAAAAAAAAATACTTTGTGCAGAATGTGGCTTCTGTAAATATACAAATAATTCTATCGAAATATTTAGTTGTATTCTCCTATTTCGCCTATTGAAAAACAAACAAACATCCCTTGTGGTCTATAGTGGTCATCCACCTCTTGGGACGTCAGTCTATTCCTTGTTCGGGCTAAGCATTAAGTCCTGCAAGGCTCACCATGGGCTTGGACGACATCGAACAGTCAAGTTCCGATTCGTCGAACCCACTCAATGGATGCAATTTAGTAGAATTTTCTCTCGTATTTGAATACGGAATCTTTGAATAGGGCAGACAGCTAGTCGTTGGATCTCTTTGTCCAGATTATAGCTTTCTTTGCCTGGCATCTTTTGAAATATCAGAGTAATAGTAGGACACAAGAATAAGTGTACAGGCGCTCAAGAAAAAAAAATCTAGCAAATAAATCAAAAACTAATTATACATGACATAATATAACAACCAAAAATTCGAGTATATTCCAGTGATATGTATTGTTTGTAAATACTGTAGGAATGAGCGAGTAAATGAAGAATTGTAAATATGGTGTGAATGAAAACATTATGGCAATTATGACAATTACTCGATAGGGCAGATTGTAATTTTAACACTATAAATAAGTTACTATATATATAGAATTTGAGACCGATTGAATAATTTTTATGACCGCATTCGTAGAACATACAAACATGATGAGTAATAGTACTTTACTGAAAGTAAAGCTTTTCCATTCGTGTTAGGGAATAAAGGGGGTTTTCTGACCCTACGGTGTTGTCCGGATGAACGCTCGCCCTCTATCACCTGAGTGGTGGCCGCTGGATGATATATCCAATAATGCTAGAACATTTTTTTAGGCTGTCGAGATAATTAAGTAAAGAACAAATAAATATCAGTTCACTATAAAAAACTAGTTTAATGAAGTCCAATTTTGTGTTTAATGTTATTGAATATAATTTATATACAAATTATACAACGAAAGTTTACTTGCCGAAACTCTTTAGATCTTCAGTCTAACGCTCTCCCAACTGAGCTATTTCGGCTCATTTTTTTTTTTTTTTTTTTTTTTTTTCCAAAACCTCAAACAAAACAATACAATGTACAAAAAAGAAAAATAACAACATATTTGGATTACATATTTCTCCTCTTTCTGCATTTACATGCATTTGGCGGAGTGCATAAATAAAATAAAATTTTTATTGTCGTTAAAAGTTCATCGTTCTTATACAACACTAGGTGATGATGCTCACCTTCTATTTGTCACCGACACCAAACACTAAACACTAGGAACAAAACAAAACAAACTAAATCTCTACCTAGAACCTAGGACTAGAGTGTTCCAGCCGCGACGGCGTCCTGCCATCGATGGGGGAACGGAGGGGGGGTTACAGTGTTAAACACCGGGTTTGTTAAATATTGTAATGAGTCGAAAAATCTGATATGTCTGGATGAATTCATTCACGGTAGGCAGCTCAAATATCTCATGCAGCTCACTGTTGCGCCGCTGCTCGAATGAAGTATATCTGACCACTTTCATCAGTATACCGTTTTGAAATTGTTGGAGTCGCCGAGCTGTCGTATACGTCAGATGACGAAAAAGCGGTGCACCATACAGCAGAGTAGGCCTGAGTATACTCTTGTAGATCAGTAGCTTCAGACGCAGTGATAGATTGGGGGAAGCTAATAAATGCGTAAGCCGGTAAGACTTCGTGCGTGTTTGCTTCAACTTCTTCGTAAAGTGGTTACTAAAATGGAGGTGTCTGTCCATTTTAATTCCCAGATATACTAGGCTGTTGGCTGGTGAATTTTCCTCCGTTCCTACTATGTAACTAGTAGGTAGTGGGTTTTTCCCTTTTGAAAAGAGAAAATTACGCAGTCAGTCTTACCCTCGTTTACAGAGATATTGAGTCTCCCCAATCTCTCACTGATCTGGTTGCAGGCTACTTCGGCCTGTCTTAGAGCTACCTTGGCACTCATGCTGCTACTGTACACCGCTATGTCATCTGCGAAAGCAGTAACTGTGGTATTTTTGTACCGGGCTCCGACAATTTCAGACGTGTATACGTTAAATAGTACAGGGGATAAGACGGCTCCTTGGGGTACTCCACAGGTCAGTGGCACAGCTTCGGAGAAGCTATCACCCACCCACACCCGCAGCGATCTGTTTTTCAGGAAGCTAGCCAGAATTAAATAGAGTTGCTCCGGGCATTCCCGGTCACAGAGCATTTCACACAGTGTCCCGTGAGACACCGAGTCGAATGCTTGGGTGCAATCTAGGGATATCATAGCCGTGGCTATGTGTCTATTCATGTTATGACTAGCCTCTGACTGCACCTTCAGAAGGGGGTGCTCTGCGCTCATACTGGATTGAAATCCAGTCTGCTCTGGCGGAATGATGTCGTTTTCCGAGCAGTAATCTTTGAGATAATTCAAAAGAATTTTCTCAAAGATTTTCCCCATCTGTGGTAGCAGACTGATTCGGGCGGTAGTGGGCTGGCTTATCTCAGCTCTTTGCTGGCTTTAATAATGGGAACAAGATGGCTTTTTCCATGTGTCAGGAAAGTACCGCAATTTCATACAAGAGTTGTATAAGTTTGCTAATTGTACTATCCCTCTCCTCGGCATTTGTTTGAGCAGCACTGTTTGTATCCCGTCGTTTCCCTGACACCGGCAAAGAATCGCCTTGAGCTGCTTCGGTGATACAAACATGTGGTTCTGTTCAGCATCTACCGGAGGAGGCATGCGGTAGTATCCCGTCCTAGCCGTAATATCCCTAGCGTAATGGTCGGCCAGTTTTGTTGCCTGTTGCTCAGCAGTCAGAACATTGTCGCCTTCGTGAAGACGGACAGTGGCTGCCTTGCCTTTTGTAGTCTTCAACAGCTTCCAGAACTTTCTGTGATCTCCGTGAAACTTCTTCACTCAATTATCTTGACATTCTAGAAAAATGTTCTATGTAAGCTGGATTTTTTTTTTTTTTTTTTTCCTCTCTCTTTCTGTTATATGTGTGTATAAATTCGAGGGATGCATCATAACATGAAAATCAGGACTTGATAGATACAGTTTGAAAATATAATTAGTACGCTATATAAGCAAGTTAACGATGTCAGACTGTATTACACAATTAATTGTCTCTTTTTAATTACTTGTCGGGGATAAATAATTTCCTCTTTAATAATATTTATAAGGTTGCTTTTTCTTTGAGGTGGTGGGTCATCAAGGAAAATATAACTCCTCTTCATGAAACTGGGTTAGCGGAATACTTTTTTTTTAATTATAAGAATATCATTTTAATAAACATTATAATAATGTATACACAACCAATCAAAATTTTTTTTTTTTTGCCGAAACCCTTCGAACGAACCTTGTTCAAATAAAAATAACCGCTAATTCTTGTACATTTACAATAAAATACCATTGCGACATGTAATAAATTAACAATGAAATATTAAAAGTAACGATTTTAGAAAAATAAAAATAGAATACTAGTTAATACTTCACTATATTCACTAGATTCACTATAAAAAACTAATTTAATGAAGACCAATTTTGTGTTTAAATATTATTGAATATAATTTATATACAAATTTAACAACAAAAGTTTAACTATACTCTATGAGTGGGATTGAACCAGGGACTTTTAGATCTTCAGTCTAACGCTCTCCCAACTGAGCTATTTCGGCTCATGTGTTTGGAACTCAATTATCTTGACAGCCTAGAAAAATGTTCTATGTAAGCTGGATTTTTTTTTTCTTTCTGTTATTTACAAGCTGGTCGTTATTTTATATTTCTTAAGTATATGCTGATTTCTTTACTTTATTAATATAATTTATATTGTTTTAACAATGAAATTCATGATGATAGAGTCGGATGTTATGCTACTGGGGCATCAAATCACCTCACTCCATACTTCCAAGTCAAAAAGTACATCCAAAAAAAGAGACAGAGTTAACGAAATAAGGGTTTGCGATTTTGAGAAAACCAACGAAACTCTAATATATATATATATATATATTGTAACATTCATGATATTTGAGAATATAGACCAGGAATCCTCACATCTGGTAAGCATTTTCCCTTATGCTCCTAGGAGTGGGGATGAGATAAACCAGCAGTCTTAGCACAACCGGCAAGAAGAACGGACTTAGCAAGCTCCCGAATTGGCGGTTACCATACAGGAAGAGAGAAGAAGAACCAACAGCAGAAAGTAACGTTGATTGAATTACAGGAAGATCATCGATTGGGTGATATTAATATTGTTTTTATTATGGATCCATTAAAAGAAATTGAGCTCAAATTTCATGTTTTTTGTAATTAGTAGTAACTATCCTAATTTAAAAGGAATTGAATATTTTGTTTTTATACTTTTTGTCAGCACTCTATATAATTATAATTATTTGTTATAACCATTTTATTTGAATATATTTCACAATTCCTAGTTTCTCAATTTATTAATAACTACAACATTAGCCTTGAGATCGGGCGATTCAATCGGGATAAATTCCTATGTCAAAGACATAAAACAATTTGAATTAAAGATCTCATGAGGAACCTGCCAGATTAGTTAAGGTAAATTGATCAAATAAAGTAGAAAGAGAAATGGTGAAAATTAAGGTAGGTTTCAATATATATATATACTTTCCTCTGGGCCATGCTGGGTAACTGGATCATGTAATGAAATTTTATTAGTTCCTTTTTTATAGTTTTAATTTTTTTGCAGTTATACATGTGTCCGTTATTGTTTGCAGACTCTTCATTGCAGTTCACCTATCGCTTAGTATAACAAAAACCCGTAGTCGTTCCATTGAAGTATATATTTTAGCGTTAAGGTTACCGCTTGTAACTTTGCTAAAAACAAGACGAATGTCGAATAATATTTAAATATATTTTTAGAAATGATCAAGAGACAACCAATAAAAACAAATGTGACACTCATAGAACATTTTTCAAGACTGTCAAGTGAGTTGAGTACTGAGCACATGAGCCAAAATAACTCGGTTGGGAGAGCGTTAGACTGAAGAACTAAAAGTCCCCTGGTTTTTTTTATTGTTGTTAAATTTATATATAAAATTGTAATAAATTATATTTAAATACAAAATTGGATTTCATTGATAATGGTATATTATTCTTATAATAATATAACCTACTATAATATATAATCTACTATTATTTAATCTTGTTGCATTACTAGTTTTTATAGTGTATCGATTTTCACTAATATTTTATTTTTACTAACTGAGATTACAAATAGTTTGTGGTTATATTTTATTGTTATTTTGTATTTAAATTATTTTATTGTAAATGATAATCAGTTAGTGGTCATTTATTATTGAACAAGGGATGTTCTAATACGGTTTTTAAGTAACTTTTTTCTTTAAATAGATAAAATTAGGTGTCAACTATTTGACTATTGTTTCAATTAAAAACAGATCGTTCGCTTATATACGAGGGTGGTCTGAAAAGTTTCCGACCGCAACATGATGATAGCAGCAGTCGTAAATAAAAGCTAGTGAATTTCGTTGTTCATCTGTTGACAGTTACTCACCAAAGTTTCAGCCATTTTGGCCGCGCAGTTGTTGTGTAACAGTCGTTTGAGTGAGTCGATGTTTTTATAAAAATGGACAAAATCGAGTATCGAGCTGTCATTAAATATTTGTTTTTGAAAGGCAATACGCCTAAGCAAATCAAAGATTTGGGCAGCTGAATTTAAACGTGGTCGTAAGAGCTTGGGAGACGATGAACGTTCGGGACGTCCAAAAACTGCAACTACCGACGAAAACATCGCCAAAGTTCACCAAATGGTGCTAGACGACCGCCGAATTAAAGTGAGAGAGATAGCAGAGGTTATGAAAATATCAAAAGAACGTGTTTGTCACATATTAAATCAACATTTAGAGATGAGAAAGCTGTCCGCGCGTTGGGTGCCGCGTTTGCTCACGTTAGACTAAAAACGTGTTTGAATGAACATTTCCAACGCTCTGTTGGTGCAGTTTAGGCGCAATAAATCCGAGTTTTGGCGCCGATTAATTACTGTGGATGAAACTTGGATACACC